>WHYT01016118.1:154181-207119 GCA_009806455.1 Tetrax tetrax
GACCAGTAGATGAAATCAAAGGAACTGAAGGTGGTTAGAGTCTCCAGCTACTGAAATCTGTAGGGAAAAGTCATATTGATAGATCATCTTTTCCCAGTGACAATTAAGAACAAGTTCTGGTTTAGTGCAAAAATAGAATTCGTCATGGTTCCAAGTGCACTTAAACTGAACTGAGATTAAGTCGTATACACATGTGTATGTATATGTATATATACACGTGCACATACATGTATATATACGTGTGCACACACGTGTATATATGCACAAAGAAGGGGTTGTGTTTCTCCCTATATATACAGACACAGTGATTATTCTTTGCCCAAAAAGAAACTTTTATCAATTCAAAGCCCTCCACTCAGCACTTCCTTTTTCTTTCTTTTCATGAAAGCCACTGGAATGTAAAGTCAAGATAATCCCTGAAAAACACCTAAATGGTCTCAACTAATTGCTGATGGAAGAAAGCTGTGGGTCAAAGAATAGGGTGGTAAGAGGGACACAATCTATGGTCCATGCCAGAACTCAGTTATTTGAATAACTACGTGCAGAAGAAAGGTAAAATTTGTCAACATTATTGCAGCTTTTTTATTTTTCAGCATAGAAATATGTTGAGCTTCTAAAAATAGCAGGCCATTCATAGGCTTTTGTTTCAACTTCTATTATAGCTGTGCCTAATAGGTGTGAAGAAGTTTACTATTCAGTCTTGAATTTTGGTTTTTTTTTTAGTCACAGTATTTTTTATTGCCATTAATTATTTCTGACCAGTTTTGTTTTAATAGTTGAGACATATTATTAATCAACTCAGCAAAAACCTCATTTTATTTGGGGCATGTATCACTACAATAGACCAAACTAACTCATTTACACAAGCTCAGAGGATGTATACTATTAATCAATGTTATAGCCCACTACTTTAAGTCCATTCCATGTTTAGTGCCCCCAGAAAAAAGCCAAGAATAGGCACAACAAATACACAATTTAAGAGAGAGATACATGATTCACAATAGCAACAAAAGTAGAGGAACTAGGGTAATAAATACCTTTCAGACACAGGAAGAGCCATTTTCATGTTAAATTTTGCATCAGAGACCTAGAATCAAATATTGAGGAGAGATATTCCCAGGAAAACACATACTCAGTCTCGAGCTGGTCATTAAGGAAATGAGTAACTTCTCCCATGTGTCTTTGGCTAAACTATAAATTTTTTTTTTGTCACATAATATTATTTGTTCCTTACATTTCCCCATAGGAATGTTGTACATGTAGTTTATATGCATACATGTCACAATCTTCAGCTATATGCTATCCATAATATTTGAGGTATATTATCATATTTTCCATCCTCTGTGGTTATACTTAGTCATTGGAAAGAAAAAGGGTAGATATAGAAACCAAAAAAGGCTGCTCTGCTCTACTAGTATCCATGTGGATGAATGTTATACTCCTGTATTATATACTATTGTATTATACAAAGGTAAGGTTTTAGCCAGTTTAATGTAGGTTATCATTTAGGATAAAAGTTATTTATTTTTGGTATGACCCGTGCAAATGCAGGAACAGATCTATTTAATTAATTTGCTAGTGAGTTAGGATTCATGAGAAAGTGCATTGCCCTTTGCATAATGATCTTCTGTAACATCCTTACACATACTGTGTGTAACATATATTTTTGTCTCTAAAGGCTTTTCTCTTTCAGTGCATGCATACAGCTTAGTATTCAAAAGCAGTGAATGTAAAGAAATATTCTTGGACAAGTGCAAAAAGAGGCAAAAAGTAGTTACTTTTGCAAAACTTTTGTTCAACAACACATAAATTGTGTCTTTGGAAAAGTACTTGAAAAATACAGGAACTAGAACAGAATAGAATTTTAATCATAGATACATACACATGTTTTTTCAGACCTCACACTCTGAAGACAGAAGCCCTGTTATTTGGAAACCACAGTAAATCTCTTTATGGAAAAATGGCTGGAAGGTAAATTAATATCCACATCAAAACTACATGTTGACAAGGCCTCTGGCTATCCTAAAGCAGATAAATAAGTGCCTTAGCTGCTAGGTTTTTTAATCCATTTTGTCTTCAATATAAGAACAAAGTATAAGTTGATTTATGTGTGTGTGTCTCTGTGTGCCTTTGTGTGTTCTTCTGTGTGTGTCTGAGTACACTGGTAGAAGGAGTAAAGAATTGAAGAGGTGCCCTTCTGAGCATCCTTCAGGTTGTATCTTTCACAGATCTTTGTATGCACTTTAATTTCCAATAGTTATTGACAAATCACACTGTAACTACAGTAGACCTCTTTAATTGCGCTATGGTTTGGTGCTTTTATCCATTCAAGCCTTACATACACTAATAAAATAAGTAGAGTTAACAAATTAACACTTTTACCGCCACGTAAGAATAAGTTTACAGTTTTAAAAAATATGTACTTGAAATACCCTTTGTTTGCCCAGAGTGCTGGCTGAGCACTCAGTCCACCACGGATTTCTTACTAAAATCCATCACTTGCTGACTGTTTTCTATCCCTGATGTACACTGTTTTATTTTAAAATCTTTTTTTTTTTCTTTCATAGCCCACATATCTCCCTTTTCTACCTTCTCATTTGTGACAGAAAAAAAAAAGGAATTTGAGAAATAAATGTTTGTCTGAGCAAAGAAATCAATCTCAATATTTTTCCTTTACCTTTATTATAGTTTAAGGGGTTTTTATTTTTTCTTTAAGATGGAGTATCCAATAATAGCAACAAAATCTACGTAAGACGTTGATCCCTCTCACCGTCCCAGGACACGAGCATCACTCACTCTTAGCCTTCTTCAGTTTACTCAGTAATTCAGCCTGGATATTGCAAGATTTGCTTCCATGCATTAGCCTCATAGAAAAGGCAAACCAGTCTTCACTCAATCATCTAAACATCCATTTACTTTCTTGGTTTTGAAATTAGTTGGAAAAACTTCCAGTCAAGAATCAGCCATATACCAAGTTCAATCAGAACTCAGCCATATGTAAGTAAATTACCTGTGTAAAAAAATACAACCAAACAAGCCCAAAGTCAGTAGATTTACCCAGAAACTCTGAGGCAAAAAAAAAAATTTGCACTAAGGAATTTAGGAAGAAAAGGGATTTTGACCCAAGGAATAGAATCCCATTGACTTAAATTTTTTTTTTTTTTTTTTTTTTTTTTTTCCCCCAGTGGAATCCGAGTTTCTTCTTGAGCTGATCACTACAAATCTCAGGCATGTTCTGGTCACTTACATAGCCATGAACAGAGACATATAGATTAATGAGCAGGGGTCTATTCTTTTTTGTTGAGCTATGCAATGATTGTAGACTGAGATTATATAACAACTATTTTATATTGTAAAGTAGAAAAGGAAAATTCAAATAAACCAAAATATTCAGCATAAACAGAACCAGGTGGCAACTTCTTTTGGGTCAATTTGTTTTGTTTTGTTTTCCTAGTGAGAGTCTTCCCAAGCAGAACACTTTATAGTTTTAATATTGAGTCTGGAGAGACCTCAACATTTTTATTGTAATAATAATAAATTTGAATAATCACAAATGTTAGTATACATTTCAGAGTTAGATCATGGGTGAGATAAGATGGAAGGCAAGACTCCTAAAATTTGTTCAGTGATGCTGAAATTAGTAACAGAAGGTAAGAAAAATGCAGAAAGATGGAAAATGTCAATGCAAATATCTCCTATTTTCCTCTGAAATTGCCATGACTCAGACCATAGAGATGGAGGCAGTAATGCCTCAAGTATTGTGCAATAAGGAGGAGCGTTTATTTTATTTACGTATGCATTGCACCTTCAATTTCCCATTCTACAGTTTGTTTAGCTGAAGACCACAAAAATATATTGTTTTCTTACAAGTGCAAGAGCAAAAATATGTATTTTCTGAAAAGCCTTTTCTAGCAAATACAGGCACAGAGTTGCTTGAAATGTACAAATCTTAAGTATGAATATTGATGCATATAGAATACTATGTAATTTTGCCATAGAGTTTACTCAAATACTGCGATACTTAACCTAAATAAGACTCCCATTGACATCCGTAGAGTTTTGCTTGAGGTCATAATGCAAGATCAGACTCTAAATCATAGTGCAGCTGCCAAACTAAGCCAGAAACACTTTCAACATGTGACTTCTTTCTCTCGGTATTTCAAAAACAGGGGGTCTCAGGCTTCAAGAGCAGAAATGTCTATCAGACAGGTGAAAAGACAGCAGTCTAGCAGAGTAGAAATACAGACAAAAGATCAGTTGTGGGCTGGAGAGATCTGGGAGTGAAGATTGAGGAGAGCTCAGCTCTGCTACGTAGGCAGTGGAAGTGTAGGAGGGAATAGGTTTTGGTGAAAGATGCTAAACAGGAACCAATACATTTGCGACATTTTGAAAAACCAAGTGTATAGGGTTGTTGGGGTTTTTTTTTTATGTACACAGATAATTGCTTGTGAGAAACCTCTTTGCGTGCACAAAACTGAGTATCTTGATGTTTAAGTAAATTTCTGATGCTATGAAGGAAATTAGGCATGTTAGTAAAGTTTTTTAAATTGTGCCATTACCTGTGCAGAGAGAGAGTGGTAAATAACGGCTTGCTTGTTTCCACTCTGAAAAATCACGCTTAAGAGAACCAGACAAAAGTAATGCCTATGATGATAAAAAAAAAATGGAAAGAGGAAAAAGTAGTGTTATATACTTATCTTTAAGTCTAGGGCAGTTCAAAACAGAGCTAGGGACTTCTCTGAAATTCATCGTGAGAATCAGGGATCATCTGTAAAATAACTCTCAGCCACTATCTGTACCTCTGTTTAGCAATGGAAATTACACAGGAAGAAAACTTATTCTAAAAAGAAAAGTAAAATAAATGATTGCCCATACAAAACAAAGTAGATATCCTGCAGTATTTACAGTGTTTTCTACTATATTTGATACACAGTTTAATTAGACGCATTTGCAACTCTCTTTGAATGCATATGTTAATTCATTAATCAGCATAATTCACAAGATTTTAATTACATAGGCTAAATGTCAAGTTTTTAAATAGGGAATTTAGATATTTTCATAAATTAATTATTTTGCAAATTGTGTATGCGTGTGAATGGAGCAATTAGGATTTTTTAAAATAACTGTTTAAAATTAGAAGCTACATGAAAGTCTCTTTAGACATCTTTAATAGCCTAACCTAGTTATGAATAACTGTTGCTGACACAGGATTTACACATGTCCTTACACTGTGTCATTTTCTCGAATGCAAACAAGACACCTGCTGAGTATTAGCTCAGGAAGCATGTCAAATATAAATCAGTAAGTAATTATCCCTATCATGCATGTGGAACTTAATTCATCTTTAAAATAGCCTTTCTAGGCATTTTTTTTATACATAAGGAGGAGAATAAAGAAAAGACATTCAGCGTTATACTTAGAAAGGGAAACATTTCCTTTCAAGAAGTACGGGTAATTCAAACATCATAACGATAGCTTTTGATACATTTTTTTTTTCTGGAACAGTTTACATTCAACAAGCTTATCCATACTCATACACCTTTAAAGAGTTTGCCATATGTCAAATTATGTAGAGGACAGATTATTTAATCACAGATCTTCTGAATATCTGTGATTGCTAATATTATTACATGGGTTTAATTTATTCCTTTTCAGAGACTGAATTTAACCCAGTCACATTCCAGGGGGCTATTCCTAGTAAATTAAGGACAGAGACAGTGTGGGTATTTGGAGAGAGAGTGCACGAACAAGGTGCAGAAATATTTGATGTAAAATGAATTTGTTATATGACAAAGAATTGAAATCTTCAGGACTCTAACACTGTGCAAAATTAAACACACTCTTAACACTCTTGCAAGACCTGGACCTCAGTCAGTACCCCGCTTTTGTTCATCCTTGCCAACAGGGTGGAAATTAGGCTGTGAATCTGAAATTCTTCAGGACAATTTTCTGACTGAATTCTCCAGCCACTTAGAAATTCTGCGAAAAACACAAGGCAATCATCACCCAGCAGCATATACACCCAGCTCCTCCTGTGTTTTTAGGGACACTAGCCTATTCAGAGGTGTTAGATTTACCCAGAGAATTTACTGGCCAGGATTTTCAGCTGAAACTCATTTTCTGAATCCCATCCAGTTTGCTTAGGCTACCACCAGAAATGTAGGGACTAAGGAGCACAAGAGATAACAAAGTTATTTTCAAATGTGCTAGTCTTGACCCTGCACCTGGATATCTAAATCAGTTATCTGCAGATATTCAAGGTTATTAGCTTAATAACAGCAGTGTTTAGAACAAAGATTATGATTTTTGAGGCTAACAGAACACAATGTCCTTTTCCTGCATACAGACCCTGTGGTGAGGCAAGTGTGGTTAATGTAGTGACAAATGTCCTACTATTGGCATAATTATATGCTGTGCAAGATTTAAACCTCTCATTAATGAAATGCTGCTAATATCAAATTTGAACACAATGTGATTTGCACTTAGGAAGATAATTGCTGTCTGATCAGTTTTATCAACTACAAAAAGAAAAGCTACACTATTTTTGTAATTTGAAGGAAAAAAAAAAAGAAACATTTTTTTTAACTAAGTGTACAGGAGCATGTGCACTTTAGTCTTGCTCCAGAAGTTGTTTTTCTGGAATCATTTGTATTCATATTCAGATGCTTTTTCTGCTGGGCTTTTAATCACACTGCTAGTGTATTTCTCCAGTAGGCAACTTCTTTTTAAAAAGAAGTCAGGCAACAGCTAGGGGTGATTATGAGCAAAAACCCATATAGTTTACTCTGTTGGAAGTTACACTTGTAATTTGTGAAAGATTTTATTTGGATATTAACTCTAACTAAGAACACATTGGAATGCTCAAATCAATCTTTTCTGAGATATAAACTGAAACTACACTAAGTTTGGGAGGCAGAATTTTAAGTCCATCATTTCTCCTTCCTTTAGCGGATTCCTCAGTGATATAATGCCACCAGTTTAAAAAAAATGCTAAAAAAAATTAAATCAAATTCTCTGTACCTTGCAGACTTCACTCTTCTTTGCATCTAATAATTTTTTTCCTTCTCCCCCTCTCAGATAACTTTATTTATTTGTGAATTAACGTTTAGAACATTCAGTGACAATATTACTTTGATGACCATCAGTTGTCCCATCAGTGGTAGATTCTTTCCTTACTGGTAGTCATGTGACCAAATAATGCACTTTAATGTGAACTTATAGCTCATTAAAATTGCTTAACTTCAGGACTGCAGGAAAGTGGGACCCTGACAGGTGTAGAATTTACAAAACTAGATTGCAGTTACATAGAATCTTCCCTTTTTAAAATTTTCTGTTAAAAAAAAAATCACTGCTATGTCTCAAATTAATTTTGCAGATAAAATGTTAGGTAGTAAATACTCTATATGCTCTGATGTGAGTCCATGAGAGTGCTTCATCAGAGTTTGGACAGAACACAAGACCAGTTGTATTAACATTGCAAGCAAAGATTTACAATTTTCAAGCCATTGTTGGTTTGTATTTTCTTTTTTTTCTCTCAAATTAACACAGTAATTAAAAATGACCTGCAATGGATAAAACACAACCCACACAATATGTTTGATTGGAGGCCCATTTCTCAAAAAAAAAACAGATTACATTAATTTTTTTTTAAATAAAACCTGAAGATACAATTATTGAAACAAAGGTATCTATGGAATTAAAGTTCAGAAGGTTCAGGTATGTCAATCACTCTTAAGTATTAATATTACAAAGTGTAATGGAGAGAGATCAAAAGTGATTTTCCACCTTTCACATTATTGCTTCATAAATATACCAAGAGTTTCTCCTGCATTCTTCGCTACCTTTTGCTTTCTTCTGCTATGCATGAAGTGCAGAACACGCACAGTGTAATGCTCACTCCTATCGTCCTTAACAACTAACTCATGGAATCATTTCTGTGTTTGTTGTGAAATATAGAACATGCGAGGTTGTGTTAGTTGCTCTTATCTCTGAAGATAACCCCTACGGACACATTAATCTGAAAGTTCCTATGCGGATATACATGAATTAACTAAAGACACTGGGATAATCTTGCCACAAACCAAATATCCTGCTTTACAGAAGTTATATTTTACAAATAGCTGCCAGCTTTAAGGGTTTAATCATGCACATCAGAGGTGCTGAGCTTTGCTTGTATAAGCACAAGATAAAAAAAGATGAGCTGCAAAAGGGGCAGAGCAAAGCCTGCAGCTGCATTAATGGGAAAGTAGAGCTACACAAATGTCAGCTTGTTCCCATCTAGTGACAGATGTTAAGGCTAAGGATGAGAGAGCAGAGTTTAGTCCTTGCTGGCAGTTCAGAATGACACTTGAGTCTACCTCTCTCCAGGCACAATGATCAGCCTCATCTCTCCTGTTCTAACCAGAAATGGGCCCAGAGGTCTGAGTAATTTCTACAGTAGCTACTCAATACTTTGGTCCCTGGCCAGCGCTTATAAACACCTGTGAAAACAGTGATGCTGATGCTCACATCTCCTTCTCTCCCTATTGCATACAGTACAAGGACTAAAATTAATATTTATCTTACAATATTTTTTAAATGTAGAGATTTTTATAGTGCACAGTTCCTATATTTTGGTATTCTTACTAGTGTTTGTATTAAATATGACATGCTGAGTATCTGTTTAGCATTAAGGATGAAGGCTTTCCTTTGAAAAGAATTTCTTTTTAATTTATATGGCTTTTTTTAAAGAGCTCTCAAAAGCCCTATGCCAAACAGTCATTTTAAATTTTCATGAATAAGGTATCTTAAATAAGGGGATTCCAAGGCCCCCTGGCTGGTTTTGAATTCTGCATAAACATTGGAAGAACTTGAACTCTGCTCACAAAGCACTATGTCCAGTGGATGTTTCTTTTGGAGGAAAATCCTAAAATACCATGAGAAAAACAATTCTGCAAAAATTCTGGGTTGCTGCGTATGGGTGTGCAGCTGTACATATATTCATTTCACTTAACTCGCAATATAAAGTCTTGTTATTTTTCCTGCCATTTTATCTCACTCCAACTGTCATTTTAGTATAAAAGATTTAAGTATTTGATCTCAAGAAAATAAAATGGCGTTATGAAGAACTTTTCTGTCACTGGAGCCAACACATATTGAACATGGCAGAAACATTCAAACCCATTATAATGTGATTTGACTTAAATATTAAAATCTTAATCTCTATTGTTCGGAATCTTACATTTGCAAATGTTACTATCTCTTTTATCCAGGGTTCAGAAAAATAAATGAAATTGAACAAAACCTAAGAAGTAGGCCCCTGTAAATTGTTATAAAAAATATTCAGAATTCAAGTTAGTGCAAAACAGCTTTGTTTCTGCTAAAAGATAAAAAGAAAGTGAAATACAATTTATATGCTTTGTCAATAAGCACATTTTTGTCTGCTGACTGAAAAAGGTCTTTCCTCACAAACCTCTTCAGTGCGACTTTCAGGCTGTAAGCTCTCCTGAAATCATTACCACTAGCGTCTAATGACCACATCCTCACCAAACTTCAGGACTAGTAGACCAGCCTCTATTTTTTTAACATCACCTACCTTTTTACACTGTATCCTCAAAATAGTGTTCTTCATGTTTCAATTCTGTCATATGCAATGATTTTTTTTTTTCTCCCTTACCCTATAAAAACACTGCCTAAAATACAAAGTCCATTCACTTATCTTCTGAAAGTGTTTTCCGAATGCCATGTTTGATTCTCCCCTAAGGAAATACATAATACACTATTCTGTTTTTCACAGTTCTAAAGTTCCTAAATGATAGCGTAATAACATACACTTTTTCCACTTCTTTGTACATCTCTGATAATCACCTTAAAAATATGCTATGAAGATAAATCTTATAAGAACAAAGAAGTTTCAGATCATACCTGATAGAAAGTTGCTTTCACAATCCAGTGTTCTCTGTCATTCTTTTTTTTTCTTAAATTTTCTAAGAGTCTTTTCAGCAGCACAGAAAGGCTTATCCACTAAAGAAGTATGAGCCCAGTCTAAGCTCAGATGATGTAGAAAATCCATGATCAAGTCCTGTTGTCTAAAACTTTTGCTATAGAATTAAAACTCGTGTCTTGCACAATTTAGATGAATACCAAGAACATCAAGCTCTTTTCTCATACTACATTCAAGTTGTCTTTTGTGTGAAAATATAAACCGTAATTTCCGCTCTGGAGCTGAGAAAAAACGTTCCTTTGATAGTTTTGTTACATGTTCCTTAAAAATACATAAAATGTGATTTTCTGTTTTTAATTGTCAGAGTCACCTTTATGATTTCTGAACAATTGTGAGTATTAAACTTCTAGCACAAGAATAGTAAAACTGTCAAAGGAGGCAGGGATATTCAAAGTTTTAACCACATTACAAAAGGAAACTCTCTCAGTCAAAATGTTTTACCCATCAAATTTCAATTGCAGAAGTGTGCAACTTTTATTTCAACATATTTTAAAAGGAAAAGTTATCTTCTAATTTTGGAATAAAATGATTACTAAAAAATGACCTAAACTGAGAAAAAAGGAGAGGGAGGAAATATGGTGATAGAGAACTACTAATTGAGTAGTTCAGATCTGACAGACTTAAAATTAGTATTGTTGGAGTTTTTGCAAAGTAGCTCTTATTCTTTATTGTTTTTATTAGATTTTTCAATTTTCCTACTGAAGAGAAAAATCTTTTCTTCCTCAACATGATTAAAATTCCGCAGAAATGCAGTTGATGTAGTATAAGAACTAGCTAGGACTCACTCTTGATAAATAATTAGGATCTCAATTGATGTTCTGCATAAATTTATGACAGCTTAAATAGCAAATGGAAAATGAGAGGCGGCAAGGAGAGAAAAAAAAAAGTAGACTTTAAAGGAAATATTTATATTCAAAGTGGCAAAAATAATATATAGTATGGAATAATAGGAAGGATAAACATCAGCTAAGTTATGAGAAGAACAGAGGACCACAGTTTTACCCTGAGCAAGGAAATCCTCCTAATTTCTCTGAACCCATAATAGAACTAAAGACTTCCACTAAAGCTAGGACCAAGTCACCTTTTCCTTTTAAACTGAATATAATGTGAAGGTTGCATACAGAATACAAATGCTAATTTGCTACAGATGACGCTGCCAGAAAAATCTGAAATTAGTGGAGTGCATCCACCAGTGAACTCCTGGAGCAGGGAATCATTAATTGTCTGCATAAGTGCCTTCTCATGGTTGATGAAAATCAAGTCTGCCATTCCCTGGTGTCACACGAGGCTCTAAAGGCATGCCCACTCTGGAGGAGTGAAACAGGATAATCTGTTCAACAGAATTACCCAAAATCAAAATAATTTATTTTGCTTATATCCCACTTAAAATGGAGATCAGATAGTCAATCTCTGTAGACTGAGTGAGGAACTCAATACCTATTCATGTAAGGGAAACAGAATGAATAGATTAATTTTTAAAATAACAATTATACTATCTCCTTTCTTTTTTGCTTACACGTTGTTTTCTGGTTCCAGCATTCAACAATACAAGAAGGAATAGCAAACAGCAAAAACCTACGCTCACGTTAATACAATGTGTTTCATCTTGTTTGAAGAACTGCTTGGACTTTGCTTCTACATATGCTATGAAGGAAAGAGAGAAACTCTCGTTTAGGAAAGTTTGGAATTCAGAGGTGTCTTTTGGACTACATATACTTGAAAAAGAATTTTTTTAAGCAAGCTTATTTCACTACAGTGCAGATCTTTGGATGTGTGCTGTGGTTGAAAGACTTGTATGTTCCATATTTATCTTGTGAGTGGTAGTGATTCTGAAATTATGAATTACCTGGATTTTTTTTCCTTATAGGTCTTGATCATATAGCTCCTAATTATTTGTTTTTTCTTCGGTAAATTCCTATAGAAGAATATTAAAATATTTGAAACAAATAACATCTAAAATATCTAGTTTGTATTTTGAATAATAGACAGAATATCAGCAGCCTAACAGCTGGAAGTATGCTAAATTTAATCTGGCAACAGATCTATGAGTGACAGAAGGAGTAAACTTGACAACTAAAAAAGGAACAGGCTCCCTGAGTGCACCTTTCGGCATTTGCTAGTTTTGATAAAACCATGCTCAGAAACCTGATTTGAAGGACAGCCCACCTACATAGCCTCTCAGTCACAAGAACACGATTCCACACTGAGTCTCAGTTACCAGCCAGGCAACTCTTAAGGATAAGTCTCATCCCAACGCCTTGTGGCAACCCCGCTGTGCTCTCATGGCGTGCCTGGAACTGGCTACAGCACAACATTTATTTCTGCCACATCACAGCAATCAGTCTGAAACAGCGAGTGTCTTGTTAATTTGAGTCTCCAACTTAATGATAAATCAGCAGTGTGCTTTTCATGTGTAAATATGGAACTGGGGAAGCAAATTATATCACAGAGTTTTCCATTCTTTACTTTTTCTGTTATATTAAAGTGTTATTATTATGTCTAAGAAGATAAGGTTTTTTCATGCATGCAAAAAAAAATCCACATTGTCCTAATGTGCAATACGTTGGGGCAGGAAGTATGGAAAAAAAAAAACCCTCTCCGCACTCTGAACGCTTAAGAGCTTGTTGTAGTCCCTTGTCAGTAGCGCACAGGAGCCTTCCTGCAATGCATTTTCTTCATATTGCGATTGTGAGCATGCTGAATGATGGCAGCTGATACCGCATCCTTCCCCAGCACAGTCACGGGTAGTTCTGAAGTAGCTAGGGGCACTCAGGGTGAGTCTGTGAGCAGCCAAGTAGAAGGCTGGATTTGCAACTCCTCTGCAAAGCAGCCGTGCTGCCCCGTTCCCAGTGGCAGCTGTGCTGCCTTATAGCTCAGCCTCCGTTTTCACATTTTACTTCTGTGCAGAACTAAGTCCCTCTACCGACTGGTATTTATTTCTTGGATAGCTGTCTTCCAACAACTGCCCGCACAGTGTTTGCAGCAGACCCAAGCAATGGAGCTACCTGCCAGAGCATCTATAACGTGGCCCCAGTAAGGTGTGCCAGGCCGCAGAAGGCCGGGGACTTGGCACTAGCTTCCCAGTTTGCACCAGCAGACTCCGAATCAGATAATAAAGGGACAATTTGACAGAAGGCTCAGAGCAGTATTGCAGAAGTAGCTTCTTTACTCTTTAAATGGTCAGTTCCGTACAATTGGTTTTGCATTAAGCCCTCTTTGGGCCAGATCTGCACTGTGCAGCAGCAGAGTGCTTCATTGCTCCAAGGACTAAGCAAAAAAACCCGTCTTCTTTTTTTTTGTCCTTGGTAATCTGAGTAGAAGAGTCATTACCTCTGGTTTTGAACTACAGGAAATGCCATTTCCACCTGAATAAACTTTATTGCAACACCCACTTTTTCCATTATGCCTTTTCAGATTAGTCTTCTCTTTCTTTATAGATGGAATATTTCAAAGAAACTCAAGTTTTTTTCCCTCTCTCCAAAAATATCCTTCTGTTCTATCTCTAAAGAACTAAACATTTTCTATAACATTAGTCACTGTTAAATTACTGCCAAATACAGTCTTTTTCATGTGGGCAGTTAGTTTAGTTTTCTCATTTTAATAGAAAGATGGTTTGGGGATAAGAGTCTAACAGGAGCACAGGTAGATTTGTATTCCCTTCAGTAATATCCATGTGAACTTTAATATTTGAAAGCTATTTTCTCTAGAATAATCTATTTATAAAAAAAAAAAACAACAAACACCAACTGGCAAGAAGGTGTGCTGAAGAAGGTTGCTGTTATTTATGGATTTTTAAGATACTCTGCGTCACATCTGATTCTCAGTAAATTATTCATAGTGCAAATTTCTTGAGCATTTCTATATACCACCTTTCCAATGATGGCACATCTCAAAGGAGTGTTTTACATCCTCTGTTGCTGGTCCTTCCTGTAGGCAATGTTTATATAATAGTAATTCCATTGTTATAGAAAAATAATTTTACCAAAAGCAATTTTAAACTGCTTTCTTGCAAAAAAAAAAAAAAAAAAAAATTACTTCTATATTGCTTTTAAAAATTCAATCTGTTTGTAAATGGGAAGGAGGTAGAAAATAGATGCTTCCAAGTGTTGATTTCTTTGAGAAATTGCCAGTAATTATAAAGTGGAATGACTGCATCAAGTCTCAGATTCTGGTAGCAACAAAAAAAGGCAGGAAACAAGATGTGCATGTATGTGTGTGTGTAGTATATTTATGCTGTACCCTTGTTTATTTTTCATGTTTTGAAAAACATACCAAATCCATCTCGCAAAAGCTATTTTTTAGCAGCCTTCTTAAAAATGTTTAGCAAACATAGATAAGAAGTACCATGGGGCTTTATGATTGGAATGGCTTCAGCTCTGTCACATCCTGTGCAATGTGTGCTGTAGTTTAAAGATGCATAGTCTGAAATACATTTGCTGTAACAAATTTTTTGTTCACAGATAAGTAAGCATCACATGACAGAAAGCATTTGGCAGATAGAAAAATGTACTTCAGGTAGACAGAGAAAGCATCAGACTTTTTCAGCACGTCAGCTGTCAAACAGATAACCAACTAAATTAGTCTTCTGACTATTTGTTTTACTTTACTTTTTTTAGTGATGAAGGAAACAATGCAGATTAAATTAGTCAATATTCATGACGATGTTCAACTGACAAGTGAGGGGAGTAAAATGTTCTGTTTACTTCTGTGATTTTCTCATTGCATTTTTTAGATAATGTTTATATCCTTTATTGGCACAATTAATTATACTGTTAAGATCCATTTAAAATTGAGTATCTAGTTTATGAATTACTTGAGTACAAAGCTTCTACGACTCAATTAAATTTCTTGACAGCAGAATTTGAAATAAATTAAATATATTGGGTAACTAAAGTCAAAAGGAAGATGAAAAATGTGACAAGTGAATGCAAATGTTGCTAATGAAAGAATTTTATTAAGACATTTTAAATGTTCAACTAAAACAGTCCAGTCACTGTAACATGACATCTTTCTAAAAACTGAGAAGATCTTTCTAGTAATTTGTGGATTTTTTTTTCCCCTTCCATTAAAATGAAACAATTCCAGCTATCTTCATGACAACTTCTAGTGGAGCTCTTGGATAATACAATAATCTTTGATTTTCGCACTGAAATCTAATATCAATTAATTTCCATCCTGATAGCCTCAATTTCATAGCTTTTGTAATGCTTTTTCTCAATAGTTTTACTCCCTAAAAATTATTGTTTCTACATCTTGTGTGGAAGTACTAATAATACATGAAAATCCAGGCTCAGAGGGATTGCACTCTAGGAGCAAGAAAGACGCACACAGACTCTAGTGTTAGAAAATACCCATTAATACACTCATTCCTAACCACAGCATGCTTCCCAGAACGCTCCCTAACCAGAGAATACTGCCTTCACTCCTAATTAACTTTGTGCAATGCACTCTTCAACCAAGCAGTGGAAACCTGAGGCAATTTTCACACCCTTGATGTTTTTAAGGATAGCTCAACAATTTTGACAAGCACTGGGTTTGTATGTTCTTGTTCAGAACAGAAATTTCAACCTTTCAGAACACTAAAGTTTAGAGAGACACTGCTTATTGGGTAACAAAGGATATCTGTGCCACAGCACGATGTCACAGATTGCACATTTCCTCAATAACATAATGTCAATATAAAAATTAAGTAATCTATTTGTTACACTTAAGAGCACTTCTAATTATAAGAAACAGAGAATTCAGTGAGGAGAGTGTGGACTATATTCTTGTTCCTGTAGAGCACAGTCCTGAAATTCCAAGCAAAGACTAGCCCATCTTTTCCCAAATCCTGCCTACAGTTGGTTAAAAATGTGCATCTTCTTCTTAACATAAGTTGTTTTGACTTCACTTCTAGTAGCTGCTTTTTAGCTCATGCCTGAGGAAATAAGCTTTCTGCTGTCCTACTGTTTCAAAGTGTGTGTGTATGCATGCATGCAATTGAAATACATCTGGCCAAACTCAGCCAAACTGGACAAAGTGGATACCTGCAGAGATCAGTACCATCTGACAGTAATTAACACTAAGGAGGAGACATCCTGTTAGTGCCGGTAAGGCTGAAAGACTGTAGTCTTACACTTATCAGACATACCAGAAACTACCAAAGAACATACATCTACCACATAATGGGAAACATTTCTGTTAGAGTTCACACTTTAAGTCTTAGTTCTAATTAAGCAAGGCATACAAATCTGCAAGAACCTCTTTCCATCAGTTTTTAGAGCCATTTTAGCAGAGATGTTAGCAACTTTGTAATGCAATGAGGGAGCAAGACCTTTGCTCTCATCATACCTTCCTAGCAAAACACTCTGCAGCAAAGTCCAAGGCAAAGTCCTGATGCCTCATACCTGTTCTTTGGTCAGCTCTGGGAAGCAGAAAACATAGCTTTCCTCTCAGAAAACAGTGACATCATTGTGAGATATGTTTTTCATTTTCAGTAAAAAACAGGATAATGGACATCTCCCCAGAAGGCAGAAATCAAGGTAGAGAAAGAAAACCAATTCATTCCTATGCCACACAGCAATTCAACAACAAACAGCAGGCTTGTTCATGTATACATAACTTCTATTTTAAGAACAGGATAGTACAACTGAAATTAATGCTAGTTAAATAATTTCAGACTTCTTTAGTTCTATTGTGCATGGAATTTATTTCTTATGCTTGTGTTCCCAGGAGAAGAAGCCATCCAGCCCTCCCCTGAGTCAGCCCAGGATTAACAGCAATCTTTTATCTGATGTCCCAAACAGACTGTTTAAGTTAAGATCCTCTTATTGTCAACAGACTAAAATCTAAAGACTCTGTGAGAGCCGATATAAGTATTTCATGTAAATATGGTGTCTGCATAGAGCAAGACAGAGGGAGAGAGAAGCAGAAGAAAATAAGAAAGGAAAGAAAGGAAGCAGGTCCAAACCTGATACCAGCGACCTTGAGTCTGCTCACCACAATACTAAAGGACAGATGTGATTCTCTTCACTTTACTCACATAGGAAAGTGAAGCTCTCTTGCACACACTCACTCACACTCTTTCTCTTTTCCTGATGCTCTCAGATACTCACTCTTTCTGCATGTATACGTACCTCCTAGTCACATGTAAAAGCCCTACATGTTACATATCATAGAAATAGCCACATGTTTTTGCTGTAGCATCACAATTTAGAAGCCCTAGAGACTATACAATAATTGTAGTGCTGAGCTTTAAGAAGACCATGATTCTTAGTAGAAAACTTCATCTTCTTAGAAGAGAGATATCAGGGTGAAGTTGGCTGCTTAATTTTAAAATTAGTTATTCAAAAAGCATTAAATTTCCTTGTGCATCACATGGAAAGTAAAAAGGACTTCAGAGACAAATTATCAACATACACTAATCAATTCATCCTTCAAAAAAAATTGGGACTGTATCTGTTGAAATCTCATAGTTAATAATTACCAACAAAAACTAATTAAGAATTGTTTGAACTCATTTCCTAGACTCACTTTCCTATGTCAGTTCCCAGTTTTTTCAGTCACTTAAACTCTGAGTTAATTATATGGTTATAAATACTGGGCAAAAATAGAAATGTAAGTAATTATGAATTACTGATTGATATGATCATTAATACAGTACATTTCATCTCATTAATTCCAGATCCAGCACTCTCATTGTTTGTAAACCTCAAAGCACATGTATTGCTCATGAGAAGTTTAACAAACTCTGTTGAGAAGTTCAGCTGAGGTGAGATAGCCATTAAAAATTTAATTAACACTATTTTATGTCTCCTTCAATTCAGATTATCTACTTCACATGCAGTTAGCTGCCTTACAGACAAAATCAAATTAACCTATTTGTACTATTTGTTGTGAATATAATCCCATCCAGTAAATCAATCTGAGGCACAGTCTATTTTCAAAGTATTCTTTTTCTCTTCTTCAAAGTACTTCCTTTCTCCTTGGATGAATAGGCAGTTCTATTAGGGTATGCATCCACTTTATGGGGACAAGGAAGTAAATCTCCAACGGAGACCTGGTTCTAGCACATTTTTAAAGATTTCTGAATAACTGTATGTTTCAACATTATTGTGCCTCCTTTTCCATATACTAAAGTGACAAAGTTGCTGAGCGAGTAGAGACAAACTTGCAAGTATGCATAAGTCCAAATAAGAGTTATAGTGAGCAAACAAGGAAGTCACATGATGCATCTTCTGTTATAGATCATTCTGTTTCCTATCCAAGAAACTACTCTTCTCAGACTTCGAGACTTACTGAAAGAGTGAATAAAAGTCTGCACAACAATTGGCCCCCAAAATAAAATTTCATTCTGATATTTCTTCTGTATTTTTTCTAAACTCAGTACTTCTGTGATGCAGAAATTCCCATTTTGCACAGTTGAATAAACTCAGAGCATTAATAATGAACTAAAGAAAATTAGAAAGGAAAGAGAGACCAATACAATGTCCAAAGTTTATTTCCACTGCCTTCAGCTTGTCTTTGTCCGCTATATTGTGACACCTAGGTGCAGCAGGGATTTCTAGACCCATTTACCCAAGCAGTAACATGCAATTTGAGCATACCAGACAACTAAAATTACAATTGCAGTGGAGGTGGCCTAGTGAGACAACGAATCAATGTCATTTTTTTTTGTGAGCATAAATCTTGGCCATGAAGAAATTGATATCTTGTTATTATACGGTATCTTGTTACTGTACAAAGGCTGTTCTACCTTTGCACAGCCTAAGTGCATTTATACAACAAAAGAAAAGTTGGTGTTGGGGACCTGTCAATGATACATGTATTTTGAGAAAGTTTTACTTTGGAGTAGGATTAATTCCTTTAAAGGATCCCTTTAAATGTCCCTTCCAACTCAAACTATTCTATCATTGTATGATTCCATAAAATCACATAATCATTAAGATTGCAAAAGGCCTCTAAGATCATCAAGTTCAACTGTCAACCCACCACCACCATGCCTACTAAATGGAGCCCCAAAGTGTCATGTCTACATGTTCTTTGAACACCTCCAGGGATGATGACTCCACCACTTCCCTACACGTGAGGTCAGTCAAGAGATTTGCTTAAAAAGAATCTCATTTCTTATCCAAACAAAAACTCTAATGTAGATACACCTATTTTAGGTTTCAAAGTGTTTTTCTAGTGATATTTTGCAAAGAATGCTATATATGCAGAACAATGACCAAAAATAAAGGGTATTTTTCTGTCTCACTCCATCTAGAAGAGGTTTTGCAGCACTGTTTGCAGTATGTAGGATGTTTTCTTCATCTGCAAGTCTCTGTCGATTCATCAAATTGGAGAATAACACATAGAGGGTTTGGACATAAGTAAAGAAAAGAGTGTATTATCAGAAGTCAACCTGTAAGATAGCTGCAAAAAACTGATTACATTTATCTACGAGGTCACTTTGGACTCTTCTCTCTTGATTTTGCTGACAAAGATGTAGAGAAATACTAGTGGATAAGGCATTGGAGTTCTGCTTTCCCACCCATAAACAGCTCCTCTATCAATAAATACCCTCCTCATCAAGGGTTAACATAGTCATGACGGAGTTTTGTTGCTACTATGTCTGCCTCTGCTGGCAATGTGTCAAAGGAGGATATTTAAGTAACACACTAAGCAAGCAATATTTTTATGACAAGAACTTTTAAAGTGGGAACAAGAACACAGGTAGGTGCAAATTATTCTCTGAAGAAACAGAACTGTGATCTTTTGCCAGGGAAAAATAGCAGAAAGGTATAAGGTAAGAGAGACTATTTTTTTTTAAATATACCATCATACTCAGTTCTTCTTTGCCCATGATTTTTTCCTGTCAAAGAGGAAAACACATTTGCTACATGTACATCCTGTATTATTCCTTATTTCATAGCTGCACTCAGCTCGTAATATTGAAACTTCCTCAGCTAAAATAACCAATGCCCGCATGGGTTCTTGACAGAAGACTTCTCTGTGGGCTACAAGAACATGATTAAAGGAATTTTCAGGGGGAATTCCCATTCATAGGTAACAAAAATTACGCGTCCTATCTATCTACTAACAGGCATGCCAATGAGTATTAGGCCATTTGATTTCAAGCTTCTTTACCTTTAGGGTATCTCTGTGATATATATATATATATACATATATATAGTGGGGTTGCATTCCATGATACTGTAGAGTTCCAAAATAGCAGCAAAATGCCCCCAGCTTTTACCTATAGAAATAACAAGCAGGAACCATAATGTCATATCACTCTTGGAAAAACTCACTCTTGGAAAAACTCTTGACACTAGAAGCTCATAATATTAACACAGTTCTCAGGACATTTTAATTCCCTATGAGGAAATCTGAAAAAAAAATATGTAGAGCTTTCCCAGAAAAGCAATTGATTTTGAAGTGCTACTGTAAAATTCTCATAAAACAGACAGATTTTTCATATGGTCAAGGTGTGGTTTTTATCATATTTCTGAGTTCAGAAACAAGTTAAAAATTTTGAGCATATTCCTTGTTGCACTCCCCAGATACAGAGACTGGTGGAAGAATAAGCAATTTCAGGTTAAATCCTCTTCCTTGAAGTCAACAAAAGTTCTGATGTTGATATAAGGAGCCATAGGTTTCCCTGCCTATATTCATGCCCAAACACAAGATATGTGTGGCAACTTACTTGAATTCTGCTGCATCTATTCTTTGAAGCAAACAAGTGATTTTCAGGTTTTTCTACTTGTGATTTGCAGGATTTTGACAGACCTCCTGTTTCCTACTGTCTTACGTTCACGAAACAAGTTTTTGGCAGGGAGAGTTTTCAGCCAGACCAGCTCTCTGAAATGGTTCTTAACTTTGGCACACCATAGCAACACCAGCACAACCAGGACAGCAGCTCATCAGCCTTAATTTTTGACAAGTTTGAGCTGTTCTGTGAATCCCAGTCAGAGATGATACAATAAATGATAAATCCTAGCCTCGCCTAAGACAGCACAAGCAGATCTCACTCTCCATTCTGTGGGTCTTTTGTTTCCATCACACTGTCCCTAGTTCTGACATGAATTTGTGCAGCTGCTTGACGAACTATCATGGCGAACTGAGCCAGCAGAAAAACAACTAGAAGAAACAAAAGAGCAGGATGATTCTTCAACTTCATCCACAGATCAGCCAGGTCTGTGAGAGACATTAAACTCATTTAAATAGGCTTTTACTTAAAATAGAAAACAACTGTCATCAAATGAGAATAGGATAAAGCTTAGAACTGTGGAGTTCTTTTCTTCATAAGAAACAATGAACAAAAATTTTAAAGAATACTATATAATGAGAAATTCAAAGATTTCTGTGTCAAAACACTGCAAATTTGGGATTTTGGATTTTTTCCTAAAAGAAAAAAAAACATCTTTTAAAATGTGATCGTATTAAAAGAACAAAAGAAAACTTTAGTCTCCATAGAAAATAAAAACATCTGGTATTCAGTAAGAATTACAGTCTTACAGGTTTTTGTTTTTAAAGCTAAGCACATATTCAGTCAGGACTTGTTATATCTTAAGTGTTTTTATATGTAACTAAGAAGGTGTGGATTCTATGGTTTTGTGGTAAGGTTTAAACACAAGTATGACCCTTTGAAGAAATTCAATACAGTCATAGGAAATACCATTCCACTTATTTGACTGTAGACAGAAAATGCATGTATATTATATAGGATTGTTTTCAATTAATACAGTACCTCCAGTTAGTTCACCACATATTATATTTATACTATCCCAAAGCAGAAGCAGAAGAATGTACCTAGGGAATTGAACAGAACGGCTTCGTTATGTTGAGTATTTTTCACACGTACCAAAGTATACTTATTAAAGGCACAGAGGTCACCTTTTTGGAACTCCAGGAAAACCGTTGAAATGAAGCAAAAATCCAGAAGGAAACATAGTGGTTTTCTGAAAATAATAAGATATAATTTAAAATGGTAATAAATTAATAGTATTGTACTTGGCTAGAAACACCAAAAAACATTATAAAGGAGACATTCTAGATGTTACAGAGTTACAAGTTCAGGTTACTTAGGAATGCAAGTGCTCTCAGATAAAGTGAAAAATATCATTTTTCTCCACATACCCATTCATAGCAGATGAAAGAAGAGTTGATTTATATTCAGCTCTTCCTCCCTTTTTTCTCTTTGTTAAAAGCAAAATACCCTCTAACAACGACTTAAAATACATACCAGCCACTCATATCGTTGAAGCACTTGACCTTAACTTTGATAACCTGAAACCTGTCTTCCACCTTCTCTGCTGGAAACGGGGTTGGATTCATTGTATGAGTGCTCACAAAGCATGGACATAGCTGTTGAATGAACACATGACTTACAGTTAAATACTTCTTTAATGAAGTGAGTTAACACTTTCATTATCTGTGTTTGTCCTTCACTTATTTGCTATTATTGATATAGCTCTAGCTGTCTTTATCATCACAAGGCTTACATTGCTTTCTGAGGGACTTTCTCTGCACTACACTTATTGCATATTCTGCAGCTATGACCATTGTCACCAATAACAGCAGAATGCACACCAACAAATATATTTTTTAACACCCTGTTCTGGTTTTGTTTAGTGAGGGGGGCCTAAGGTGGTAGTTTCTGTAGGAAACTGCTAGAAGTTGCTCCCCTTTGTTCAGTGGACTTGGCCGGGCCTAGGGCCAAGGCCGAGCCAATTGGTAGCAGAATGTTCCCTGATAATACCTCCATGATAATGTATTTAAGAAGGGGAAAACACAAAAAAAAAGAAGAGAAGATGTGAAGAAGCTGAGCAGGGGCAGACAGGGAGAGGTGCAAGTCTTGTGGGCCTTGCAGGCCTCACCCTCTGGCCTCCCGCTGGGCAGCTGACTGGGCCCAACTCAACCCAGCCCAGCTGCAAGAAGTGGAGAGGAGATGTGAATGAGATGTAAAAAGGATCCTGAGAGGTGTCTGCCAGCCTGTTGTGAAGAATTTTTCTTGTGAGAGGAACAGCTGCAGACACCAAGGTCAGTGAAGAAGGAGGGGGAGGAGTAATGCGGCTCCTGGCCAAGATTCCCCTGCAGCCTGTGGTGACGACCATGATGGAGCAGGTTGTCCCCCTGCAGCCCATGGAGGTCCACGGAGGAGCAGAGATCCACCTGCAGGCCATGGAGGACCCCACACTGGGGCAGGCAGATGCCTGAAGGAGGCTGTGGCCCGTGGAGGGCCCGCTGGGGCAGCTGTTCTGGAGGGACTGCACCTCGTGGAAGAGTTGACCCATGGCAGAGCAGTTTCATGAAGGACTGTGGCCCGTCGGAGAGACCCCATGATGGAGAAGAGGAGGCATGTGAGGAGTTCTTCCCCTGATGATGAAGCAGAGGCGTGCAACTATGTGTGATGAACTGACCATAACCCCCATTCCCTTTTCCCTCTCTGTGCCGCTCGGGGGGGGCGGGGGTGGGTAGTAGAGATAATGTTAAGCCTGGGAAGAGGAGAGGTGGGGGGAGGTTATCTCGTTTTCTGTGTCATTATTCTGCTATTTTTAGTAATAAATGAATAGTTTTCCCCAAGTCACGTCTGTTTTACCCATAATGGTAACTTTAAGGATTTCTCCCTGTCCTTATCTCAAACCTCAAGCCATTTTTTTTCTTATATTATCTCTCCCTATTGTCTTGGAGGGTGGGGAGAGTGAGAGAGACACTGCGTAGTTTGGTCCCTATCGGGGCTGAACTACGACACACTCTGAATAGAAGTACTAGTCAAAAATACAAGTTATGATTCAATATTCATTTTTACTATTACACCAAATAAAGAAGTGAAATTTTTCATGTGCTAAATGAAATGATCATTATAAAGACATATATCAATTACATAGTGACAAGCTCAGCTCTTAGTTCACTTAATTTATCTGTATAAAACAATTCAAACTATATAAATTCTTCCAAATGCTTTATGAAGGTTAACTATTTTTAAATTATCACCACTTGAGAAATATAATTCATTCAATTTCACTAGTTGGAAACATGAACTAGTATGAAATCATCATTTTATTGGAGTTTACTTGAAATGGAGGTCAAATCATTATATAGTCACCACCAATCAGCTACAAGTAATTCCCAGTGCAGCTAGTCCCTAATATGTAAGATATAAGCTAGGGAAAAAAGGAAAATATGCTTCTGGGGACACATTTCTAGATCAGAGTCCCAAATAGAAAATGCTGTGAGAAATATCTCTATTGATAAGACCTCAATGCCTCATTTCCTTTGTCAGCTCCCAGTGTGATGCTTTTCTAATTGTAAACTAAATGTAGACAGCCGACAGATGAATTAAATATTCCTATTATTCCAACTCAGTTATGTCCCACTGGATGTCTCCTAGAACTGGACCCACACACACTGTTGAGATTTTTTTTTTTAAACTACTTAAATTCTTAATGAGTGGGAAACTTAAATGCTTAATGAGTACCTAACATTTTGTCTATCCAATTCAATGTCATTTTTACACACCCCAGACTCTTCAACTCCAGTCCTTAGCCTGTTTGTTTAATAGAGAACTATCATGCAAACTTGACTAGACTTTTTTTATATTTTAGGTCATAATAATCATTGAGGGAATTGTTTTTCATAATACATTAGCTCAGTTATAATTTAATCTATTAATTGTTTCAATGTTTTTCCCTGATAGCTGCACAAAAATAACATGCAAGTTTGTGCCACAACTGCACTTATGAAAACTGGAAGTGCTGAGGTAGTATCAACACAGTGAATTCATGCTTTTTAGACAAGGGAAACTTATATTTTATGTTTCTGCAGGAAGCCTTTTAAAAAGAGATACTTGCTGAAAAACTAGGAACATAACCATGTGTATGCCAAAGCCTACTCCACATCCCCACAGTCATAGAACACTACATATTACAAAGTAAAATTGTGTTTATAAGGAAAGCTGGCACATATCTGTTTGCCTAGGACAGTGAGCTTTGCTCGGTTTGTCTCCCATAGAAATACTTATTCCAAAACAGGTTTAAATAATGGAAGAGGAAAAAGCTGTGTTCTTATTTAAAAGAGAGTCAGGTTGTTCCATTTGGAATATGACTCCTGGAGAGTTATCAATAGCTGGTAGATTTTGAAACATATTCTGTGGTACTTCAACACGGAATTATCCATTGAATCATATGGGCTAGATCAGATTAGTAAGTGCGATTTCCCTACCTGAACATTTAAAAGAAATTATAGTTGGTTTTATTTTCCAATTTGCTATAGTTCCCGTTTCTTTACTGGCAGAGACAGACACTTCTGTTTGATGGATACCAATTTAGCCAATTCCTTATGCATATGTTTAAGTATAGGAATGTGAACATTATGTTATACGGGAAGTATATCTAGATGTTTAAGCTAAATGGATAATATTTTTTATTTGTTGCATTCATGAAACATAGTTAAAATAAATAATTAATGATCAGGCAAGACCTTGACATTTTTAGAGCTTTAGGATGGAATTTAGATTTAAAAGAAAAAAAGGAAAAAAAAATGTCACAATTATTACAATCATCAGTTTGCTGTTCAAATTTTAAATATCAGCAAAGAGGTTTTGTCTTTTTGAATACCTAATAACTATTCAGTGTTTGGACGTCTAGCTTTTTTTGTTTAAAAGAGTAGTAAATTTAGGGCTAATGATTTGTATATTTTTCTCTATATTTTTAATTGATATATTATAATAAAGCACTGATTTCTCTGTCTCTTTCAGTCAGATGCTGGTACTTTGCCTTAATGGAAATATTGTCTAATTGGAAGTTTACAGAGAGATTAAAATCTACAAATACACACCAAATGGTTTAGACAAAAATGATCTCTTTTTTAATATACCTAAGAGGAGATCGTGAGAAACTGTGTTGGTTTTATTTAATTTCCAAGGAAATCCAGGACACTGATGGCAATAAAATAAAAAATAATGCTGAGTACATACTTGCAAAATCTGATAATTTCAAGGAACACACTTAGAGACCCTATACTTTTACATGATGTACAGAATATTTTCTCTAAAAGTTTACCTTATTTTCTATTCAATTTGAAGATAAATATTAACATCACAAATAAGAAGCAAATGGGCACGGATTAGTATGCGGAACCGAAATTCTGTTTCGGGTTAGAATTCTAACACTATTATGTCAGGACTAGTTGACATTTAGTTCATTAGTAATGTTGCCAAATCTCAGCTTCCTCATTAAAATGTATACCATGCTAAACATAAATAGATGAAAAATTTTTAAAACCTGATCTTTGAACAGCCTAGAAAAGCATAAAATCATTATGTATGGTATGAAATACAATTATATGTACTAGATACAGGGGTTTCAACTTTTGAAACCAGTAAGAGTCTGCTGTTTTCTTTTAATAGGGACAGGATCAGCCAAAAGGTATTAAAATGCAAGTAACATTATAAATGAACTGCTCATTAGCTTGGAAATGCAAGATTTAGGGCTGAAACCATAACATTAACTCTTCCCCATGGGCTGTGTGCAGTATGAGGATATGTAATTCCATGATCACATAAAGCATTAAAAAATAAATGTACAAAATCCCTACCACCTCCCTAAAAGAGAAAACATCTTGCCACAGTGTGGAATATTCTCTGCATGCCTTTTAGTCCTCACTAGCAGGTACAGGGCAGAAAGCTCCTGAGTGTACAACAGAAGCACAGCAGGGAGGTAGCATTTTTCGTTATTTGGATAAGCTGGTTTGTATCCTCAAAAAGGAACATACTAAGGTGCTATCTATAATTTATATAAGCCTCGACACAAAACATTAGAGAATTTCTTCTCACTTCAACATCAGCTGATTAGAAGAAATGCAATACTTCCAAATCCCATATGTGTTATTAACGAAAAGATCCTTTACATAAAACAGAGGAGAAATACTTGATGTAATTTCATAAATTAACTTATATATTTTGTTTTGTTCCTTCTTGCACAAGATGCAAAATACCTGTTCATCTAAAAATTTTATGAGACCATTGATTGACATGCATGAAATAATATATGTCTTTCTGTAAAATAAGTATATTCTACTGCATAAAGACTAGAATTTATTTAAAAGTAAGTTTCACTGTACAATTGTGGCTGTAGGACACATTCTCAATCAGATTATGTGAAAAGCATGGTTCAGCCCATCATCCTTTGGTTACAGTAGATTTGCTGATGTCACATCAAAAGGCTCATTTGCATTCCTATTTCCCAATTTTAATTACTTCTGGAGACCAAAGAATATTTGATATAAATTCAGTTCTTCCAGTATTCATTCAGCCATTTCCTTTTGGTACTTTATGTTCTATACAACAAATAGAAAATTGTGTTGTACTGGTTGTTATCTGTATTCAAAGTGGAATGTTAATAGAAATAATTCTGCAATTTTAAGTATATTCACTGAAAAATAATCTAAATCAAATATCTATTATTTTTTTAATTCCTTTTTTTTTTTCTCAGTACATAGATAAGAGGAGATTCAAATTAGGATATTCAGTTCCCTTTACAACACTTTTTCATATGTGAAACTTTTCCTCCTTACTCCTCTTTCAGCAAAAATTAGCTGTAACCACCATTCCTTTACTTACATTCTAAACAGTACACTAATGAAAACCACATCACCCAAGGTATAGCTCTACATGCTAACTCTACATAAACCTTCTGTGTACAACTTTTTACTTTATTTTGAGCCAGCAAGTGGCTCGGAGAGAAAATATATAAAACTGAAGTTCTGATGAGAGCACAGGAAACCTAACGACCCCAGCCATGTCATCATTGTTGTCTCGATCCAAAGCCAGTCATCTTCCCTTCTTTTTTTTTAACAAAAAAAAAATCAGTGTAAATTTCATTTGCTATCTTGTGGCTGAGGTTAATTAAGCACAATAACAGTTTATCACAGTAGCACAAAAATTACAATTTTGCTGTGAGAAAATGAAGATCAAGTCTCTGTCTTGCATATTACAGGTCTTTTCGACTCTTTCCTCTCTCACTCCTTACACACACCACTGGTTAGCATGATCAGCCGCCCGAGTTGGACAGATGTTTCCACTGTACTTCAGAGACACTGCCATTTTGTCAGGTTTGCAGTTCTACTTTAATGCACTGCGGAGAAAAACACTAAGGACAGTTTTGCAGTTGAACCTGCTGCTGTCCCTGTGGAGGGACACACGGAAGATAATTTCTCTTGCTGTCAGGGATTAATATTTCTTGTGAAGACTTCTGGGCAAAGAGCCCAGAATAGTAGTGGACTGGGGCGAGCTACTCACTACTAAGCAAACCTGGAAAAGGCCATGTCACCTCTGCCAACACTCAGGAAAAGCTGAAGCCTGAACTGTTGTTACTGTATGCTAACACCATACAGTGTGTACTAGGCCTGACAACTCGTCTACCATGTTGCAGGTGGCATTGTCCTTGCTTAGCGGAGGTGTTATGTACTTGTGCATGAAGCACCACTGTACAATGAAGGAGAAAGACAGCTTAATCTAAGAAGTAGGAGAAATCTTTGGGGTTTCTTTCTGTACTAGTGCAAAATATCTGTTTGCTTCAGGCTTAACAAACTGTTCATACTACAGATACATTCCAGTTTGAGTCAGTACAGAACAGTAGTCTTTATAAAAACTCTAGTTTACAATATATAGAAGTTCTAGTATGGTAATATGGTGGTAAAGCACAGTCCTTTCCGTTTCCTAATAATAGGAAAAAAAAATCTGAGAAAACAGCCCACTTACTTATTTCACTCCTTGTGTGAAATATTACTGTATCAAAAAACATTTAACTGAGTTTCCCTGAGAGTCTGGAGAGGATTAACAGCAATTTCAAAAGGAACAATACAAATTTTATCTAAGCATCAATGGTAATTATAAAAATTCTGCCCTTCAGTCAGGTTTCTTCTTAAAAGAAAAAATTACAAATGAGAAATTAAATCTCCTCTCAACACTAAAATTTGTTTTGTTGGATTCCACTGGGTTTACAACATCTTTATACAC
The DNA here is from genome assembly GCA_009806455.1 of Tetrax tetrax. Taxonomy (NCBI): domain Eukaryota; kingdom Metazoa; phylum Chordata; class Aves; order Otidiformes; family Otididae; genus Tetrax; species Tetrax tetrax. Next base: position 183,143 of record WHYT01016118.1, read on the forward strand.
ACATGTATTGTCTTTCATCACCTTTTCTCATCATTGAGTAATAACCTATAATGATAATTAATATCTGTTTTGAAGAGATTGCTGTCTTCCCTGGAGTTGTTCCTACAGTTATTAACAAAGTGAAAAAAAAATAGAGTTTTTCCTGATAATGTTCAGAATTTAATCTTTGTAACAGTAGGAATATTACATTATATTATTCTTAAGGCAGCTCTTTCACTGAAAGTAGATCTGTATTAGCGCACTCATGAAGTTAAGCAAGGCCTGAAATGCAGAACTATTCTGGAAAACAATGCTGCTCCAAGACAGTATTAAGAATCCTGCCCTGCAGGCAGCACGTATGTTGGCATGACTTGAGCTGTAGCAGAAACTTAGTCTTGGACACAAAGTCATATCAGAAGAAAAATTATTTTCAGTCTAATGTTACAAATTGACTGGAAGATAAGGTTTTCTCCCATAAAAGAACTCAGAGACTCAGGTAAATGCCCTTTTTTTGTAACACCACTGAAATCTTATGGCATACGCAGAACAGTTCTTCCAGCATCATACAAGGGACAGACATCTGATTGTTGCACAAAAAAAACTATTAAGTTTTAGTTTATGATTTATACAATGGATTAATGTAGAACAAAAAAAAATAATCTAACAAATACCTGCATAACTACATGTGGGACAAAACAAATAAAGTTACTCTCAGAATAAAGGGTGCATGGCTTTGTGTGTGAGCTGCCAACACCACCTATTCTTTTTCTTTCCCTTTTTCTCTAAATCTGGAGCAACAGCTGATCAGTAGCCTGCTTTATTATTTCTCCGTTTATCTCAACATAGTACTTTTAAAGATATTATATATCCTGTTCTACCTCTGCAATTTTCAACAACTGTTTGGTCTACACATAAATATCTGTGAGTTTCTTACTCTGCATCTTCTTTTGTTAAATGTGAGCTCATAAAATCAACTGGCATTTAAGGAATGAAGCTGCCGTAGCTTTGTGTAGTGCTGGCCTATGCAATAAATACAATCTGTCTCAAACTAAGCAAGAAAAAAAGCAAGAGGCAAGGCTGAAATAATCTGCATCTTTGCTGACTTGGCTAAGACTACAGTAGTGCATTGAACTAGGCTTTTGAAGATCATCATTTTCATTTGATTATTCAGGGCATGTTCTACCCAGCACACCTACCTTTTAATCTGATGTCAGACAGTTATTTGCACTCTACTTTTCTCCTATCTCATAAAAGGCACTGATAAGGTTGAAAATCAATGCCTTTCATATGACCTTAGGAGCTCCGTATACTCTCACCTCTGTTGTTTCCTGCCGCCGCCTAAAATCACTTTCAGCCACCATGTAAGCAGAGGGCTGAAACCCCTTCCATGAAGGCCTGCCTGTGGGAAACCTCCTACTTACCAAATCTCATACCTATGTGTGGAAAGGACAGCAATCAGTATGATGGCAAGGGGTAGTCTCTTCTCAGTCATAATAAAAGACAATGATGATAAGCATTTGGTAAAAAAGGAAAGACTGATGTGTGTGAGATGGCAAATCATCAGACTTCATTCTTATTCTGGCTGCACAAGACTGCGAAGCACTGGGGGAGAAATTTCCAAACGATCTCAAATGAGAAAACTGAAATAATGAAGGACATTGAAGCCTTCTCAATTTCTGTAGAGATACAGCAAGAGAAATTATTCCCTTCCTTCTGTCCCATTATCCCCAACTCTTCCTTACTTCCTATCCCAGCAGTTCCTTTCAGGTTGCTGGTAAAAATATAATCTAGCTATACCTTGCCTCTTAAAGGGGAGAGATTCTGCCCTTTCCTCTGCTGGCTGGCAAAATTCCTTTCCTCCTTAAAGCCTGCTGCATTAAAGCTCATATATTGGTGCTCCAGGACCTGTATTTTAAATTACAAGGAGTGAGAACTTCTGTAGAAACCATTACACTAACCCATCTGAAACAGACTGATAAACAGTCGATCTTGTGTGTGTTACTGAATATCTCATGAGGGTAATTTACAATTCCTCAAGGAAAACTGAGGTGAAATAGTCCCTGCCTGTGTTTCATCTCAGCAAGCGTATCATGCAATGTCCCGAGAATATTAGCAGCAGTAACGTTTGCCTTCTACCAGTTTAGCAGTCAGCTAGAATAAACACAAATGCTCACACAGCTAAGGGTTTCACCTCCCCTGCAACGTCAGCAGGACCTGTGTTAAACTGACAGAACGACCACTCAGTGAGGTCTCCTGGCCATTAAGTCTAGGTCTCTGGGACGATTTGTGATATGTGGGGTGCTAACTATGCAGCCTACATCAACTGATTTTTTTTTCGTGTATCTTCATGTAAATCCATCCAACAAAGAATAACAGAACTCAAGTGTTCCTTTTTCACTACATCATGCTGATGTTTACACTTCATCTTGCATCATATCAGTGTACATTTGGTATTTCTAGTCTTAGACAACATATTATATGTTTTTCCTTCAGAGACAACTCTGGAGAAAGTATTTTTTTTTTTATTCTGTGTGTTCTGTCTTCCCTTTTATCCTGGAGTATACCACGCTTTTCTGTTTTAACGTTAATGTCGTAACTTTAATTCGTACTTTTATAACAATCTCAGAAGCTTTTATAGTTTCCCGGGTCATCTTTACTGTTTCTGGCAGTTAATAATATATCATTTGTATAGCAGAAGACAAACTTAAAAAGCAAAGGTAGACAACCTGATACATTATCATTTGGATTATGGCAAGGCTGCTAACTGTACTGTGCAGCTATTTTTCATACCTGAATCCTTCCCTGTATTAAATGGAGCATATACCATGCAACTCTAATGCCATTTCATATGTCTGAGGCAAATCCACTACTTATACTTTATTTTGCATACTGTTTTAGAAAGAAATCTGGTGACACTCATTCAAACCTACCATTTTTCTAACTTTCCTTTCATATACTCACATGTAGGACACAAGAAACACACCTGTTGGATATCCGGAGAATCAGGGGCACTGATTCAGTGAACAATCCAGACCAAATGGAATTGTTATGTTTGTGAGTAGCAGGCTTCAAGGACATCGCGGAGGCCGCCTGTGAGAAAGTAATGAGGCCATCTGTGAGAAAGTAATGAAGCAACCTTGAGAAGAAGGAAAACAGCTGGTATACGTGACTGAGCAGAACGTGAAGCGGGGTGCAGGTGGAGAGGACCATGAGCGTGAACAAAGAGACTTAACGAATCATATTTTAGCTAACAGCGCGTGCATGATATAGTTAGCCAATTAGTAGAGAGCTTGCACATGATACCAAACTGGAAGGGCTATATTAACCGGGATGTATCAGCAATAAATTGGCATTTGCTTGATCATATTGGTCGTGTGCAGTGTCCGTGACTTCCGCGTCAGCACACACCTATCTTTAGACATAACTAAATGGAAAAGTCCATTTACTAAGACAATTCAAGCAGTATTTTCAATCTCTGTGATTTTCTCTGCAAATTATCAGAAGTTACCAGAAATAGGGAGGAACCCAAAGAAATTTAGACTTCTTGCCTTCTGTCAGTTTTACTTTTAACCTCATGATTTCAAATGAGTAACATTTGTATCATCATCAGATAAATATTTTCTCTTGATTTCACTTCTTACCTAACATGTGCTGTTTAGTGTTCCAGTCCAGACTTGTTTTGTTAAGCCAATATCTGCCAATTAGTGAAGGACCATTTCCTTCTGCAACTGTTAATGAAAACAACAAAGTTAACAAACAGTATTGCCTAGTGGAGTAATTATGGTCCTGCTAGATACAGCACAGTTTTTGCTCTGCTTTGTATACCAGTTCAATAAAGATTTTTATTAATAATAGGGGATTTTTATGGATTAAAGCTGAAAAAGCATATTCTGACATGTTTTATTTATTGTTCTCTTGGCACAATGTTTTTTTTCTAAACCATCTACTCATATTAAAGAACATTTGCCAAGATATATATATATATATATGAATCCTATTAAGCTCTTTGAGTTCTAACTGCTAATTATGTAACTAGTTATTCATCACACCTTGTACTCTGTTTAGTTATTTCTTTTCAGAAGCTGGTTGTTCACCCTCACCCTCTCACTTTCAAAGAGCCCATATTTTCCCTCTGAAGGAAGCCATTTTCTGTTGCTTATAAAAAAAAAAAAAACTTTTCCAAAATTTAAGTACTTGAGCTGATGCTATCTATGATAGATGTCTGCCTCAAGCCATTGCTTTTGGGGAAAAACAGTCAGAATAGCTGTCTAAAATATGGCTGGGGAAGTTACATTTTGATAATGTCAAATCTCAAATCTGACATTTTGACAAAGCATATCTTTAAAGACCTGCTGTTTAACCATTTTAAAGTAGGATTGTGGATTCTTGCCTGGGAGCAGCTGTTTAAAAGTCCACTCTGTTGTTCCTCTGAAAAATCAGTCTGCATTTTTGACTGAGTAGCAAACTTAAGAAATAGAGTTTGCACACATTCAGATTGTAGCAGTCTAAATCTCTGTGTGCACTAAGCATCCTTGCACCCCGTGTAAGTTAGTAGTGCACTTACTGTCTCCACTGGAAGCCCAGGCAGGGATATAAGTGACTGTTCATGAGTGATTCTCACAGATTGAGTATGCTTGCTGCAGATAAAGATCCGTCCAGAGAAAATACACCTGAAGTGGGAGCTGGAGGGAGAACTAAGAGAAGGAACAAAATGGACAGGTGTTAAGATATCTGCTGAAACGATTAAGCTAAAGGTAACTTTTGTCAATTACAACAGGTATACTAAGCCCCTCGTGAATGAAGATTTTTACTACTACCACATTATGACAGAAATACAATAAATTAAGTACTGCAAAAACTACTTACGGTACAAGATTTAGTGGTGTAGAATATTATCTATGCTATCAATCATCTTTCTCACATAATATAAATTACTCGATAGACATTATGCAACACGTCTAAGTCTGTTTAAGAATTTAGCTTGGTTTAAGATAGAATATCATCCTTGTAGCAAAGGCTTCCTTATTCAGCAGAGTAACTGAAATAGATCAACTCCCTCAAACAAATGTTTTCTGAGGGGTCACATTCAAAGGTAAAGATTTTGTCTCAGGAAAATGGAAGAGGCTGATAAAACCTGAAAATTTACTGAAATAATGGCATAAAAGTTGGTGCAAAGCAGAAACTACTATGTTTGCACCAAATAAACAAACAGGAGAACATCACAGGCTCATGGGTATTTACAGCTTGTAGACACTATAAAGAACTTCCAGGGGGGGAAAAAAAAATAAAATTTAAAAGCTGGCAGGACATCCTAATTTCTCAATGGAAGCAGGTTCTTTCCTGCTCGCTTTCAATACATAGCTGATATTGTTCTGCATCTCAGGATTGTTTTTCCCATGGTAAGCTATTCAGATTCATTCAAATAATGAATATTCTTATTTCTAAGTAGCACTTTCTCAGAGTCATTCTTTTAGATCTTACTAATTTATTTAAGCATTTGGTTTTGTGGAGTGTTAGCTGGATGGATCCCCACTGGAATTAGTGCGTTTTGGGTTGGGTACTGTCTAGACATAGAAATAGCTCAGTTTTAAAACCCCTTAAAATTAGATGATCACAGATAGAATTGAAAAATATTTCACAGTCATTTCCAAGAACAGAAATCAAGTCACTTCATTATTCATGTCATGGTCTGGATCACATTACTATACAATGGCATTAATCAATAAAATCCAGATTTAAAGAAAGCATATGGATGAAAGAAATGAGAGGAAAAAGAACTAGGCAGAATTAAGGCCAAAAGTCAATATGAAGTTTTTATTCTGAAATTGTAAAGTACTCATGGATGCCAGATTTTTAAAAATATCCTATGGCTACCAAATATTTCTTGCCAAAGAAGTGGATTTTTTTACTCTAAGAGCTGGAGTCTGATCTGTGCTGAAAAAAGATAAGCCAAGCTGTGAAACCATCTCTAAGGTATATCCACCTGGATCTAGGCATGCTTCCATGCATTCATAATATCAAGTTCCTAGACCTGTCCTATTATATCTCACTCCTATTTTAGAGGAACTGTACTGATGAAAATAACTTCTAAGGGCTCATAAATTCTACACAGATCATATGGAAATGTGCCATTCTAGGTAAGTGACTTAGGCAAAGATTTCTGTTACAGAAGAATTCGGTATGAGAGTTACAAGTACACATTACATTTAAAAGCCTGAAAAATCTATTAAATTCTTTAACTGTAAAAAAACAAGCAAAAAACCCCATCAACACAAAAAAAAAAAAAAACCCAGCAAAACCCTCAACAGCAACAACAACAAAAAAACATACCCAAAAAACCAGCCACAAATAAACAAAAAAAAACCCCACCCAAACACATTCTCATGAATAGATCAATGACAACAGGAAGAATTTCTGGCAGATTTTTTTTAGAAGGACATAGATGCATTTGAAAGACAACAACGAAACCAAACACTTCCTCATATAGTTAGAGGAGCTATTATCTTTGCTTAATAATATACTTTGCTGAGCTTCTACATTGTTAGAACATTTGAAAATTTGTATGCCAGAAACTCTGATACCATGAAGGAAACTCCTTCTGTCCTATTTCCCGCTGAGACCAGAAGCTGAATGCAAGAGTTCACATGGGAAAGTTTTCATTTGTTTTTCTTTACATTAGATTCCAGAGGACTCCAACTTGTACTTTACCAAATATCTGAAACAAACCCAAACTGAGGACAGCTTGTGGTTTGCCCACCACACACAGAAATTATATGAGTTCATGTCAGGTCAGCATTTGCTGAAGTGCAGTGATAGTGAAGGAGCCTTGCAGCTTTATTTAGATTTTTGAAACGCATCTGTCTGCTTCAGATGCAAAGAAGATTTAAAACAAGAAGCAAGACTGATGCATGCAAATATGATTGACTAAGCAGGCAAGACGCCTGAAACAATAGCTGTGCTACATTAATTCCTGCTTCATCACAGTGATGTTTACCGAGGCAACAATAATGATACTTTAAATATCAGCATTATTAAATATTTTGTTACACATCAAAACACATTATGGAAATCTACAACAGCGAGAGATGCAAGAAAGGGAAAGTCAGTGTTCTCAAATCTCTAAGGCTTTTGGCAAAGAGCCACAGAAACATATCACCAACACTAGAGAAGAGAGGAGCTCTAGCAGTGGTTCATAGGTAAGAAGAGTTCTCCAGAGACTCCATGGTTTTCAAGGCTGACCTGGGCAATCGTTTGAATAGTCATATGATTTCTCCTGCCAGCAGTTTGGATTACCAGAATGGATTTGGATTACCCTGGCCCTGCTGTGGACTTCATAGTACAGCTCTGGCACAAGAGAGTCAGAAAGTTTAATTACTTGAGAGTTTAAGATTCAGCACAACCCAGACCTTCCTATCTAACTCTTGAAAGAGAGAATAAAGAGCTTAATAGAAAAAAAAAAAGGAAGTCAATGATTTATTCTACTGCAAACATTAAAAACAATTTTGAAGACATTTCCATAAGTTTCCCAAATATCTGTAAATTTAAAATGTTAATATGATATAAAAAGTAAAAATAATTTTAATCACTTAACATAAAAATAAACCCGTCAGGACAATTTTTCACCTAATTACTAGTCACTATAGTTCTTTAATGCATCCTCTCTGGGGAAAAATTTCTGGATTAAAATACCTTTAAAGGTTAAGAGGGCACATGTTCTCGAGGCTACACTATGAAATGTAGTAATGTAGCACATGGCATAATGAATTAAAGAATCAGTTGGACAGCTATCAGGTAACTGACATCATAGAAATATTCTACAGAAGAGCTTCATTCTACCAGATAATTCCATGTACTTTTACTAGAGGTTATAAGCAGATCAAGACTCTTCATATTTTTCTTAAACTGCCTACATACTTCAATACAGTAGGACAAAATCTACCCTCAGCTACCACTGGAAAATCACTCATTTTATGGGCTTTGATATATATTCGGAGTTCCATTGACATAGCTGAGGGCAGCATTTGGCCAAATACATCTTAATTCAGAAGCAGCATCTATTACTTTCCCAAAGGACGGCTTGGAACATGTGCAGATACTATAAAGTGACAGTGACACAATGTTTTTCCCAAGCTGTTCCTCAAGAAAAGTTATTTTGAAAAAAAAAAAAATCCAGATTAAATTGTCTTTTCAACTTTAACTATGCCGTTTGACCAGAAACTAGGGAAAAAGTAAAGTAAGAAATTTTGGAGAAGGTTAAAATTGGATTTTTTTTTTCCCTTCACTCAGGGTCTCTGACTCTTCCCCTTCCTAGCTTTGCTCTAAAGCACTTGAGGTCTAGTGTTACCTAACAAGCTAAATGTTAGTGTTTTATTAATACTCATATCATAACTCAGAGTATATTTAAACCAGTTTCCTAAACCCAAAGCACAGAATAATAGTAATCAAGAACCAAGTTTACGAATGACTGTTAACTCTCTGTCTGAAGATGTATTACAATACTGCACCATTAAAATGCCTGCTGGTTATCCTAAAACACATCATCAAAGTAGGTCAGGCATGTCTAGTTCTGAGATGGACATATTTCAGAATGTAAATTTCCCTCAGTTAATATAGTTAAGCAACTTCTGGGCTGCGTGAAAATGAAAGTTTATATACACCAACGATATTTCGTTCCATCAAATAGAAAAATATGCAGGAATAAAGTTTTTTATTTTTTTTATTTTCTCCTAAAAGTAGGGAGAAAATGTTGACATCCATCAAAATCATTTGAATTTAGTCTGGGATTTTCAAAAGAACCTGATCTTCTTAAGTGCTCACATCCTACTTAGGCACTTTTGAAATCCTTCCTTCATGCACAGAGAAGCTGACAGACTGACAATATAATTACTTGAATCCTTTGTTCATCAAACAAGAACACCACAGGCAAGGGATGAGGCCAGGACTTTTTACTATTTCTTTTCTGTGTCTCAACCCTCACCTGGGGGGAGCCACTCACTAGTTGAAAAGATATTTTATCTTCCAAACCAGTAGGATCTTCAGCCTTTTTATTAGCAGATATACACAATTGTTTACAATTTCTAAAAATAGTGATTTGTAGTGATCCTGACCAGAAGACCATTGTACATGGAAAAGTTAGTGATCCACGCAGCTGTTAACCTGAGTGGGACCAGACCTGTGCTGTGCAGTGCTGTGATGCACTGCACGTAGAATTTAGCCTTCAGGACAGTGTTGTGCTGCGTAAACCCCTTGCCCGCAGGATAACCTCAACCTGCTCATTGTAGAGGAGGATCCTGCAGGCAACTCCCCTTTGGTTCCAGCAATTACACCTCCTGCATCGCCTTGCCTTTATTTAAAAGTGCTGCAAGAAGTTCTCATGCAAACATCCTCTCCGTTTGGCTATAGAGGAGATGAATAAAGCTGTATTCTTGTAAGAAAATCTGATAATAGCTTGAACAACCAAAATGGGGTAACTCTTTCTACAGACAGGGTCTGCACGATGTACTGCAGGCTGGTTGCAGGCACGTTTGGTGCTGCATAACTCAGAGTTCCCAGCATCTGAAAGGATATAAGATTATCTACACTATTGTCTCTTTCAATATTGCTCTAACAAATAGTATTTTAAATGATACTTTAATGATACAGAGTCTAGAGTCTAATTTCCTTTCTTACTTGGCATCATAACTGACTAGCACCTCCTGGTGCAAAACACTGTTCTTTTGAGGCTTAAGATTTGATTTCACTTTTCAGCATCACCTCTAGGAATTTTATGGAGAACAATTTAAGGTAAGAGTCCTATTTTTCTCACTTAACTTATCATTTTGTAGAACAAGTATGAAATTACTGCATAAGGGAAAACATGAAGGTCAAATTAAGGGATGCACAAAAAACTTTTCCTCTGACTCTTCTTTTTCAGCGAAGCCACCAAGGCAAAGGGCTCTGGACCAAGGATCGCATCAGGGGACCCTTCCTAAAGTGCCAAAAACATGGCAAAACCATGAAGGCAAAAGCACAGGAAGAGAGAGAGTACCCCAGCCCCACCCCACAGTGGGAAAGAGGGAGCTGCTGAAGTGTGGGCAGGGATAAGACTGATGGCAGCCCAACCCTCTCACATACAAGAGTAGCCCTCAGGGAGCCCAAGAGACCAGGAGCGTGGTGAACAGAGCGTGGCATGTCAGAAGGCCATGGTACATCAGTTTGCACAGCAGTTTGTACACGAAAGGCAAGCAGGCAGGGTGCAGCCCCTCTCCTGGATGTAAAGGGTAACTCAATCACCCTTCCAGGAGAGGACCTAGCTATGGTTTTCACTCACCCAAAAGCCATCACAGGAAGGAACGTGGCAACCCAGATGGGGCTTCCACACAAATATACATCTGTCCAGGTCTCTGGCTGCAGGGAGTGCCTGCGCCTGTCACTGGTGCTGCAGGGCAGCAGAGACAACAGCTGTTTTCAGTGTGACCAGGTGAATGATCTACCCAGCCTGGTGGCAGAGCTGAAAGAGGAAGTGGAAAAGTTAAGGAGCATCAGGGAACGTGAGAGGGAGATAGACTGGTGGAGCCACACCGTACCATCCCCAAGGCCAAGGCAGCAGATGGAGGCTTCACAAGAAGCAGAACATCCCCTACCCTCTTGCCACCAAGCAGAAGAAGGGGATCTAAGAGATGGAGGGGAATGGAGACAGATCCCTGCTCGGGGCAGCAGGCGAATACCCTCCCAGCCCCCCTCACCTTCCCAGTTGCCCTTGCACAACAGATATGGGGCGCTGGAACTTGAGGGCCAGGCAAATGACGATGTAGGTGAAGGTCCATGCAGGGGGTTGCCTAGGGTGAGTCAGTCAGCCCCATGTATTATGACTGCTTGTTAAGAATAAAAGAAGAGTATTTGTCATAGGTGATTCCCTCCTGAGGGGAACAGAGGGCCCAATATGCCCACTAGACCCACCCAAAGGAAAGCCTGCTGCCAAAAGCCACTGCTCAAGTCAGTGACATTACTAGGAAACTTCCTGGTCTGCTCTGCATCACTGATTATTACCCTTAGGTTGTGCAGGTTGGCAGTGCTGAGGTTGTGGAGAGAAGCCCAAGAGCAATCAAAGGGGACTTCAGGGCACTGAGGCAATTGGTTAAAGGATTGGGAGCACAAGGCAGTGTTTTCTTCAGTCCCATCACTGGCATGGAAAAATACTGAAAGGAACAGAACTCCTCACCTAATCAGCATGTGACTCAGAGGCTGGTGCCATCTGTGGAATTTTATTTTTTTTTTTTTGCTCATGAGGAGGTTTACACAGCACCAGGCCTGCTGGCAACAGATGGAGTTCAGCTGTCTCAAAGGGGGATTCTCACTCATGAGCTGGCAGGGCTCATTGAGAGGGATTCAAATTAGGTTCAAAGAGGCAAGAGGATATAACCAGGCTTACTACAGATGAGCCTAGGAGTGGCATGCCAATGTCAGGGGTGAAATCAATAGCCCAACTCAAGTGTATCTACACCAATGCACACAGTATGGGCAACAAACAGGAGGAGCAGAAAGCCATTGTGCAGCAGGAGAGCTATGACTTAATCGCCATCACAGAAACAGAGTGGGATGGCTTTCATGACTGGAGTGCTCCAATGGATGCTTATAAGCTCTTCAGAAGGGAGAGGCAAGGAAGGAGAGGCAGTGGGGTGGCTCTGCATGTCAGGGAGTCTTTCAGTCGTATAGAGCTCAACGATTGTGATGATGAGATTGAGTGCTTATGGGTAAGGATGAGAAGGAAGGCCAACAAAGCAAATATCCTTTTGGGAGTCTGTTATAGACCACCCAACCAGGATTAAGAGGTAGATTAAGCATTCTACAAACAGTTGGCAGAAGCCTCACAATCACTAACCCATGTTTTCACGAGGGAGTTCAACTTGCTGGACGTCTGCTGGAAATTCAACACAGCAGAGAGGAAACAGTCTATGAAGTTCCTGGACTGTGTGGAAGAGAACTTCCCGACACAGCTGGTAAGTGAGCCTACCAGGGGAGGTGCCTTCCTTACCTGATGTTTACAAACAGAGAAGGACTGGTGGGAGATGTGGTGGCTGGAGGCTGTCTTGGGCTCAGTGACCGTGAAATTGATAGAGTTCTCAATTCTTGCTAAAGTAAGGAGGAGGGTCAGCAAAACTAGTACCATGGACTTCCAGAGGGCAGACTTTGGCCTGCTCAGGACACTGGTTGAGAGAATCCCTTGGGAGACAGTCTTGAAGGGTGAAGGGGTCCATGAAGGCTGGACATTCCTCAAGAAGGAAGTCTTAAAGGTGCAGGCTGTCCCCATGTGCATAAGACGAATCAGTGGGGACAACTGGATGAACAAGCAGCTTTTCCTAGAACTCAGGGAAAAAAAGGAGAGTCTACCACTTTTGTAAGAAGGGGTAGGCAACTCAAAAAGAGTACAGGGAGCTTGTAAGTTGTGCAGAGAGAAAATTAGGAATGCAAAAGCCCAGCTAGAACTCTGGCCACTGTTGCAAAAGATAACAAAAAATGTTTTTACAAATCCATTAACAACAAAAAGGGAGCCAAGGAGAATCTCCATCCTTTATTGGATGCAGGGTGGAACATTACCACCAAGGATGATGAAAAGGCTGAGGTATTTAATACCTTATTTACCTCAGTCTTTAACAGTTAGATCAGTCATCCCCGGGGTATTTGGCCCCCTGAACTGGAAGACAAGGACAGAGAGCAGAATAAATCCCTTATAATCCAAGAGGAAGCAGAGAGTTGTGGTGAACGGAGTTTAATCCAGTTGGCGGCTGGTCACAGAGGTGTTCCCTAGGGCTCAGATTTGGGGCCAGTCTTGTTTAATATCTTTATCAACTGTCTGGGTGAGGGGATTGACTGCTCTCTCAGTAAGTTTGCAGATGACACCACACTGGGCAGGAGTGTCGGCCTGCTCAAGGGTAGGAAGGCTCTGCAGAGGGATCTGGACAGGCTGGATTGACGGGCTCTGGTGAATTGTGTGAGGTTCAACAAGGCCAAGTGCCAAGTCCTGCACTTGGGTCATAACAACCTGATGCAACACTACTGGCTTGGGGAAGAGTGACTGGAAAGCTGCCTGGTGGAAAGGGACCCGGGCATGCTGGTTGACAGCCACCTGAACATGAGCCAGCAGTGTGCCCAGGTGGCCAAGAAGGCCAACAGCATCCTGGCTTGTATCAGGAACAGTGTGACCAGCAGGAGTAGGGAAGTGATCATGCTCCTGTACTCGGCACTGATGAGGACACACCTGAAATACTGTGTTCAGTTTTGGGCCCCTCAGTACAAAAAGGATGTTGAGTTGCTGCAGCATGTCCAGAGAAGGGCAACCAAGCTGATGAAGGGTCTGGAGCACAAGTCTTATGAGGAACAGCTGAGGGAACTGGGATTGTTTAGTCTGGAGAAGATGAGGCTGAAGGGAGACCTTTTTGCTCTCTAGAACTACCTGAAAGGAGGTTGTAGGGGGGTGGGTGTTGGTCTCTTCTCCCAAGTACCTAGCAAAAGGATGAAAGGAAATGGCCTCAAGTTCCATCAGGGGAGGTTTAGATTGGTTATTAGGAAAAAAATTATTTACTGAAAGAGTGATCTGGCACTGGAACAGGCTGTCAAAGGAAGTGGTTGAGTCACTATCCCTGGAGGTGTTAAAAAAATGTGTAGACATGGCACTTTGGGACATAGTTTAGTAGGCATGATGGTGTTGGATTGATGGTTGGACTTGATTATCTTAGAGGTCCTCTCCAACCTTAATGATTCTATGATTCTATGACACTAGCTCTTCTGTTAGATACATGATTCTTACAATGCAACAAAGCAATTTTTTTGCCTCTTTCTTGGTGGTGTAAGAAATGCAGAAGAGAGCTTGATGATGGAAGAGAGAGAAGAGGGAAATAGAGAAGAAACCTGCAACTCAGATATTGGCTATTGGTGAATTTCTGCCTTGAGATTTTCCAGTGAAATCTATATCCAAATGGACAAAAATTCTACATTATCATCTGAGGTGGAATCAAAAGATTATTGCAAGTGTTTTTAATGCACTAGTTTAAAATAGGTGCTTTGGGAGAATACAAGGACAGCTCAATCACCTCTCATTACAGAAAAAAACTTCTGTCTTTTTTTTCTGAGAATATGGCACAGAGACAAACTACGATTTATAGTATAACACCTGAAAGAGCAATGAGCTATGTATCAACACTTCCAACAGACTCCAAACAAGAGAAATAAGAGATTTCTGCTGAGAAAAATAAAAACAAACAAATAAAAAAAAATACCTGCCAGGGTGTTCAGGGACTATACTAATATTATTCATCTAAAGAGTAATGACTCTTCCTGCCCCAAAGTAGAATATACAAAATACTAGGAAAAATACATATTTAAAAGATACCTAAGGTGAGCACTTCAACACAAAGCTGTAACTAAGGATGAGACCAGGTCAACCAAAGCATCTTACCTGGCGGTACAGGCTTAACAACTAAGTCTCTCTCTGTATAATTTTCCCCCATACTTTGGTTTGGCCACTTAAATTTTCAGACACACGCATTTTGGAAAAAAAGAACTGAAATACTCAGCCATTTCCAATATTTTCTCCATATTTTACATCTTTTTTTTTAGCCAACAGTTACTGTGTTCTGCAATGCAGAATTCTGACAGTGATAGTCTCAGGATAATAAGAGAAATGCAACTTACGCATTTTTTAAACAAAGAGGTGAGGTAAAAATATGATGAAAACCAGAAGCAAGTACAAATGAATTCTGAAGATCAGCATTTTTTGAGGAGCTTCAGGAAAGGGTGATAGAACACCACTGCAGGGACTAATCTGCATGGTTAGTCTCAGATCCTGAGGTATGGAAATCTCACCGTTTATGCTTAACAATGCAGTTAAAATAGGTCAAATATGAGAGAGTACCGAACTCAAAATTGAACCGATGGGAAAAGGTCAGTTTCACTGACTTCATGACCAAGACAGACAAGAAAAAGCATCATGAAGAATCCAAGATGCTACCTGAAACATTTCTCAAAGTCAGAGCACATAGAAAACAGGCTCTGGGCCACAGATAAGGTAAGAGAAGAAAGAGTATTTGGGAAAAAAGATAAGAATGACAGTGTATAATATCACTTTGCAGTGTTCAGAAACACCAGTCAAGTGTGAAAAATCTGGAAAGAGAACGAGTATAGCAGGAAGAATTCTTTATGGGGAATGACAGACAGTATTACCTCAGAGGCAGCTATCAGACCAAAGGAAAGCAAATGGACGTTTAATTGAAGCTGGCAACAGGAATACAAGGCCGCATGTTGCCAGAAGTGGTGGTAGCTAAACAGAAAGAGAAGTCAAACTGAACTAAGGTAAAAGAACTTGCACTGACTATGCTGTCTTCAACACAAATTTAGCACATGGTCATGTGAACAATGGAAATAGACACCTGTTAAAATTTCATCTGGGAAAAGTGCCTATTTAAAGAGTATTCAGCATTATCACGAGCTTTCGTCTTTGGAACTGTGTGGAAATAGTATAATTAAGGAAGTGTAGAAAAACATCTTCCAGGTGAAAGGGAGAACCTAGTTGAGTGGATAATGTCCAGAATGAATATAGCTACCTTATTAGTGATGTCTGAGGGAATGTCTCACTTGCCCTAAGAATATGGCTGGACAAGTTCAAAGCAAGAAAAGAAAACTAGCAGAAGATAAACATTCACAATACAGTAAAGAAAAAAAAAAAAAAGAAGAAAAGAAAAGAAAAAACAGAACTTTTCATCTCTGTATTGACCTAAAGCAATCCAATCATTGCATAAAAAGTGAATATTTTCCACTACCTACAAGAGGAAAAATTCAAAAAGAATTGGTTGATGTCAAATGTTTTCCTATAGCTCTTACATCTGCAGTAGTCTGGCTGATGTCTTTAAAAATACATAGCATATATGTACATGGTGCTTATTCAACACCCCCTTTCCAATATGCTTTTTTCTCAGACTGCCATTTGGTTTGTGTCCAGTAATCAGGCTGTTTTAGTAGAAAATACACACATTTTTTAAGATCTGGAGTGTATGAACATCTGTTTAGGCCACATTTTGACATGAAGTGGGTGTGAAGAGGAAAAAGTATATGACCAGAAGCTTTGAGTAGTTTTAGGAAGTACTCAAACTGTCTGGTTACAGCAAGCTTAAACAAAAATCTAAATTTCATACTATGCAAATAACAGTTCTAAGAGCAATTATTACAGCAAGAGGCCTGGTATAGAACAAATAAGCTTAAGGTTATCACAGATATCACTTGATCAAAAGACAATAAGAGGAACAAAGATTTTCCAAGTATTGTGAACCATGCATGGAAAACTACATTGTATCTAATTAAGGATATCAGACTACAGAAGGACCTACTACAACACAATGATATGAAATAAAAATTTTAAATAAGCTTTTTGAGAAATTTATGTAATTTAATAAGAAAGTTCTAGTCTTGAAAGACTCAGCATAATCTGTAAATCAACTTGTCCCCAGGTGCTTCTGGAATGACTGGCATAGTTCTCCTACTGCAATATGATCAAAGCAGGTCACATACACTGTCAAACCTGAACATCAGTGCTCTCAAATAGACAAGAGAGGACGCTCCTCACTTTTAGTCTGTGCATGTAAGCATAGTCACACTTACCCCCATGCAGTGAAATGATAGTATCATAGAACAGTTTGGCTTGGAACATACCTTTAAAGGTCATCTAGTCCAACTCCCCTGCAAGGAGCAGGGACATCTTCAACTAGATCAGGTTGCTCAGAGCCTCATCCGACCTGGCCTGTAATGTTTCCAGGGATGGGGCATCAACCACCTCTCTGGGCAACCTATTCCAGTGTTCTTACCACCCTCATTCTAAAAAAATGTTTTCCTTATATCTAGTCTGAATGTACCTACTTCTATTTTAAAACCATTAACCCTTGTCCTGGCACAACAGTTCCTGCTAAAGAGTTTTTCCCCTTCTTATAAGCCCTGTTTAGGTATTTGAAGGCCACTATAAGGTCTCCCCAGAGCGTCCTCTTCTCCAGGCTGAACAGCCCCCATCTCTCAGTCTGTCCTCATAGGAGAGGTGCTCCAGCCCTCTGATCATCTTCACGGCCCTCCTCTGGACTCTCTCCAACTGGTCCATGTCCTTCTTATGTTGGAGGTTCCAGAGCTGGATGCAGTACTCCAGGTGGGGTCTCACAAAAAAAAAAAAGATAAAAAAAGGTTTGTAAAATAAGAGCCTACTAAAAACGTTGTACTCCTGTCTGTATTTAGTACTGTTAAATTACAGAAAGTTGCCACCAAAGTATGGGATGTTACCTGTTGACACTCTGCTCAACATAAAACCAGACACAAGAACATTAGGTATGTTTATCAATAACTTATTGATATATATTTGAAATTCTGCATTGCAGAAATGTGGAGCATTAAGTGTTCAAATTGTTGTGCTTCCTTGTAAAGAAAGTAGGTAGCACACTTTAAGAGCAAAAGGTCAGAAAAATAGCTCTGTTTTGCCAAGTTTCCCACTACACAGCAATGTCTGCTTCTAAATCTAAAGAAATACTGGCTCCAAAAGACCATTGAGTACATAACTGATGCAACAAAACTCCAGTCATTGTTTGCTCCCATGGGTTAATGACACTTCCAATCCTGAACACTTGCTGTTACGAACAGAGTTTTAAGCTTATATCTAAAACCTGCTGTTTTCTTTAATAAATTAAGAAAAACCTTTGCAATTGCAAGTCAGGAAAAAAAATAAAGACCCGTAAGAGCACCAACAAAATTTCCTTTACAATTTTACTCCCCAACTTAATTAAGGTCTAGTATACCTCAAAGTCCCATTCCTTTTCAACTTCATCTTTCTTTATTTGACAGATACATTGCCAGCAGAAGTCAAATACAGATGTTACGTACTAAACCTGCACAGCTTCTCCCTTGTAATTAATTCTTAACATCTCTTTCTGGCTTCAGATTTTTTTCTGATTCTGAAAGTATTTACCAAAAAAAAAAAAAAAATCATAGAAGCACGATGATTCTTTCAGAGAAATTGCTTCATCTTATGACTTTTTTCCAACATCTCTTCCAAACTGCGTGGATCAGATGAAACTTCCCACCATCTTCAGTCCCTTCTGCCTTTGTTCCTGGAAGACAGCCGCCTGGCTGAAGGAGGCTCACAGATGCTTCCAGGAGCAGTCAGGGAGGTTCCAGGGTGAGAGAAAAACAGAGTTTAAATTAATACAGCTTAAATTTGGAATAGATGATTATGATCATAGCACCACCTTGTCTACAATGCAGGTTGCAGAAACTTCTGCAATAATCTTGGCTCTGAACTTGCAACATCTGTCCGAAATGCAGCATGTCTTAACTAGCACCGCCCCCCCCAACACAGACAGACAAACCACAAAAAACCTCTACAGTTGTCCTCTGTTATTTCCTTGAATTGGCAGCATGAACTGCACAGTTTTCCAAAACAAAAAGATTTCTATGGAAGTTAGGGAATTAAACACCTTTAAAAGCATTTCCTGACTTCTTTTCCTCTCCTTGACTTTCATCTAATTAACTGCTAGAGTTAGTTCTCTGCTTACCTTCAGAGGAACTAAACAGATATAAGCAATCAAAAGAAGATTAATAGCCATTAGCGTTTGTCTGTGTGACTCTTCCAGAGCTGCTATAAACATTTCTGTCTGGTTTTGCAATGATCACTCACTGCTAAGTCTTGGGGTGTGAACAAAAGGATCAATTTTTCTATTACACTTAAATATGCAGCATCCAGAAATAATTATTTCCAGTTTCTCTAGCAACAAAAGTAATGGAGAAGATACTGTGTTTGATATGGAAGATGTTTAAATCTGCCCAGTACACTGAAGGGCAATTGGTACTATGTACTAAAAAAAAAATTACAAGGAGAGAAAGCAAGAGAGGGAGGAGAGGAAGACTTTCCATTTTAACGTTTTAGAAGTACACATGCTCTTTTGCATGCAAATAACTTCCCTGGGTTGATGAGGTGAGTCACTGCATTTTGTTCCCTAGAATTAGTTCTTTGTAGCAATGACAAAACACTTCACCCTTAACAAAAATTACCCAGAATATCCACTAATGTTTAATGTTCTTTTTGGCATACATCTCAAGTAAGCACCCTACGAGAAACCACTGGTTAGATATAATGTAGGAAAATAAGTATTTTGAGTAGTTTCTGCCAATATATTTCTGACACAACTTAATGTGCAAACATCGCTGGCCCATTACTGTTAAGAAATGAGGAATTTTAAGGACTATTAAACACTCTGCAAATAGATCAGCTGAAAGTTATTCAGCACAGGTGTTCTTGTAATTAGGTAACATTGGAAAAATGTAATGTTCAATGGTCCTTGTACTTTGCCCTTCTTCCTGTGTAGGAATGAATATTACCATTCATAATTAAACTAAATCTCTGTTCCAATAGAAATAAACATTGAGTGTAAAACAGGAAGTCTTTATTTTTATAACATTTTAAACTAATATTTTTTATAATTAATTGTGTATTATTTAATTTGTACTTGCAATTACTAAATTTTACTGGAAACGAAAGTGCTAAGATACTGGGAAGAGCCTGCTGGGGTTTTCCCCATTTCATCTAACCAGAATGGAATCAGGAAGCCCAGGAAATTTTACTGTTTCGTATTTACTAGTATAACCTTTTCATTACAAAGGATACAGGTTTGTCCCTCAGATGTTAAAAAGGTTGTTAGAGATATTTTTTAAAAAAAAAAATCATCACACACTGCTTCCATGCAGAGGAAACTAGAATTTGTGGTTTTAATGAGCCTTGACAGTAGTTCTGAGGTCTAACAAAAATTCCAGACCCGCAATGTTGGTGAATATTTGATAAATGTTCAGTGAAGCTGCTTCCAGTCACTGAAAATTTCCATGGATTTACAAACATATCTGTTTGTTGAAGTATACTTATTCATTACAGTTATTTACTTATTAAACAGCCACCTAAGCAGGTGCCATTCACTGAGATGAAATGGTTTCTCTCTCGAGCAGTTTATAATGTGTGTGTTGTCATTCTGGTGATAGAATCACTAGGAGTTTTATTTAATCAAGGGAGTAGCTACATCTTCGAAATTGTTACAGGTCTATGAGATTAAATTATTTAGCCCTGTAAAGGTACAGCTATCCTGCAAAGATATACATTTAAAAGATAACATATGCAAAAGAATTCCACATGAAAGACTAGAAAGGCCTTCATTCTTTGTTTTGTAATTCAGTAGGATGAGGTGGTGGTGAACACCTATTACACAGTTTTGATAGCTGTTACAGGAGGAAATTACCTGTAGCTAGTACATATGTTTGTAAGTAATAGCATTCTTTTTAATATGTGTCTGATATTCTGCAATTCAAAACTACGTTTTAAAGATACTGTAAGTGGTCAAACAAAACAAGAAAAAGTGAAAATAAGTAGAGTGAAGCCCAACCAGTATTTATACACTTATACATGCCTGTGTTTAAAGGTACAATAAAGAGTCTGGAAATCTTACTTGAGCTCCAGACCAAAGGTATTGGATTATCTCTTCACTCCAACACTTTTGTTAATGTAAACTGCCCCCCAAAGTCCTATACTGGAAGAAATATGATTAATTGACCATTCGGTTATTCAAGGCCATACAAAAGGAGGTCCTATAGTCCCTCCTACCTTTGACCCTGGCAGTCTGTGCTACCAGGGAATCTTTGAGGATATATCTATCCTAATCAAGACATGTGAGAGATTAAAAATAAAAGGAATAAAACCTTGATGTTGGAAATGTATATATATTTTTCCCCACATCTATCACTTAAACATTAAACTTTTCTGAGGTTATATATATATAGGTAGATGGAAAAAAGGCAAAGGAAATTGCAAGATATCTTACATCAATGTGAGAACACTTAAAAACTTCTAGAAAAAGGAAACTGGTTCCCACATACCTTTGATTTCGGTTGTGCTTTCATAAAGTGCAACAAATTTCAAAAAAGTTTGCTTACAGTTACAATAAACAATCCCCCAGAAACCAGTGAAATATCTTATATGTGAAGACAGGATGTGAAAGATGATGCAGACCTATAATTTGCAAATAGATTAATATCCACACTTGTGAAATTAATGAAATTCTTATTAGAATTCTGAAAACAATATGTAGACAAAGTATATATCAAGGGGGGGAAATAATAAAAGACAATATTTTTTTCAGCTAAACATTGGGAGAAAAATCATTTTGCTGAAGGATAAACATGATTACAGAACCCACAAGCAGTGGATTTTGTAAACTTTATTGACTAGAACCATTTGACTTCCTGCAATATACTTGCGAAATTTAAATAAGTAGTTAGATTTCAAGACCAAAACATTCTGCAAGAAGCTGAAGGCTCACATTATTTATTATCCCCAAGTACTTCACTTCATAAAAGTCTCAGAGAGGTTCACAAAGGGGTACATTTTTTTAATAGAGATTCTATTCTTACTGGGTGAAACAATCTATAGTCTTCAACCACAGGCATATTACTGAGAACTCAAAACATTAGGATGGAGAGGAGAAAAGGGAAAGCCACGGTAAGTTTTTGAGAACAAGAGAATGTTCCAATAGATTTTTTTTTTTTTTTTTTTTTTTAATTCTCTGCATTGTAATTGCTGTGCATGTACACGCAACCCATTTGATTCACCCATAAGGGCAATGGTGACGGCCTGTGAATCATCAGCAGCCACCACTTAGCTGCAACTGGTCCTGGCTGCCCAGGGGGGTGATACCAAACATGTGCACCTGCAAACATTTGCGATATAGGGTTGGGTTCAATGTGGAGTGGGGGCATCATCCAAAAATACACAGATGCCAAAAGGCCTGCAGGGATCAGAATAAAGAGAAAAGAATCCCCGATCGGTGGTCAATGCAAATTGAGTGCCACTCAGAGTATTGCACCAGAGTGAGTGGTACTTTTATTGGCCTGGCTTGGTGATTTTTCATCAATAGGAGGGGCGTTTTATCTCCTGCCACCGCGTGGTTGTTCAACGCACACACGGCGGTGGGCAGATGATCTACCCATCGCATGCATTTTGTACCTCCTAATCTACACAGTTGCTGTTTCAATAGGCCATTAAGGCGTCCCACCAATCCTGCACCCCATGGGTGGTAAGGTAAATGCCACACCCACTGTATCTCTCTCTCAGTGGCCCAATTCAGTACTTTATGATTTCTAAAATGAGAACCGTTGTCTGATTGTATTTTGATTGGTGTTCCATAGTATGTTTCAATCATATCCAGGCAGCAAATAGTGGTACAAGCATTTACATATCTACTAGCCAATTTTGCAGCCACTCACTGGGCACATAAGAAAAAAAAAAAAAAGGCCTGAGGTTTGAGACAAGAACAGGAAGAGATTCTTAAAGCTACAGACTTGACCTGGGGAAAACTATTCACTCATTACTAAAACCAAAGCAGGATAATGAGAAAGGGAACAAGGTAACCTCCCCCCACCCCTCCCTCTTTCCAGGCTTAACACCATCTCTACCTCTTCCCCCCCCACACACACACCTCCCTGAGCAGGACTGGGGGCGGGGTGGGGGGAAGAAGGCCAGGAAGAGGAAATCTCCCATTCAGAAGAATAATTAGATTGTATGCCACATAGAGTGACTTTTATCAAACATTCAGTTTGCATGGTTAACAAAAAATATTTTTTATTTTAATAATGTAATCATTGCCAAAGAATTCCAAAGTGCAGAATGCTGAGCCCTACTGGATATGCCATGAGCACTCTTGCAAAGAGCCAGTCTAGGAACAGGAGAATGATCATCCTCTGTCCCAGGAAAAGTAAATACATGCTGGCTCACATATGCAGGATGTGAAGCCAGGCCAAGCAAAGATAAAAATGCACTTAGCTTTGTAAATGAGCTCTTCATTTAGTCATTCACACTGAGTTACCATGTAAGTTACGTTGAAGTTCAGTGACTCTATACTACTGATTTATGTGTAAGATCACAGAACTGTCAGCCTGATACAGAACTGTACAGGAATACCTTGGCAAAC
This sequence comes from Tetrax tetrax, assembly GCA_009806455.1. NCBI lineage: Eukaryota > Metazoa > Chordata > Aves > Otidiformes > Otididae > Tetrax > Tetrax tetrax. The sequence continues at coordinate 206,131 of WHYT01016118.1, forward strand.
GCATTCAGGATAAAAATACAGTAAAATAGTACAGAAATAATTTTTGAAGCATTACAGAATCTTGTATCAGTTCTATTTTAGTTATTCCATGTGTGACTTCCTTAAGAACAAACAGTTCTCAGAGATCATGAAAGCTGAGGAGAAAAGATGATGAGATGGGGACCAGTAGATGAAATCAAAGGAACTGAAGGTGGTTAGAGTCTCCAGCTACTGAAATCTGTAGGGAAAAGTCATATTGATAGATCATCTTTTCCCAGTGACAATTAAGAACAAGTTCTGGTTTAGTGCAAAAATAGAATTCGTCATGGTTCCAAGTGCACTTAAACTGAACTGAGATTAAGTCGTATACACATGTGTATGTATATGTATATATACACGTGCACATACATGTATATATACGTGTGCACACACGTGTATATATGCACAAAGAAGGGGTTGTGTTTCTCCCTATATATACAGACACAGTGATTATTCTTTGCCCAAAAAGAAACTTTTATCAATTCAAAGCCCTCCACTCAGCACTTCCTTTTTCTTTCTTTTCATGAAAGCCACTGGAATGTAAAGTCAAGATAATCCCTGAAAAACACCTAAATGGTCTCAACTAATTGCTGATGGAAGAAAGCTGTGGGTCAAAGAATAGGGTGGTAAGAGGGACACAATCTATGGTCCATGCCAGAACTCAGTTATTTGAATAACTACGTGCAGAAGAAAGGTAAAATTTGTCAACATTATTGCAGCTTTTTTATTTTTCAGCATAGAAATATGTTGAGCTTCTAAAAATAGCAGGCCATTCATAGGCTTTTGTTTCAACTTCTATTATAGCTGTGCCTAATAGGTGTGAAGAAGTTTACTATTCAGTCTTGAATTTTGGTTTTTTTTTTAGTCACAGTATTTTTTATTGCCATTAATTATTTCTGACCAGTTTTGTTTTAATAGTTGAGACATATTATTAATCAACTCAGCAAAAACCTCATTTTATTTGGGGCATG
>WHYT01016119.1:0-45984 GCA_009806455.1 Tetrax tetrax
CTTCTTCTTCCCCCCCTCTCCTATGCTCTTGGCCGGGCTTTCAAACTGCGCAGGCTGGGGGCGGCGGCCCGGCCCCCGCCTTTGTTCCCCCGGGGGTCGGCCGACCCGCAGCCGCATGGTTCTCTTTCACCTTCCATCTCTGCCCCTTTTCCCCCTTCCCAGGCTGCTCCCGGGGATGGGGGGAAGGCAGGGTGGTGTGGAAGCCAACGATCGGTTTGGGCCAATTCGGGGGACTCCCGGGGGTGCCGGGAGGCCCCTCCGCTGCTGCCGGGTGAGGCGCGGCGGCAACAGGACGGAGGCGGCGGGGGTGGAGGGGAACCTCCAGCCCGCACCGTGCGAGGGAAGTCCGCAGTGTTTTCGAGTTTCTTGAGTTTCCTTTTTTTTTTCTTTCTTTCTCTTTCTTTTTTTTCTTTCTTTCTGAAGAAGGTGCTGCAGCATCCTTGTCTAGTGACTGCCTGGGGATCTCGTGGCAGTGGTATTGAAACTACCAGTGCAGCTGGTGAAACCTGGTTTGCGTGATGCTGTCTTGTTCTCACTTCTCCTCCCCAACTCTTGCATTTCTCCTAGCAGTTGGAAAGGGGAAAGGATGGGGCTAGCAAAGGGATAGATTATTTCAAAAAGGGAAAATAGTTGTAATCTAAGAGAGGATAAAAGGCCAGCTTTTTTTTTTTTTCCCTTGTTGAGCAGGGCAGGAGACATTAAATCACGGTTGATAACAACAGCCATGGAATATTCTATCAGTCCAGAAGGCTGGACTGTCACATAGAGCTCTGGTATTATGGGAAGTACTGGTTGTTCTGTGCAGAACTGGTTTCATAGAAGTCCAGAAGTTTGAAACTTACTATCTCAGTAAAAATGCGGGCTTTTTCACTGATAAGGCTTTGGGGGGTTTGTTCTGTTTAGAAATAGAATAGTAGTATCTGCTTACTAGTTCTCTTCCCCTGAGTGAATCAAAACTGCATCACGCTGCTTTCCCCAAGACCTAAATTATTGAGAAGCACCCTAGTTGCTTGTGCTGCCCGAAGCAGTAGCTGGGACAGTCTCCCTGACATCTGGCCAAACTGGAGTAGTGAGTACTGAAGCTAGGAGTGGTAATTTGCCTACAGATTAGGGAGAAGCATGTGGAAAACACTGCAAGTCATCGCTTAGCATTTGGAATGCCAGTGGCTTATGTGTTCAGTGTTAGTCAGCACCTATGGTGTTACGGCATCTAGGGTCTACTAAAGTGTTGCCTCGTCTCCTGTGGTTACCAGTCTATGCCTGAGAAATTGTCTAGGTAATCCTTTAACGTGAAGATGCAGCTTACTAAAAGTATAGAAATGAGGAGGGGTTTTTGTTGTGGAGAAAACTTGCTGTGGTTTTCCTGTTACTGTAGTAGGTCCGCTGGGCCTCAGTACTGGCAGAAGGCGGTGGAGGGAACCAGAAAGTGATGCCTTAGCATTGCTCTACTAGATCTTCCTTCCAGATGGCTTGCGGAGTTCAGTGAAGTACCTTCCTCAGCTTCCTAGGATATGCATGTCTTGAGTGAGGCTACCTGATTACTCAGCAGACCTCAATAATAACTAGTCTTTAAATTCCAGTGGGAAGCAGCATGGTCCACCTCTGTCTGGTTGGCCAGAAGTGTCAGCAGGATTTTCCACTGATACAAGAAACACTTTGTATTTGGAATCTTTGCAACATTTGGGGAAATTGTGGTCCAGATCCTGAACTGAGGTCTGTGTGTTCCTGAGTCTTCAAAGACTGAAGTAATAGTCATGGACACTTGAGCAGTTTCCCCTCTTTCATAAGTTTTGTGAGTAGGACTGCTCATGGCAGCAAGGGAGGGGAGTGCTATTGAAGGATCTTTGAAAGATGACCCTTGACTTAAATTCTGAAGTCAATGGGAAAACCACCACAATGTATGGAAATAAGATGATGAAGCAACCCCTTCACTTTGAATTGCAGCTTCTTAGAATGAATTTATACCAGTCTTGAAGCTTATCTGTTGCTTGGGTGGCTGCATAGTCTGATCTTCAACTTAGATGGAGTTGTGTCTTGGAGATGCTGCTGCTACAAATAACTCAGAAAATATTAACAGATCCCAAAACTGTTTAAACAACCTGTGAACAGATGATTTTGAAAGAAGATAATGTTGTTTACGTGAAATCAACTAAGTTTGAAGGACATGTGATAGTGCCAAGACCACAGACTGCAGGAGTTCCTGCCTCAGCGCAGAGCAAGTTTGCTTGCTGCAAACAAGTTCACGATGTCAAGCTTGACTGATTGGTACCCCCTCCAGATTGTTGGATGTAGCCTTAAACTTGAATAAAAAGTGTTTGGTCACTCAAAACTCGCAGGAATGCTGCCATGCTCTGAAGGGACACTGCCATCTTTCAGGTGCAGCAGTTTAACCTCACCAACTCAAGTGCCGCAACATGGAAATAAAGAACTCCTCTTGTCCACACAGGTCATGTTGTTAGGGGTGCTTTGGGACATGCCAGCAAAGGAAGGGATCTTAGTTAGTTCCCTGCATTTAGAGCTGAGGAAAATTGCTTCAAATTGAAATTACTGTTGGCCCAGTAGGTCACTTTCTGCTCACGTTTTTTCTCCTGCTGCATCCTGCAACTTTTGTTTTTTTCAGTTTTGTGAAGACCAGAAGAGGTTTATGTTGATAAACTGGCCTTTTGTCTTGGGGCAGGAAATCTAGAGCTTTTCTTGTTCTTCAAACAGCTACTCATCATACACCAGTGCAGCCCCCTTCCCCCAGCACTTGTAGTTGTGCTTTTCCATGGAATACGGAATGGACCAAGGATGAATGCATTTTTTTTCTACTTGACTTGGTTAACTAAAAGAAGATTAGTCTTTTACTTTTGCACTGTGTACTGGGGTGTGTTATCTGTGTGTTTTATTGTTAAGACTAGGCATAGTACTTTGGCAGTTCTTTGTTGTAACTTTCCTGACTTTGCAATAAAATATTAACTACATTTTTAGTAGGAAACCCTACTACCTCTATGGTAAAGGTACCGTACTTATGACTAATTATTTTCTGAGGTTTTGGCTGCTTTGTCTGCAAGATATGAGTAAAGTCCTGTGGTATTTACAAGCACAGACTTTCTATTGCACTGTTCTCAAAGCTCAACTTTATAGAATCATCAGGCTTCTTTAATGGATGGCTTTGTTTTTCCTTCTGCCTCAAGTCATCCCTGTCTTGTAAGTTTCTGCTCCATCTTTGTAGCTTCCTTTTAGTGTCCACAGACTGGCATTAGTGGTCTGTCTCCCAGTGAATTCCATTTGTAGTTTCTGTTTAACTCTGTTTCACTAAACCGTCCTCATAGCAGTTCTTAATCTGGTGCTGTGCATCTGCTAGTGCTGTGTGTAGCTCAGCTACGTTCTCAGCCTTACACACACTTCTATGCAAGACTAATGTATACATACACTTGTACATAGAACAGACACGTATTTTTATATATATGAAAATATTTTTTCCTGGCTCTTGATGTTATTAAAAAGTGTGACCTACTCTCCATTTCTCCTCAGCTGAGACAACTACTTCTGGTTAAATGCAAATGCTCAAGTTCCTTCATTTAACTTACAAAGACTGTAGTCTTAGAGAAATCTCTCCGCTTATTAAATGTGTTGGGAGTGTTTTGCAGACTTTTTGTATCTGATTTGAATCTTGAAGAGTTCTTTGTTTGGTCCTCTGTTCTGTGGCTTGTTCTGGCCAGTGATTCGTTAGCAGCAGCTCTCAGGAAGGGTGTTAGATTGTGGTGAGCTGGGAACTGCAGGACGCTGTTCTGAAGTTGCTGCAGCATACTGAATTGTCACGTTCCTCATAAGAGCATGTGGGGGGTGTTGGCTCGTTTTGCTTTTCTGCCGTGAGCCTCTGCTATTCCTGCTCCCCATATTTCATAACAACGAAAAGCAGATGAGTGCCTCCTGTTCAATCCCTGGCCTCGTTGCGTTGCAGAAAAGGCTGTGTAAAAGGCCAACATTCTCCTTGGTTTCTACATAAGTAGGAGAGGATTAATGGAATTCATCCCACCCAGTTTGCAGGCAGGCTTAAACAAAGCCTTGAACCACTATTATTGCAGTCGGTCTGCAGCCCCTTTGTATATGCGGAGGTGGTTCTTGATCCAATTTATCATAAAATCTGAGATGCTTCTGCCTCTCTGGCTTGCTTGAAACAAACATGGAGACCCCCAACATGTATGTAGGAGTCTTCTGTAGTGAATCTGGTTTTAAATTCACAAAGAATAAACAGCTTTTGAGTGTCTTTAACTACATTAAAGCCTTGAAACTTATGTAGTAATGTAAAATAATTGAAATAGACACTAGCTTAACATTTCACTCCTGTTCTAAAGGAGGACATTGGCTAGCTAATGAATCCAGATCTCATGGAAGTATTAAAACAATGGTGACTTCTGTCAGCAGCTGTTGTTGCAAATGCAGAAGACATTCTCCTCTTGGTCCTTTTTGGTGGCCAGCTCCTCAGGTACGCTTACCTTTAACAAAACTCTGTGCTGTTTTCTTTAACCCTCTCCCTAGCTGACAATTGTTCTCCCATCTTGATATAGATGGATAGCTCTTGACTGAAGAGCATGAAAGTAACAGGTTTGGATGATGCCCGTTTGTTTGATAGGAGTTTAGCTTTCCTCAAACTACCTGTACCTCTTAACATGATGCTTCTAGCACGTTTGTTCAGTTTCAACTTTAAAACTATTTGGGGCTTTCTTAGGCCAGTAAAGACTGTGAGTGCTTTCAGAATTGCAGTCTGGAAGTTCGGACTTTGGAGAAATGGACAGTCTGGTCCATTTGCTATTTCTAGAAAATGACTTGCCAGAACTTAGGGTGACTTTTTAATTTGATTCAAGGTGCTGCTTATGTAACATTAATTTTAAATTCATTGAAAATATAAGTTCTTTAGCTTATGTTGAATGACTAGTACTTCGTGCTTCTAGACGTCACTTTTGCACTGTGTTTGCATGTGTTTGCACGTGTTTGCATGCTTTTAGCAAATTAGTGCTGAACTACTCCAAATGGGAATTAATCTCTTAAGAAAATAACTGAAGTACAAATGTTAAACAAGAAGGAAATACATCGTGAGACAGGCTGCTTGCTTGATTATGAGATGAATTTCCTAGTCCAGGTCTGGAGCCCCCAACGTAAGAAGGACATGGACCAGCTGGAGAAGGTCCAGAGGAGGCCACGAAGATGATGAGAGGGCTGGAGCACCTGTCCTATGAGGACGGGCTGAGAGAGTTGGGGCTGTTCAGCCTGGAGAAGAGGAGGCTCCGGGGAGACCTGATAGTGGTCTTCCAGTACCTCAAGGGGGCTACAGGAAAGATGGGGAGAGGCTGTTCAGCAGGGCTGTTGTGATAGGATGAGGGGTAATGGTTTTAAAATAGAGGGAGGTAGATTTAGATTGGATATTGTGAAAAAATTTTTTACAATGAGGGTTGTAGAACACTGGAACAGGTTGTCCAGAGAGGTGGTGGAAGCCCTGTCCCTGGAAACGTTCAAGGCCCGGTTGGATGAGGCTCTGAGCAACCTGATCTAGTCGGGGATGTCCCTGCTTCTTGCAGGGGGGTTGGACCAGATGGCCTTTGAAGGTGCCTTCCAACTCTAACCATTCTATGATTCTAAAAGAAGACAACTCACTAGATGAGACTGTCCAAGAAGCAGATAGGGTCATTAATAACTCCTCCTCTTCCCTCAGCCTCAAGTGGAGTACGACATTTCTCTCTGTCAGCCTAAGAGTTGCTGGCAGCTACGTAGAGCAGTGAACAGGATAGGGTAAGAATGAACAAGGCATGATGCTGTTAAGGGCCAAGGGAACAGAGTATGCAATGACTATCTGCTCTTAAGTGCTTGTAGATCTGTGGGTTTAAGGAAAGATAAAGTGGCTTAAGCAATATTTGCTCTTGGTGATCTCAAGAGAAGGGCTTTGAAGTGTTGTGGCAATGGCAGCTCCGCTACTTTATAAGGGTGAGGAGCCATTGGAGGTCATCTTCAAGAGGTTCTCTTTCTGAATACTTTTCACTCAGTAGAAAGCTCATCTTTAAAATTCCATTCTATATGCAGATGCTTGCTTAAGTGTTGATAGAAGTGTGTGTGTATATATATATATATTTTTTTTTTTTTTTTTTTTTTTCCTCCATAGAGCTGCATCTTTTCTAGGCTGATGCCATAGCTTCTTTAAGAGAACTGTCTTAAATTATTAGGACACCTTTGTGTGTAGGTGTGTGCTTTGCTTGAGATACATCTCTGTGCATGGTGGATTCACTCTAGCGTTAGACCTTGTGCTTGCTGGGTGTGCATGTGTGGTGGGGAAATCACGGCCTTGAAACTGAAGACCTGGATACTTCCCTGGCAATGGAGAAAATTAGTCTGTATTGTGTAGTGTCCCTGTGCATAGGATTGGGACTTGATTTGCTCCTTAATTTCTATAGTGTGTATAAAGAACTGAAAACCAGGCTGTGTTCCTGACTACGTGATTTGGGTCACCTAAGTGAAAGAGTTTTTAACAAAAGTCATGTTGGCTCTTACTGACCAGGTACTGTTAGGATGGGAACCCGCACTAGTGTTCTGTAGCCCAGCTTCCTCAAACTCTTGTGTATGTGGGTTGCAGGTAGAGAAGTAAACCTGCAGACTTGTCTCTCAGGGCTCTACTTGTAAGTTTGGGAACATAAACAACTGCAGGAAAAGATTTGATGAAAAAGAGGTGATCCAGGACTTTTGTCATGCTCAGTTGTGTATAGAGTGTACGTGGTGTCTAGGTAAGTCAGTATGAAACTTGGCTCAAGTTAATGAGCCATACTGGAGAGAGAGATGGCGCGTTTATGCAGCTGAGCTGATTTGGGAAGTCTAGATGGGATGATATTCTATACTCTATGGGGGCTCATGAGTTCACATACCTCTGATCTGCACTAACTTAAACTTGGAAAGGAGAGAACTAGTCTAATAAAACACAAAAGCCCAACAGTTTCTGAACCCTGAAAGCTAAACAGTATTTGACTTGACTTTTTAAATTCAAACACATTTTATCATCATTGGGCTAACTGAGAAGAAAAAAAAAAAACCACAATGCTTTGTCTGGTACAAATCCCACCCTGCATTCCAGTCTACAAATTTAACTTCTCATTTCTGTCTGCCTATCTTAGTACCCACATGCTGGCAACACATACAGCATCCAAATTTTGACTGTAAAGTCTTGCTGCAATATTGGGAGATCCATCTGGAGTTTGGTGCTGAATTGGGATCATAGGCTAGAGTACTGTCTGAGGAAGAAGGATAGACTAGAGAGCAGATAAGATAATATTTACTCTGGAATGAAAAACTTAAAACATGGAACTAGGATAGCAATGTCTATCACGGTTTAGAAATGGCCATGGTACAACAGCGTTAGCCTTCTGTTTAAATGAGTCATTCATACACTTTCAAACTCACTGTATTTTTTTGAAAGTATTCTTACTAGGCAAAAAAAAAAAGTTTCAAAGTGAGGCCCCATAGAAAGGTAACTTAAGTTAGTCTCCCTGTAGTTAGTTGTGTCAGTCTTAAATCTGATTTCCTCTTTTAGTTGGGCAGCTAGCACGGAAAAAGTTTGCTTCAGGTAGTTATTCAGCCTGATCTTCAGGTGTGGCCTGTAGACTGGAACAGAAATCACCTTAAGTTTGTGGGGAAAACAGGCAGGAAATAACCTTGCTAGATCTAGCTGCGAATAAATATTTGAATGGGCTTACTTAAAACAGGCAGCAGAAGGAATTAGTGATTAGGTGGGGCTGTGATGTTTTTGCTCTTCAACTTTTAATGTGCTATAAAACAGGGATTCAGAATTAATGTGTAACTAGAGAACTTGTGTTCTCTTGTCCAAAGCTCAACACTGGAAGACTGGATCCTTAACTACTCGCTATTTCACACTTGCTTTCTCTAGTATGGGGAGAACACTTTTCCTCAACCTTCAGTTTCAGTCAACTTTCAGCTCAAAGCTTGCCATGTGTAATGGGATGTCCTTCATGCAAGGTTGTCTGAAACACACTTTTGTAAAGAGGTGGATATGCTAACGTGGGGCAGAAAGCGGTGGCAAGCCAGCTCTTCTTGTAATGCCTTTTGTGGTCCTCACCCACTTTTGCAGGCAAGGTGTGTTTATAATATTCTGAGATTAAGTGATACATAGTCACTAGAAAATTCTTTCCATGAGTTGTACAGAAGCTGCCAGATAAGCTTCCAAATAAGAACAGAAGTGATCTACTATAAAACTGGAGGGAGAGCTTTCTAGAGGCTATAGAAAGTGCTGGCTGAAGTCTCACTCCGAAGCAGAAAGACTGGTGCTGTGTGAATGGTTTTGGTACTTGAGTTCTGCCATCCATGTGTGATGGGGTAACAGGAACAGTTGCAGTTAATGTGCTCTGCCCCTTCGCTGGATATTTTGCCGTAGTACATGGGAGTTGAAAGGAATGTGTACCAATCTTCCATGTCTTTAAATATTGGCACTGTAAAAGTGAATTCACATAAATGCAGACTGCTGTTCAGTATAGCATTAGAGCCCATCACTGGCATCTGCCAAAAGAGATGTGGTGGGTTGTACAGTAGGTACCATTATGGCCTTTGTGACTATGTCTTAGAGCTCTGACTTGCATGGAAGTTAAGTACTTATGTCCACCCTTGAGTCCTGTGTAAATTTAGGCTCTAGATACACCTTGACCGGAATTAGCTGCTTTCTGATACACCCTTCAGGGTTTCAGCAGGCTGCTTTTTTTAGAGGAAGAGATTGGGAGGAGCTGAATTTAGCTTGTTGAGCAACTATATAAGCTCCAGAGCTGTTGCAAGCTGTAGAAGGTCTGTGTGGTGAGGATGAGAGGGCGGGGTTGGTGGAAGAGCGAGTATAAGGCTGTCCCCAACTGGCAGCAGTAAGCTTTTGATAGAGCTTAACCATCACGTGGCATTGCACTGTTAAACTAAGTGGCTGTTCTCTGGCACAGCCAAGGACAAGGCATGGCCAGAGATCCGCAGCTCTTCAGATGACTCTTTGAGGTATTCTTTCTTGTAGATCTTCTGAACTTTCTTTATCCATTTTAGAGTGGTTAATTTTAATAAATATTTGAGTTTATCAAAGGAGCTTCTGCTTCCAAAAGGTCTTTCTGTTGCATGCTGCTGACTAAGTAAAAGGGAGAAATGGGCACTAAAGCTGGCATTTGGCTGAAAAGAGTAAGTGTAGTTAGGATAAAATCCTTGATCTCAAACAAAGACAGAATTGCCTCTTAATTAAGCAGGGAAATGCCTGTCAGTCATTCTTTAGGTAAACAGTTTCTCAGAACTCCAGTAAGAACATGAAGTTTTAGTATTTTAAAATACTATGCAAGAGTTGTTGATGTGAAAAGGACAGTTGCCACATGCTGATAGGAGGAAAAAAAAGGTTCTATTTAAAATACTGTTTCCTGAAATAACCTGTATTGCCTGGGAAAGTGACTTGTGATCTAAATCTAAACTTATCTTCTGTCCTAGACAGGAGGAGGGAGAAATAACTATACATGATGATCTTTGTCCTAAAATACATGTTATGCAGGGGTATGATATATTGAATCCATTACAGATTAATTGGCATCTAGCCTGTGTATTGTACCACATGACGAACTTTGTAGCTGGGAGGTGTAGGGTATTCTCTCTGGACAGTCTTAGCTGGTCTCTTGGGTTTAGGTTTTTTCAGCGTGGTGATGGTGGGAGAAATCTCCATGTTGGGGTGCCTTTTGTGTGAACTCTTTGGGGTTCTTCCCATGAGAGTCTGGTGTTTCATGTCTGAGGTGTCACAGCTGTATCTGTTTCTTCAGGGTCTTTTGTCTATCTCTCTTTAGTGGACTTTCCAAGTTTATTCTATTTCTATCCTGAAATTAACTTCATACTGACTTTTTAAAAATATTTACTTCTGTGGATGTTTAAAGTAGCTAACTAAGGATCTGCTTTTTCCACAGTGGTCACTCTATGATTCTACTAACTATGAAGTTTGCATAACAAACTATGCTACCTCCACTTTCATCCCAGAATATCTACTGAATGCAAAATACAGAACTGTAAAGAGTTGCTATGTTCAGGTGACAGTCATGCCACGGTAATACTGGAAGATTCAATAACAGACCTGTTTAGGAAAGGTAGGTTAGCTGCAGGGTGAAAAGAAGCTTGCAGTGCTTGCAACTGGAGGAAGACCCAATGCAGTTGTGAATCTTAAATCTATCAGAAAGGCAGGCAGCTACAGGAACTCTGTATTGGTGCTTGGTTCTCCCGGTCTTTTTCCAGTCTCTGAATGGATCTAAAAGCTTCCAAGCCATGAGTAAGAAAAATGCACCCCAAGAGCCAAAACACCTTAATTATGGTCAGAAAAATGACTGTCAAGCATGGTTTTATCTCTGTTCTAAGGATGTTTTCTCTTGCTAGGCAGAACGTGTTGGCGTGTTGGTTTTTTTTGGGTTTTTTTGTTTTTTTTTTTTCCCCTTTTCTCAAAATCATGAGAATCAGTTGGCAGAGCATAGCTCCTGTGATAACTCAACCCTGTTCTCTTGTTCAGAGAAGGAGAGCATGACTAAGCCCAAAGGATTGGTATTGCACATGTGCTATAAAAAGAGACTACTTGTCTACCTCTGTCACTTTGTATTTGCGATGTTGACTGTTGTCTCCTTTCACTAGATGGTATGGGCAATTGCAGACTTGGCAAAATGCTATCAAGTGTAATCTAAAGTTGTATTTGTGACTAGGATTCCTGTGTTAACTGAGGTAAACTGTTTCAAGTGGTTACATAGACTGCCTTGTGCTCCCTTTACCTTCAGAAAAGTCAGTCAGCTGCTTTTAAGCTATCCTGATGGCAGTGGGCACCTGACCAGCTAGGCAGAATGCTGTCCTGCTTTTTTTTTTTTTTTAAGATTTTGGAAGCTTAATTGGTGGAGGTGATGCTGCAGCATTTGTGCTAACTGGCCAACTTCATGTGGAATACAAATTTTTGGAAAAGAGCACAAATAAATATCTAAGTCAGAGAGGGAATTATCCTCATGCTCAGGAAGCAGTGGGTATCTTCAGACCCACTCCTGCAAAAGGAGCTATCAAATGTCTGTATTTCTGTAACACTCCAGCTTGTCTGCATCTCTGTGCTTCATGTGAAACATGAGTGAGCTTTGCAATAGTGTTCTGTTGTAATTTGCTGAGTTTATAACTCTGAGGTGCATTGTTTAACTTCATGTTTCCAAAATAAAAAGGGTTTAAACTGATACTATAAAAAGCGCTGACTGACTTTTATTCACCAAACTGCCCATACAGCTTTTCTGATATGCAATACGATCTGCAAGCCTCAACTGCACCGATGCAGAGTTTCCATTTTGAGCAGCAAGTCTCCTTCATGTGGTAGGTAACTACATCACAAAATTGCTCCAGGCTTTCTTATCTTTTTGTAGTCTTTTATGTTCTCATCATGCTGTCTAGTTGCAAGATGTCAAATGGGTAAAACTATCTCAAAACATTAGTGTTGCATGTAACTTCTAACGTAACAGTGATAGCTTGTGTTCTCTTGCTTCGAGTTGTGTTTCTCTGCAAGAAATGCTTGTGAAGTGCCATTCCTGATGGTGCTAGTTCTACATTTCTTGCTTGACAGAGAGCTCCCTCTATTCTCTGGTTTTATGGGATGGAAAAGTAGCTGCTAGTTCAGTCTGTCCTTATTAGACAGAAGATACAACTCTGGGTACAAGAACTGAATTATGCAAACTGTAGGGCAAGAAGGCTGGACTTGGGTGGCTTTTTGTGCTTTGGATTATTTTCTTTACTAAAACCCTAGCTGGTAGAAGAGATGGTAGCACTGCAGTGTTGGCTGTCTGGTCTGACCAGGTGTAACAGTGACACAGGAGTGCCTAACCAAAAAGTCCATGCTGCTGGCTGCATAACCTGCCTGTTAAACATAGCTCAGGCTACAAACATTCTCTATGCACACCATCTTCTAAAAAGTAGAGGTCCTAAGCTGATATGTGGGATGTTTGGTAATGGGTGCCACTGGAGCATTACTGGCACTCTAGCCAACCTCAGGCTGGCTGTGGAAGTCAAATGGCTGCTTCCCATCAACAAGTCTGCCTGTGGGGTGGAAGCAGGAAAGCAGTGCTGCCCTGGGGCTCCAGGATGAGGCCATTGTGATCCTACCAGGACTAGGGGAGGAAGGACCAATATGAGCAAGGGGACAGCGGACAACATGGAGGGTGCTGCCTTCCCTCAAGGCGGAGGCAATGGCCCTCTTGTGAGGGGCTGGTGGGGCTGTGCTGAGGCATGGGCAGCCCTGCCTGACTTGCACCCCCACAGCTCTCGGCTAAACTGGAGCGAGGGCTGCCTTGCTCCTTTCCAGTCGGGTCCGGGCCCTTCTGGCAGAGAACCCGGTCGAAGAGGGTGGTGGTGAGAGGAGGTGGCAGTGCAGGGGCCTGCAGTGGCTGTGAGGGGCGAGGCCTGCTGGGAGGCTCCCGCCATTGTGGTGGCCTGGTGCTCCCGCATCCGGGAGCAGTTGCAGGTCTGTGCCCCGGTCTCGCACCTTACTAGGCCGCCCAAAGCAAACTTGTAACCTCAGTCACTTGTAAGGTATGGCTTCTCTCTTAGCTTAAAAGAATTTAAACAAGATGCTGTGATCTGTTGGTTAACAGTAGTGGGTTTTTCTAAGAAAGAGTTTCTTGTGTTTCTTGTCTGAAGCCTCTGTGTCAGGTTTCCCACCTCCCAGCTTGCTCTGGGCCACTGACAACATCTAACTTGCTGCCAGATTTTTTGGGGGGAGTGTAGGTGGGTGCTGATGGGGTCTATCTGAGTAGTCAACTCATTTCCATGATGAAACCTAAAACCAGATGCATTAATAACAGCTCACTAAAATTTTTCTCCTCTCCCCCCCCTCCACAGTTGGTAGATATTGATCTTCATGAAGGAAAGAAACGCATCAGAAGATCTGATTTAGAGCAGTAGTGCTCACTTCAAGATGCCCCAAAGGGAAAATACTAATCTACAAGTCTCATCTTTCAGAAGTGTCTGCATTCTTTCAATCAAAGAAAAGCATTTTTTGAGAAAGATGACTTGTGCAGTATGTGAACAAAGCAGAATGAAAGGATACTGAATGAAAGACAACATGCCATACAAGGGACACTTATCTTGAAGGGGTGACACTGTTCTCTTAAACTAAAACACAGGTACTGTAAAAACACTGATCCTGAACAGGAATACGGATTATAGAAACAGCATCAGAATGTTTGTTAGTTCCAGAAGAGTCAGAAAATGCCATTTTTTGCAGATATTTGCCACTTGCTTCATACTGTGTCTCATGATTTTTTGGGAACCATTTGATAATCACATTGTGAGCCATATGAAGTCCTATTCATACAGATACCTCATAAATAGCTACCATTTTGTGAATGACAGCCTGTCTATCAACAGGGATAACTTGGACAGAATATCAAGCTATCAGTACTTGATCAACCACAGAGAGAAATGTCAGCAGCAGGATGTCCTTCTCCTGTTGTTTGTGAAGACTTCTCCCGAAAACCGTCATCGGAGGGATGCAATTAGACAAACTTGGGGTAATGAGGAGTATGTTCGTTCTCAACTTAATGCCAACATTAAAACACTTTTTGCTTTAGGACGACCAACAGATCATCTGTGGCAAGCACAGCTGCAAAGAAAACTTCAGTTGGAAGACCAGAAATACAATGACTTGATTCAGCAAGACTTCTTGGATACTTTTCACAATCTTACTCTTAAGTTGCTTTTGCAGTTTAGCTGGGTGAATGCCTACTGTCCGCATGCCAGGTTCATTATGTCTGCAGATGATGATATATTTATCCATATGCCAAATCTTGTTGCTTATCTCCAAAGTCTAGCACAAATGGGTGTTCAGGATCTCTGGATTGGTCGTGTCCATCGTGGATCCCCTCCCGTAAGAGACAAGAGTAGCAAATACTATGTCCCATATGAAATGTACCAGTGGCCCGCTTATCCTGACTACACAGCAGGAGCTGCATATGTAATATCAAATGATGTGGCAGCTAAAGTATATGAGGCTTCATTGACTCTCAATACAAGTCTTTATATAGATGATGTTTTCATGGGTCTCTGTGCCAATAAAATGGGAATTGTACCACAATATCATGTATTTTTTTCTGGGGAAGGAAAGGCTCCGTATCATCCCTGCATTTATAACAAAATGATGACATCTCATGGACACGTAGATGATCTTCACCAGCTCTGGAAGCAGGCTACAGATCCCAAAGTTAAAAAACTTTCTTCAGGGGTTTGGAGTAGAATATACTGCAGACTAGTCAATATTATGCTTCTCTGTAAACTATACTATGAGGACACGTATCCTTGTTCAGCTGCATTTTCTTAATACTTGAATATCTGCGTTGAACATCCACTGAGCCAAAGCAGAGAAACAACACTTTAGCTGTTCATTCAAAATACATGTAAACATGGAAAAGAGGTAAAATTTAAATGTGAATAGTTGGGGGTGGGGAGATGATCCCAATTTCTGTTCAGAAACTCTTATTGGAAAAGCTCTCCTATTGTGCTGCAACTTTTTACATTGTAGCCTGTTTGGTTTTTTACACTCTTGAAGGGATGGAAGTCTGGATTAAGTAAACTATAATGGAGTTGACTTCTAGACTTTGAAATGCTTGGTGAAAACATCTGTTACTTTGAACTTGTCAGTTAAGTGTTAAGGTTCTTTTAAAAAAAAAAAAAAAGTTGTCTGAACTAAGGCACATGATTTTGGAGGAAAAAAATCTGCTATATCAAAATGGAGTAGACCTTTCAAAACACGAGGGAAACAGAACTTCTGACTTGATGAATGAGACTATTGCAGTAGTTTAAGGCAATGTAAATTGGTTAAAGTATTCACTATTTCTCAATGCTTCATAGAAAGTAAGTCTGGACCTGCACAACTGAAAAATAGTGAATGATACAAGTGAAGACTTGCTAGAGTCTTTTTCTCAAAGCTCCTTAAATCTTTGAAATAGGGAAACAGTGTTTGAGAGCCCTCTGACTGGTTGCTTTATGTAACAAAGAAACTTGCTTTAGGTCAAGGCCGAATTTGAAAGGATAAACAAATATCATTCACGTAGATGGTTTTGCTAATCTTTCTCTGCCTTCTGAAAACTTAAGCAGTATATTTAAACAGTCCAGTCTTTAATAAGCAAATAAGCTAAATTACTTTTCTTTTAGCAATGCTTCTGCTTTCCAGTATTCATGGTTCTAAAGGTGAAAATCAAGCAAAAGTCCCTGAGAATCTTACTTCTAGCTAACTTGAATCTATTAAAGACTTTAAAAAGCCAAATTTCATGCTTGTAGTAACAAAGAGGGAGGACATTTTCTGCACAGAATTTGACTTCACAGTGAAGGGATAGGGAGATGGTGATTCACAGAAGCTCAGTACACAACTTAAAATGACTAAAATATTTCTCCTGAAGTCTTAAACACAAAAGTGTCTTTAAAATTTCAGAGTAGTTTGTGTCCACAAAACCCTGTATCTTGAATATATTTCAATGTTAATATCACCTGCAGGAAGAACAGAACACCTGTGCATTGGAAATCAGGATAGAACCAAGTGATGCTCAAACTCTATCCGTGATGAGTTGTACAGTAGTGCCATGTAAATATTGCAGAGAACCAGAGTTCTAGGATGTCTGCAGTCTTTTCTTGTATAGCTCACTAATGGTGTTTTCACAGACTCTCAGGACAGATATTTTAGTTGCTAATTGCCAAACCTGTGGTAGCTCTTCCTGGAGTGGACATGTGACCCACACAAGGTACAGTGAGACGTTGCTTGTGAACTGATTTGGTGCTGGAACAAGCTCTGGTGTGAACAGTGTCAGAAAACTACTTCTGAAAGTTTGAATTAGTCAAGTGTATCAGCAGAGCAATAACAATGCAAAAGCTCACAAATGATCAAGCATCTGTTGGAAATGTGCTAATTACAGGAGCAATACTTCTTGCTTTCTGTCTAAGAGTAGCCGTTTTCTTCTGCCTGAAGTTTCTCGACGTGTGGAGCAGGGAGGTACTTGATCTGTGTCTTCTGATGTTACTGTAGAACAGCTATACAGGACTTGACAGTTTTCAGCAGCAAGTAGTAAACTTTGTTTAAATAACTGCTACTGTTCCTGGCACTGCGTTGCAAGTTTTAATGGTGTGAATGGTTCGTGGTGTATATTAGCATAGACAGAAGCCAGGAGTGAGCTCGCTGACTGTTCTCTAAGCTGCCATTCCAGATGGATGGTAGGTAGCTACTGGATTTAAGTAAAATACGTAACTTGCTATAATTGGTTTTCCAGAAGAAAAATAAGAATCCTAACTGGACCCAAATGTTGGGTATACAAAGAGCCCACAAATAAATAACTTATCAGTGTCAGAATGATTGAAGAATGTAACAGCCATACCTTAGAAAAAACAAATCCAGTTCCTGTTCTTGCCTAAACTGATTGATTACAGTACTGAGGATGTGTGGGTTTTAAAAGAAAAAAACAAAACACAAGGTAGCCCTCGATCTACATAACCTATTCGTTTTTGGAGAAATAAATGCACGTACAGAGAAAGTAGTATTCCATGCTGAGGGAAAGCTGCTTCATCAGATCTGACCTTTTGTGAGCCATTGAAATCAACAAGCTGCACAGCAAAACTGCACTGCTAGAAAAAGCCACCCTGTCCTCTGTGGGGAATGAGGGTCTTCATACACAGTATGCAACCAAAATACTGTTAAGACTACAATTTTTTCCAGCATATCTGTGTTGAGATTTTATTGTTTTCACTCATATAAGTAAAGGTAAAGTAAGTTTTAAGTAGCTTAAACTTCTATAGGGTAAAGACCTAGCTAACATCAGAAACACTGTTTAAATGTAGTTTGCTGTTATCTGAACGTCACTTTTGACCATAGAAATACTTTGGTTTACAGCTGGTTTGAGTTTTGTTTGGATTGTTTCTTAATTTTAAAAGGGCCTTGATGTTTGTAGTATGCATTTTCTTTTACTGCAGTGAAAAGAAGTTGCTTGTTCAATAAAAAGGAAAGCATGAAGGCACTCCTCTCAAAAAAAATGGAGACGCTAGAAAACTTCTTATTTCCCAGTTCTAAACACTGACTGGAGACTTGTACACCTTTATCTGGAACCTTTTTTAATAGTGTCGGTGCTCCAATGCAGGGCTGTCAGGTTTTCCTCTTACAAATAAAACTGTATCAGCCTGAATGGTCACTCCTCATTAAGAGTTTGACATTGTTGCACAAGCATATTTAATGCTAAAGTTGTTTTTACCTGTTTGTTTGGTTTGCATCAGTTTCCCTTTGATATTACTAATTTTTATACAAAGTATTCAATATTTATTCTTAAACTTTGCTCTGTACCACAAAGACAATTGTTTTGTAAAATTTGTTTTGAATAAACAGACTTATTTCTTTTAAGAAAAGCAAAACAACACAACAAAGGTAAATATCTCTTGTTGCTTTCTTTGTAACTGGCAGGCTCAGCCCTGATGGTTTTAAATGCTATTCTGAGTTCTTATGAGAGGACTTCAAACTGCTTCCCCCCCCTTCCCCTACTTCCTTTCTGTCTTATTGTGAACCAAACCTTTTGTGGAACAAAAGCTAGTGTTTTTAGAAATGTAGTCTTTTGCATCGAGTAACTTCAGTGTATACATGTGTGAGATAGAGGCATAACGTAAGTGTAAGCTATTTAAATCATACTGAAAAAGAGAACAAAGTCAGGATTGTGGGGTTTGGCTTATTGCAGGGTTGGTTTTGTTGTGGTTTGGGTTTTTTGGGGGTTGTTTTTCTTAATTGCTCCCTTTTGGCCTAGAAACAGCACAACTCAACTAAATTAAACTTGGTTTGCGTGGTACTTTTTGTTTGACTGAATGACTAAGTATTTGGTGGTTGAGAATACATAATTAATAATCTCTTTCTCAAGACTTTGCATTTAAAAAAAACCAGAAGCTTCTCAGAGACATAGTCAAATATGAATATCCTGAACCCAATCAGATGAATTTAGTACTGCTTTTTTTTTGTAAATATGTGCAAAGCTTACTAGAATAACTTATTTTCTCATGTCATCTAATTAATATTTCTAAGAAGAAAAAAAAAAAAAAGTCTCCAGCCCCTCAAAACAAAAGATAAATCGTGCTTGCTTTTCCAGATGATAATGTATAAACGCATGGTTATAAGCATTTCAGTGACTTTATTATACTTAATTATTTATTAACCTTAGCAAACTTCAAAGAAGTCATAAAGAATGTGATATAAATGCAGTCATTTGCATTCTAAGAACAAAAAAATCTCGTGTGCAGCCTTACCTCCTCCTCGTTGACAAGTTCTCATCACTTTCACTCATCACCAGGACTCTGCTAGATCCTCCTTGACTAGCTTCATGCATCACTTCAATCTGAATAAAAAGAACCCATTAAAAGTGAAAATACTTAATTGCTAATGCTTTTATTTAAAGAACTTTTTTTTTTTTTCTTTTAAACAGATCTTACCTAGTCTAGAAATCACTAGACAAGTTAAAATAATTGAGAGCTAGATGTGCAGGCTGTAAACCAAGAATACCTCCTCTCTAATGTAGATAATTACAGGCATAACACTCTGTTCCCTAGACTCTGAAATACTTTTTGTTTGTTTCCTGCCTGAAGCCAACCCAAAGGCTTCACATTTTCAGAGTTCTTTGTATGGTGCCATATGGAAAAGTCTAGGGAATCTCTTGTGCCTCTGAGAAGCATCTTTGTAGTGGTAGCAGTATTGTGTAGGACAGGGCATACCCTCAAAGACTGAGCACAGTATAGATGTGCAAGGGCTCTCCCCAGGTTGGCATGGACTGGGGCTTTTTACATATTTTGGTAAACATTAACCCACTTCCTTGTCTAGTCTTGTAGCGTTGGACCATTTTAAGTGTGCTCCAGGGACAAGTTTGAAGCAGGCTTTTTCTCCTTTTGCCTGTAGCTTTTGGAAGTACCAAGCGCTACTTGGGATTACTCAAAGGTGATTTCTTCAAATTCAGTAAAACAACTCAACTGCTGAGTTTTCAGTTAATGCAAGCTGATATCTAAACTCCAGTAGAGTCTTTACGTTCCTGAGTACTTTGATTTTTAAGGGCTGATTCTGGGGAGAGAAGCAGTGGCCTGCCTTATATTCTATATAGCTAAATTATTCAGCTGGTTGGTGATGATGATGGAATCCATTAATAAACTATCCTTACCTGAACTATTATCAGAACAAATAAAATTAAAGAATTTTAAAGCAACAATGGGAGGGAAGGAGAGGGGGCATAATTAGCACTGTATTCTTGGAAAGTAAGATTTAAAAGTGAATGAAAGCCTGTATTATATTGTTGCACGTACCTGAACTTGGGAGGAATGCAACTGATTACCTACATTACTGATGAGAATTCCTCTTTCCCATACTACCCAACCTCTTTTGCTGTTCTTTTCTGAATTTTAGTTGCATTATTTCCCTCAATACAGTCAGGGGCCTCTCTTGATTTTTTCTTTCTCAAAACATACCTTAAATTGCATCTGTTACCATTCTAATGATATGCTGCCCTAAAGAGCTAATAATAGGAACCTTAATGCAGGGAAGATGAAAAAAAATTATGGGAGAGGGATGCTATTATTTAAAAGATTGTGAGTAAATGGTACTGTATGTTTTGATTTATTTTTTTTTTTTTCTCTTATTTTTTGGTAAACTTGTAACTGCCAAGATCCCATCTAGTTACAAAATACTTGTGTGCAGACCATTCAGAATACAGCTTCAGCGGTGGTACTCCTATCTCTTCCACAGGTATGTTTACATGGTCTAAACCCAAACATTTCAAATAAGACAAATGAGGCATTACTTGAATTTCACAGGAAAAAAAAGTCTGGTCTCTGAAAGTGGTGATTTTAGCTAGCTGAACAGCTGTCTTGATAGCTCCTTGTCCCAGTCAGTCTCTACAGCTCAAACAAAACAAACAAAAGAGACTGCTGTAAGAGCAGGGCTCTTAAATGCTGTAAGGCTTGGGAATAGGGAGGAAAGGATAAGGATTTCCAGGCAGCCCTAAACAGAATCTTGCTGCACAAACAATAAAGCAGTAAATCTCATAATAAAGACATAAAAGCAAAATAACATTTCCCTGAACCTTACTTGCCCACGAAGCAGCAGGTAACAGTAGAACTTTTCTTTATTTTGTTGGTTGTTTGGTTTATTTTTAAGTATTAAATGTCTAGTCTTTCTTCCTTTGCGTAGAAATGACCCTTACGAAATATTTAAATGAGGAGATATATAAAACTTCATAAAACTCTGAACATAACACAGCTTCAGAGTTTATTTCCAGTCTTGGAAATAAAATAGTTGATATGCTATAAGGAAGGACAGGCACTTTGGATGCCCTTACATGTATTATTGTTGGACATTCCCTCTGCGTTTCCTCTTTCATCCTTTGTAAGTGATTTCTACTTTAGCGTAACTTGGTTTTTCATGTACGTGAGCATAAATAAATCTTTAACACTGTCATCTGAATAACTTTCAAACTGCAATATGAAGACTGGGGGGGAAAAAAAAGTTTAGCAGAGAATTAACTCGTAAGTGTTCAATTTTTAAATTCCAAGTGTAAATATGTAAACCTATATTTCGTTTTGAGTTCTCTCACTATACAAAATGTCCTCAAAACACAGATACGCCTACCTTAATTCCACCTTTAGTCTTCTTAATGTTTTTCTTTTTTGATAACTCTACTTCAGAGATGGACTTTGGAGGGCAGGAAATCTCTGTGGACCTCCTGTTGGTAGCTGAAGGAGTCAAAAAGAAAGTAACATTAGAAAACGTGTGCCAAAAGCTGAAATCCAACTGCCTAATAAAAGCACTGAGCAAATTTCTTGTCACATCAGTGGTAACTGAGACCTGGCTTAGAGAACTGAATTGTGGCTGGGGTGGTGAAGGAGCAGCTGGCACAAGGGATGGGCTACATTGGTCAGTGCTCCACCATGTCTTGAATTGGCACTTCTGGCTCCACGCTGTAATGAGTGCTTTGGTTTGGCTTCCTCCACAGCAACCCAGATCTTTAGGGTAGCACAGGTAAGTGTTAGCCAGCTGTATCAACAGCTGGGTAATTCTCACTTGCATAGTTTTTCAGCTCAGGTGTTGTTACATGTGTGCGTTCGCCAAGAAATAAAATTTTGGTTCTGGTAACAGTTTGCTAATGTCAGATTATAAAGGATTGTTCCCTGGAAAGTTTCATCACATGAACATCTCAAAAGTAATCATAGAGGTGTTCAGCAAGTCACCGTGACCATGTATGTAATGCCAGTGAATGAGGAAACTATTTCAGAACATTCTTTGTCACGTCAGGTTTGTTGGGTCTTGCAGGCTCTGTAAACCACAGTTGGCCATGAGCTAGATGCCACTAGAAAATCATCCTTAGCTACTTGTCCTGACACTGCTGTCCAAAGAAAAGGTTTAGAATGATCTATGAGAAGGAGAGTCATACATCTGGCTTGAGTAGAAAATAGTCTCTCACATTTTGGATCTTTGTTCTATTTGTCAAAGTTTTCCATACCTTTCTAATTGGCAGGGAGGATTATTTCTACCCTTAGCAAAAACAGAATAGCGAACTTCATCAACTCTCTCGTACATTTTTAAATGCTCTTTTATGTTTTTCCCCATGAATTCCTGAGTAAAGTGGTTACAAGCAGCAGTAAACTCACTCTTTTCCATACTAATGGAACCTGAAGATTCTATTTAGCCTTAAATTCTCATCTACTGTGATATTGACAAGACACAGGCTGTGATCATACCTATCACACTGAGCAATATTCTCTCCTGGAGCTTCTCCCAACTATATTCTATTTATACCTTGAAAAATCAGCATAAAAAATAAATCTAAGACTTGATCACAAAAATCCTGATTCAGTTAAAGAAAATCAAGACATTGTTTTATCTTCCAGGAAGGAGAGCATCATTTAAGTGAACGATGACACATTTTTCAAAAAGCCCAAGTGCAGATGCTTGTTGATCCAGCAGCAAATTGCTCAGGTCAGTTTACTAGCTTTGTCTTGGCTTCATCAGTACGACTGACTTCAGAAAGGCAGCAGATACAAGATAAGGAAATGGTCTAATCCCATTGCTTCTATTTCAAGGGTGAGTTTGATTCAGATTTACACAGCCAACTCCCGTTCCAGTTTGACCCAAAAGTGAAAACAGGAAGCAATCTGGTTTTGGTGATGCTCCAGAGTATTTTGAGTGGCCCATATTCAGAGACTGCTGCATGTCACTACATTTAAGTAGTTTCTGGAGCCATTTAGATTAAACAGCCCAAATAGCTGCTAATTATTATTGCACTAATTACTCTGGAACTGGAAGTATTTTATAAGGGAAAGTCCCTTATAAAATCCAGTACATTTGGCTATTTCAAGATCATTATTGTACCGTACTGCTGAAGAAGCTCAGCATTACAGTGTTCAACTGCATGCTGAAAGAACAAAGGCACAGGAACAAAGGAAAACTATATCTGTAAACAATCTAAGGTCTGCATATTTTCAAGGTTGTTTTCATCCTATTGTTTCACAGCACTCCCCTGGACAATGAGTAATGAAGATTTCATTGTGAACTCACTATTTTAAATTGTTTGATGCTGTTTTTAAAGCAAATATTGCTAAAGGGCATTGTATGTAGAAGTAAATGTTTTATTGCAAGGATATTTACAGTAAAGCAGGGTTTAAGTCTATCACTTGCATTCACCTGGAGCATCACTGTGCTTCTATGGGGCTTTAGTACTGCTTATTATTTCTTATGAACGCGTTGCATGATAGATACGGAATTACTGTTTTATTACCTAGTCTACAGCAAGTAGTAATGTGGGCTGTACTGTCCCTAAAGCTGCTAGGAAGGGACATAGACTTATGTGCTCAATGTTGCTTTGCAGCCTCTTCACCATGAAATAAATTAATTGAGGAGAACTTGCTGTGTCACTTGTGAGGAAAGGCTGTGCTTCCATCCATTTCTGCACCCTCCTCCAGCATGGCAGGGTACAGGCACCATCTCTCAGGAGCGCATCTCGTACCCGGGGGCTGTATCACACACTGAGGCACAGACAGAACTGTATGCAGCTCCCAGGTGCTTGGGGACAGCTGGATTAGTCTGTGTGGGTAACCGGCCTCAAATTTGCTCCTGCTAGGGTAAATGCAACTCATCAGCTACCAAGAGACACAGACTCTGTAGTCAAGGGTTATGACACACACTTGGCACTTGCAAGACGTTCAAAGCCCCCCTCAGATAAGCACCATGCTTTACAATGAGGTCTTGTGTGAATTTCCAACCACATGCTTCCCTATCTGTTTTCTGTGGGAAAGTTTGTGCATTCTTACTCATCACCTACAGCAGAATCAGAGTCCTTTGGCAAGAACAGGCATCAAAATGATGAGTCTGCTAAACTTTATTGGGGCTTGCAGCTCATGCTGTCCCACAGGAACATGAATTTGAAGATAATTAATAACTTAATAGTGCTTTTGAATGCTGCTGATGACAAAACAGGATGCTTAGGCAGCTGAAGAAACACCAGAGCATCTGAGGGTTATTGTAATCACTTAATACAGAAAGTATTTTCCATTTTTAGGCAATGTAATCTATACTACTTTGTTCTAGCAAAATTGCTGAAAACCCCTGAAAATCTGCCCATACAAGAAGCAGAGTGAGGCCCTTGTAAGTGGAATATCGTTTTATGAGGAGACACACTACTTGGTTTCCTCAGACTTGCCCAAGTGTGACAGCCACCCTAAAGACACAGAATTGAAAGCATCTTTTCCTTTTCTCTACTTCATTTATAGAAATATCTTGAACTATAGAAAGTGGTGGTTTCCCAAACCCATTAATGAAGATCACATGCACCATCTTTTCTGAGTCAGCTAGTCTCTCTGCAGCCTCACTTCTCCTGCACACATCCCCAGACTCTTGCAAGACATTATTCTTTTATCCTCTCTCCAGATGTTCTTAGTTAGTGAGTGTTACGCATTACTGACTGTGAAGAATGCTGGGATGGATTCAACGAGCAGTCATACACATTTAACTGAGATGGAACGAGTTTAAATTTAATTATTTAAAGAACTGAAAAGGCCCCAGCTGTGTTTTCCCATATGAATTTCATGTTCCAAGTTGGCCTTCTAAGACGCTTATAGGGGGAGTCATGTATTTTGTATGTGCAATATGCTGTTAAACATGTTATTTGCTTAATGAGCTCACAGAAATTTTGACATCTCTGCTCCTGTATATCACATTTGTATTGCACAAAAAAGAAATCTCTAGGTAAATACTTTATAGCATTTAGAAGACAGGAGATGCCAGAAACAAAGCTATGTGCATAATCCTAATTTTGCCTCTTTGCTGCTAAGGCATCTTGGTCCACCCCCATCTAAGAATCTTTGCCTCATTCAGTGCATGGAATCAAAACCACTTAATTCACAAGCAGCTTTTCACTATTTTGATTTATCTGTATTTCCCAAGGGGGCCCACAGCCTTACTCTTCATGTGCTATTTCAATCCTTGCTCTGAAAATAAATGTCTTTTTTCTAATCGTCATTTTTACAATTCAAGTGCTTCATAAATATTTACTGAGCTGTTTTCACAACACTTCTTGGAGGCAACAGGCTGTTATCAGCCACACTGAAATCTCTGAGCTCCATAGATAAAGATCAAAGGACAATACAGTACTTTGGGAGATCAGTTTGACATTTTTAGAACTGACTTTTCATTTTACTGAGTATTACATGCCACTTCACATGTTCAAGAGCACACGTTGTGCCCAGTAATGCTGGTTTCAGTCTTTCACTGCTCTTTCAAGGTAGATTTCTTCACATAGTTGTACAAGTTATTAAAAACAAAACCCCCCAAATTGCACTAAGTTAAATCAAATTAACACTCAATATGGGTTTTTAATAGGGTTGAAATCTTTGCACCTACAGTCACAGTGTCAGGAGTGACTCCAGAACAGCTGAAACCCACCTGAACTGTCTCTGGTACTGTTCTCCCTTTCCTCCTCACCTGTCTCCTTTTTCTGTCAGCACTGCTGCTCATGGAACTGGATGATGAGGAGCTGAACCCACCAAAACAAAGCAAACACCCCCACACCCCCCTGCCAGTGACAGTTTTCAGTTCCCTCCTTTGTTCCCACTGGGAACGTGACCATAAGTATGAGGGAAAGCAGAGTCACACACACACTGCTGCGCTGGGCACAGAGGAGAGGAGAAAGAGAGCCTGTGACATCCTTGCATTAAGAAGGATTTAAGCTGCTGCAAGACCCTAATGTAAGGAAACAAGCAGTGCAGGGGATAAGAAACATTTTGTCTCTGGGTTCCAAAGATTTTTGCTGACAACAAAGGAAATGAGACTATAGGAGCCAAATTATAGCAAGTTCATACATAATGAATGTGCATGAGCTGAGATTTTTTTTCCCAAGTGCTTATAATTCTGCCAAATTTGGACACTTTAGGAAGGGACAAAACTATTTTGTACTGCCATGTTCCAGCTCTTGCCACAAAGGTAACTAAAACAAGACCATTTTCCTAGCCCTGTTCACTGAGATGGCCAAACCATTTTTTACTGACGTTTTCCGAGAAAGTGTCAGGCTGCAGCAGATAGCCTTTGGAAAAGTTATTTCAGAGTTAGAGTCTGGGAGAATTACAAGCAAATGAAAACAGAGAAATGCTAACTACAGTAATCCCCAATAGTTTATGTTATCCTTTACAGCTCTGTGGCTTGTCCCACTGTGCCTGCCAGCCTATGGGCAGTGCTAGCCTGCATAGTTTGACTTTGTGAACCTATCTCGATTCACTCCAGCTAAGGAGTTTTGTAGAGAAATGCAGTCCACAAATATGTAGTTAAAGCATCAGAAATGATGCCTTCAGAAGTGAACTAAAGCAAAGGAATTTCCCCACCAAGTGCCACCTCTTTCCTCCCAGCACATGCAGGGACAAGTTTAGCCATGAGCTGTATTCATGCAGCTCCCATTGGGGTTAAACAAAGTTCACCTTGAAATAAGATGTCGTGTATACTACTTAAAGATTTTCAAGGCATTTATTAGAAAAGGGTCAGCAGAGGGCCTTCTGCCTTTTCTGGGTTAATCTGTGAATAATATTTAAGCAGACTTCCACGGCTAAAATTTGCACCAAGTCCAGCTGGCACAGACTTTTGAGCATCATGATAATTCCAGTAGTAGTTTTTCAATGTTGAACAAGCTTGTCCCTGCAAAATTTACAAGCTAATTTGTGAAACCAAAAGCTTCAAGGAAAAATAGTATTAATTTAAAATTTTGCTTCAGATTTTCCAGACCCATTGAAAAGCACTGGGGGAGGGAGAGTTATAGTGTAGCTCTGAGCTGCCTTTCTCCATCTTCACTAAGCTAAGACTTTGCCAAGAGTCACCAGAAACCATAAAGTCATAGACATAAACTGTCAGTCATTTCCCTGATAGAAATCTGCCCTTTCTCTCATACATTATATCAGCTCTGTCTCTACACAGGTATGTATGTGTCCATGTAAAATGAAGAGTCTCATAGTTACAGTAATTGAGTATTTCATGCCTGAGCCTTCGCATCTGTTCACTTTTTTCCATTAGCACCCTGAATTGGATTGAGTTTTCCCTAACACTCCTTGTTAGAGAAATGGAGAGTCAGCGAGTAAAAACAAAACAAAATCTATTCTGGAACGAAGGCAACTTTTTTTCCTTTCACAGACAACCCCTGCAATGCTGCCGTGGTATTGTTACATCTGCTGCCTAGGGACAAAAGCCTTTCTTTCTGGACTTCTATTTATCTTTACCACATTTTATTGCCTTTGCCTGCCTTTGTATTTACACAGCCTAGGAACATGGTATTTTCCTGTTGCCATATTCTATTTTGGAAGCTTTTAGAAATATTCAGGTGTGTCCTGGGTAACAACAATGCGTTACAATATCTGTTTCAACAAGATGCTCTTAGCCTCTTTTATTTTTCCAAGATGCTGCTCAATAAATTCTCCCCATAAATAAATGCTGATTCTGCATTGATCTTGTGAATGTGAAGAAAGAGCAGAGGAAAGTCCAAAAGAGGGTGGCTTCAAGAACAGAATTTCACAGCCTCATTTTTCAAGGCTTGGATAGGACTCAGTGCCCCTGTTTCTATTCTCAGCCACATTGCAGCCTCAGACTGCAAAACCCCTTGGTGAATCACTCAGTTTATCTGTGCTTCAGTTTTCTTTCTGAAAAAAAAAAAAAAAAGATAGTAAAATACTTACCAGTACTTGCCAAATGCTTTGGCATTCTGAGGGAAAGGGCATTCAGGAAATTCAAAGTATAACTCTGTTTTGGACAACTGGATAATACCTAAGGGATGCCATTACACAGGATATGCAAATATACACGTACTGTTCACGGCAGTTAAAGTAACTGTTTTTGAGCCCCAGGATAAGTTGTAGACAGTCCATGACTTCTGTTTCTTTGTACAGAGGTACTCTAGGTCAATGATCTTCAGGCACAAAGAATCTGAATGAGATGCTGTAGTCTATAGTTACTTTTCAGTGTCTAAACAGGACTGGGTTGCACTCTGCATCTCCCCAGAGAATAACCGAGTAACATTCTAAAATAAATTTCATCTATCTGTTAATTTGCTACCGGACATCAGAGGCTAATCCTTGTCACACAGTTACCCTGAATTGTGCTGTGTAAGACCGAACTGCAATGCAAGGGTCAGAGCAAGGGAGCATCTCATGATTTTGGGAAAGAGCTGATAATACTGGAGTAGCTGTATGAACAAGAATCAAAACTTAAAGCATCGTCATTTATATACTAGTAACTATTTTTAAGGGTCTATCTCTACAAAACAAAGTTTAATAAAAAAAAATCTGCAAGTGCTCTAAAATGACAAGGAAGAAGTTCAAGAAAAACAAACACTGAGACTGCATGCATAAACAGAAACGCAAGACTAGCTTTCAGCCTGAAGATGCAGTTTCACAATAGGTGAAAGCCACTCTAAAACGGTACTACCAGTAACAGGGACCAGCTCTGACCTACTGACCCCATAACCCATTTTTCTGCTACTTCCATTGCTTCAGCACCAGCGGCCACGCAGTGAACAACCTGATCAACTCTGAAGTTAGTGCTGCTCTGAGCAGGTCATCAGGCTATGTGATCTCCACAGCTCCCTACATTTTTCTAACTCATGCAATAGGAAACTAACTACTACATTTTTGCAGTCAGTTCATTGAGTTTTCAGGGTAAATCACAACTCATACAGCTAACTGACTGCCAACAACAGTGCAAGAGGGGAATACGTTGCTGGAGGAGGTGTGGGTAGCAGAGCAGCAGCTCCATTGTGGTCTCAGCTTGCCTTAAGCCAATAGTGAAGCCAAAACTTGAGGTAGCAACTAAATGTTAAGCACACGGCTAGCATAGTTTGGGGGGAAAAAAGTACAGATGTCAAACTGGCACGTTAACTGGAAGATGATATCTTCCTTGGTGAGAAAGGAAGACTCTTGGGGAGCAGAGAACAGGGACGTTTGTGTGACTTTGTGACAGTGTGCCTAGAAAGCAAAATATTAAGGCTGCTCGCTGTCCTAATCTTCCCATTAAGAAAGCAAAGTTTATCACATGCTCTTCATGCAAATTTG
The DNA here is from genome assembly GCA_009806455.1 of Tetrax tetrax. Classification (NCBI taxonomy): domain Eukaryota; kingdom Metazoa; phylum Chordata; class Aves; order Otidiformes; family Otididae; genus Tetrax; species Tetrax tetrax. The sequence continues at coordinate 28,609 of WHYT01016119.1, forward strand.
TTTTTTTCAAGGCTTTTTTTTTTGCTAAAGGTTTCCCTTTTAAAAAGCCCTAAGGTTCCATTTTTTAATTTCTTATAACCATCTCTGCTGAAAAGGAACAAACCATTCCTGCCACCAAACACAGGATAACTGGTCTCCAAGGTGCACAGTTTCAAATTAGCTTCACTCATGTTCATTTCTGCAGAAAATAGCTGTCTTGGTGAAAGGCACATGCTAACCTCCAATCAGGAACTTTCAGTAAATTCCAAACAGAAGCAATATCCAACTTTTATAGTTAGTAGACGACAACACTAGAAAGTAAATAAAAATATAGAGGGGAAAAGCAAAAATAGCACAAATGAGACAGTGTCGCTAATGAACCCTAAACTTTATTGAATCATAGAATAGTTTGGGTTGGAAGGGACCTTTAAAGGTCATCTAGTCAAACCCCCCTGCAAAGAGCAGGGACATCTCCAACCAGATCAGGTTGCTTAGAGCCCCGTCCAACCTGGCCTTGAATGTTTCCAGGGATGGGGCATCCACCACCTCTCTGGGCAACCTGTTCCAGTGTTTTACAACTCTCACTGTAAAAAAACATTTTCTTTATGTCTAGTCTGAATCTATCCTCCTCCTATTTTAAAATTATTACCCCTTTGTTGTCCTATTACAACAGGCCCTGCTCAAGAGTTTCTCTCTATCTTTCCTGTAGGCCCTGTTCAGGTAGTGAAAGGTCTCCCTGGAGCCTTCTCTTCTCCAGGCTGAACAGCCCCAACTCTCTCAGCCTGTCCTCCTAGAAGAGGTGCTCCAGCCCTCTGATCATCCTCATGGCCTCCTCTGGACTCGCTCCAACATGTCCATGTCCTTCTTACATTGGGGGCTCCAGAGCTGGACGCAGTACTGCAGGTGGGGTCTCACCAGAGCAGAGTAGAGGGGAAGAATCCCCTCCCTCGACCTGCTGGTCACGCTTCTTTTGAAGCAGCCCAGGATGCAGTTGGCCTTCTGGGCCGCAAGCGCACATTGCCGGCTCATGTTGAGCTTCTCATCCACCATCACTGCCAAGTCCTCCTCAGAGCTGCTCTCAATCTGTTCTCCGCCCAGCCTGTATTTGTGCTTGGGATTGCCCTGACCCATGTGACTTGCCTGACCTGGACTTTGCAAGTAGGTGACTGAAACTTGTGGGATTGTGACCTTTTAAAACCTAACATTCACATTAGAGTATATGTGATGTAGAAGTTGTTCTCTCGTTTGCATATTTGCAGTGATTGGCCTGGTTTGGGTTTTCAAGAATTAATGATACAAGACATACTGAGAAACAGCATAGAAACGTACTCTGTAAATTAGACCTAGGAAGAGAAGCCTGATTTTTTTAAAATTCACCCTTGTTTGTATGTTTGCAGTGACAGATATTTCACATTCATTTTTAACAGCTGGGCCTAAAAGGCTGACACTGAACATCAAATGCAAATTTTCATTCTGAAAACAAAAAGTAAACATGAGTGTGTGGACAAAACATTGGTGTGTATCTGAAAGCAGCTGTTCACGGCCTACCTACTCCTGCTGGTCTGGTAATCTTTGGTGATGCTCTCTTTGGGGAAGATTCAGGATGTGGGGCAACAGGTTGTACTGGCCGGGTCTGTTTGGCTGCCAGCTTCTTCAGACTTACTTGCCTCTTGTCAAACATTTCTTGTACATCTTCTAGTTTTTGTAGAATTCTTTGGGCATTGGCCTAGGCAAAGAAAATGCAAACAACAGATGGTTGTCAGTATTGGACTAGGCAAGTTGAGAAAGGATTTCTGTTACCCAGACTCAGACTAGAACTGCAGATCATACTGTGCTGCAGTTTAATGCAACCCAGTCCATGCGCTCTGCATGGATGCGTTTCACTGAGTACGACATGGTGACTCATGCAGTCTTTCTAGCACTGCTCTGAAGAAAATCACATGTCTTCTATGACTACTCATGTGAGTAAAACATTGCCCAAGTGTTCACACCTCTGCGCCCTTTTGGTGAGGGAAAGAGGCACATTTGAGCAGACTTAAATAAATAGCCCGGTACGCTCTCATGTACAAGGTAATTGGTAATTTTGACATTCTAAATGAGTTCACACACATCTGGGAGATTTTACCTTTATTTCGGGGGTGAGGATCGTGTCAAACTGATTGTAGAAGTCCTTCGGGTTAGAGAGCTGGTGTTCCTTAGCCGTTACCAGGAATTTCTCAATTTCAACGAGTGCAGTTTCAGCTCCCTCTTGTGACTGGCACTTGTCCACAGCTTGGGAAGCTAAGAGGTAGATTCCAGCTTCACACCATTGGCTTGCCTTTAGAGAAAAATGGGGCAAGGAGGACTGCGTCATCACCGACAGTCCATGTTGTGAAGTGTTGCTTCTACTCCATCAAATACCGATCTGCCCTAACATGTCACTAAAGGAAATGAATGTTACTTCACAGCACTCAACAGTTCCAGGCCACAAGTCACCCCACCTACCTATGTAGAACAATAGCAAGTTAAATTCAGCTTTCATGGGCTAGGTAGTCCAGTAACGTGTAAAATAATAATATTCTGAGCAATGAGAAGTGTTACTGTGGCTGCTGCAAAACAAATCTGTCAGCTGTACTACCTCATTTCATTGTTCAGTCACACAATTATCCAAAACTAATATTTGAACCATATCAAAACTCCCCAAAACTTCTTAGGCCTGTAAAACTCAGTTAAATATACTCCAAAGCAGTTTTTTACCGTAAAATGTTGGTAACTCTTGTTTCAGATGAGGCTGTAATAGCATGCAGACATTCTCAAAGCATTTAGCTTGCTATTCTAGTTAGATCACAGAAAGTGAAAACAACTGAACAAGGAGTAAACTGTTCATTTTTAAGCACTGGAATACACTTGGTTCTCATTTCAAATCCAAGCCTAGCTCAAGTTTTTCTTAGTTTTATATCCTACTTTTCATAATTTTAAGACCATAATTATAGGAAGCTACTGCTCCAGTGTTTATAGTAACAGTTTCCACGTGAAATGGAGAAAAAAATAATACTGTTTCTCTTCATCCAAATTACCTGAGCTTATGAAAACACTTTTCTTTTTTTCAGTAGAACCCTACCAGGGCTGTTATCTGAGCAAGTTCACTCACCTTATCTAACTGCTTATGCAGCTCAAGAGACTTCCCCAAAATATCATACTTTTTCTTGGTCTCATTGGTGAAGTCATCACAAATGCGCCTGAGTTCAACACACTTTGGTCTAATGGAGTCAACTGCATAATGGTTGTTTTGGATGAGCTGTTCTCCATGGAGAGCTAGAGACTGGGCTTTCTCCAAAGGTTTCTGTGAAATTAATGAGAAGAAATCCAAAGTTAATCTTAAAATGACGTGTGTAATAAAGACAACCCATCTCTGCAATCCCTGCTGTAGCCTGAAGGTAGAGGTTTGGGATATTAATGTATCCAATATGTCTTCCTTTATATTTACATTGAAGACCAACTTCGTTGTCAGTGAGCACACACAAGGTTCTGTCTGAACATCAGGAAACACTTTTTTTACTGTGAGGGTGACTGAGCACTGGAACAGCCCAGAGACGCTGTGGAGTTTCCCTCCTTGAAGATACTAAAAAGTCATCTAGACAACCTGCCTTCCTGGGTAATCTGCTCCAGGTTGCTCTGCTTGAGCAAGGGCATTGCACAAAATGACTTCCAGAGGTCCCTCTCATTCTTAATCATTCTGTGATAACTGTGATTCTGTGACCATATATCATCGTCTTTCTCATGTACTGGGGATATTCATTATACAAGCTTTTTTTCCTGCTAAGTTCCTAATAATCAAAAAAAACTATACTTTTTCACTCACTAGTTGCCAGGTTTATAATGCTTTAATTTATTTTTTATTCCAAGACATATTTTGGAAAACTCTTCCGATCCTACCGACTGCATACAATTCATAAGCTTAGGGACAATAGGATGAAATTAGAGGCGGCGAACAGGAATAGAGCACACATCAGTATGTTATGTGACATGGACAATGGAAGGAAAATCCATGTTACTATAAATTTTATTCCTTCAGGCTTCTGCAGGAGAGCTGTGCAAAGATCACAATATTTCTAAATCTTAATTCTGTTCTTAAAGAAGATTATGATCAGCTTTTCCATTTGTTCATGTGCATCTTCCTCTGATTCAATGTACTCATTTGTTCAATGCTTTCTAATAATATTAAATGTGATACGTACCACAGCTGACGGAATTATAAAGTCCAAATGTCTGGAAAATAAAGGTGTTTATTGGAAGGCATGGCTGTTCCTCAAACTGCTATGAGTCTGAAGAGAATGGTCTTAAAAGGTATCTGGCCAAGGGAATCTGGCCTAACCTTTCCTGGTTTGAAATATCAATTTTTGAACTGGATTCTAGCTTTCCAAGTTAACAAACTGAAACTACTGGGTCTGAACAACTCTGACTTCTGGAAATTAGGAACTGAGTATTGCAGTTTAAAATAATTACTCACGAGAAAGGAGTAAGCATGAAGTAAGAACAGTGACAGAGAAGTGTCTCAAAGACAGCTAAAATACTATCTTGAGTACAAACCTGTCCTTTCTCTTCCAGTTGTTTTTGTTCCCTTAGGAGGTGCTCCACTCGAGTCACACTATCTCCAATGTCAGCAAAACCTGCTTGTGCTTCCATGAGATTATCCAATGCCAGTTTTACCTAAAAACCAACAACAAATAACATTTAAAAACCCAACAAAAAAACACCCCCACCCAAAACGCCATCACGAGATACTCAGAAAATTATAACAAACCTATGGCTTCTAAACATTCACCTACATCTTTTAGAAGAGTCTGCATCTAAAGTTTAATCTTTCAGCTTGTTCCAAAATGGAAAAACCAAGAAATAAAGCAGGAATCAACTATTATTCAAAGAGTTGCCCTGCTTCTCACTATTTATTTGGGCCCACACAGTTTTGAAAACCTTTAACTCCAGAGCCTACGTTACTCCAGAATAATCTGTATTACTCCAGCCTCCGGGCTGACAGTTGGGCTTTCTGAACTGCATTCCACTGGCTCTGGTGGGATTGGCAATTTATCATCACAGAAGAAGCGATATTTGATAACATCACACATAAATGCAAAATGATTTATCAAGAAGTTGGTGTTTCACATTTTGGCCTAACAGGCTGACGGCACTTTCTTTACCATGCCTTATTCAAATGTTGTAAATCTGACAGCTGTCAAGAATTTAACTTTTGACTATCCACTTCTCATTTCATAATGAAGGGATTCTCTCCCAGCCTCCTTTTTGGATTGCCAATATACTCTTAAGCCAATATACTCTTAAGTATACCACGAGTTTACTCTAAGGTAAAATTTGACCTTATTTACCAGAGAAGTCTAGACAGAATGAACAAACAAAATACCTCTCTAAAATCATGTTCAAAGTGTCGAAGCTGCAGGCATTGTTCTAGTTTTAGATGATGCTTGGTCCAAAATTGATCAAAAGCCCTTTCTGTTTCATCCAACTGAGCCAACAACCTGTTAAGAAATTAGAATGAAAGTAACTTACTTATTTCTTATAGTTCATTTCTTTTAAGTTACACCAATGGATGGCAGCAAGCAGAGTAGGAATATTGTGGGAAGTCTACACCTATGTAAGAAGGCTCTGTGTCAACCTTCCCTTAAGCAAAAGAGAATGAAAGTTGCCGTGAGACAGGCAGGAGCGCGACTGATGGGTAATAACTACATGGATCCACTGTGGCAGCTGCAGTCCTGCATCCTGGCCTGCAACAGGAGCACAGAGCTGTGCCATGTGCTGGCAGCCAAAGGCAGCTGTCTCTCCCTTCCTTCTGCCGAATTCTTCATATATAACCCCCTCCAGGCTAATATAGATTGGATATAATGCAATTATTGTTTTAAGGAATGCTTCAAGCAGATATCTACAACTTGCTCATTTTCTTCACCCATCAGAAATAGGCATGGACAGAATAATGTTTCCCCGTCCATTAAAAACAATAGATTAGTAGCTCATAATGCCTCCCATGGACATTGTTTCACTTCGTGTAAATGATGAAACATTTATTCTCAAAGAAATTCGTATCTAAGTGTCATACATCTTGAGTAAAATCTCTGACACCAGACTAGTGAGTCAGCCTCACAGCCTCTCAGTGATCTATTAATTATATTACAAAGTAGACCAGTTTAAACAGAAAAAAAAAAACCCTGCAAATAAAGTCTTCTCTGAATATCCTACTTTTCAACAGATAGACACTCTTTGGGCAGGCAGGGGACCAGGCCTGATGTCCTACAAGCTTAGTAAGTGCTAGAATCATCAAGTTATTGGGGCAAATGCCAATAGCTCCATCCTATTCCTCTCAAAAACAAAGTTTATTTTCAATCTATTCCTGAAAAACGTGTTTTTAATCAAAGCTAGTTGTTGAATTCAGGATGAATTCGCAAATTCCTTTGGGATGACTGTTTAAAGGATTTTAAAGTATTCAGTGAAAAATATTAGCTCAGCTTTACTTCTGGCAGCTTTGTCTGCAGTGAATACAGACACACTGAAAAACTAGCGTGGCATTTCTCTTTCCACGGCATCATATGGCACGGCAGAAACTTCTATGGTGACTAAAAGCTTTATGGTAGTAACTAGCATTGTAGGGAGGAACAGGGGTTTTTCTCTCTCTCTCTGCAGCTGTGAAGGGGGATGTTTCAGAGTATCATCTTTGTCTGTTCGTCCCTGGTGTTTCCACAGACATGCACAAGCACATGTCCTGGCATCTCACATGAATTCCGATGCCAGTGTCTAACCAGGCATGGAGGATGCATGTGCTATGGGGAAAGTAAGTCTCACATTAAATCTTCAGCCAGGTAGTTAGTGGTCCAATAAAAAATTACCAAGAAATTCAGTTCTTGTTTGAACTTGCCTTGACAGTTTAATCCAGTAACTGCCTCAAAGTTATTCCCTTCTCTGAGTTACCTGTCCAATAAATTCTGACTAGCTGAACTACTGGGAATTTATACTCCACATATTTACATCATTTAAATTACACTTGCGTTTCCTAGGAATAAATTAGCAACTTGCACAAGGTAATCTAGCTTCACTGACCTTTCTACTGTTGCCACATTTTCCAGTTCATCTGGACTGAGTTTGCTGTTGGCACTTCGGGTGACTGGCTCCCTGATGCATGTAAGTAGCGTGGCCCCCTGCTTCACAGCTAGTTTCAACTCATCCTGAGGGAAAGAAAAAAAAAAAAAGCCAAACAGTGTGTACTTATTCTAACAATGCTCACGTTACTTAGATGGACAACATAGTAATGCTGAAGGAGGACCTTCACAGGTATTAAATACTTGGAAGGAAATATAAATGCTTACCAAAGATGATACATCTTTCTAGAAATACAGAGACTAAATCTGTTCACTTTGAATATAGATACTGAGAAAAGGAATAGCCTATAACTTCCGAGCAGATTGCATTTCTGACCAGGCAACTTGCAGAATAAAGTATCCTACTACAAACTGAATGTGTGCCACAGATCGTTCAGTGAGCTAAGACATTGCACTTAATGGAATTTCCTTAAGCAACATAGAATCATAGAATGGTTTGGGTTGGAAGAGACCTTCAAAGGTCATCTAGTCCAACCCCCCTGCAAGGAGCAGACACATCTCCAATCAGATCAGATTGCTCAGAGCCCCGTCCAACCTGGCCTTGAATGTTTCCAGGGATGGGCCATCCACCACCTCTCTGGGCAACCCATTCTACTGTTTCACCGCCCTCATTGTAAAAAAATATTTTCCTTTCGTCCAGTCTGAATCTACCTCCCTCTGTTTTAACCATTGCCCCTTGTCCTACCACAACAGGCCCTGCTAAAGAGTTTGTCTCCATCTTTCTTATAAGCCCCCGCTAGGTACTGGAAGATCACTATAAGGTCTATATTCCTGAAGGACCGCTATATTCCTGAAGTTGTAAAATGTCCTTTTTCATAGCTGAATCAAATCAATCTCCCAAACTCAGGTTTCTCTCCTTTTCAGTATATTCCAAAAAAACGGCAGAAAATTTTGTTAAATCATATATTACACTGATGAAGCTGTCACGAGACAACATTCACCTTCAGCTTGCTATGGTGGTCAGTGTGTGTGGACAGGAGCTCCTCTGTGCACTGCACGTCGTTGGGAAGTTCAGTCTCTGCTAGATCTGTTCCAAAGGTCTGTAGCATTTGTGCTGTTGTTTTTACTGTCATTGCAAAGTTTTCTATAGCCTGGAAAAGCAAGAGCATAAAGTCAGAGACCAGTTATTTACCCTTAGCCATTTAACAATGCTTAATCCTTCAGGCACACTGTGAAGGACTTTTAAAGGCTGGCCATTAAAGGCCTTCAAAGCTGGCCATCTTGCCCTTTTTTGGGTGAACATGCTACAAGTTACAAATTAAATCCTGTGTCACAAATTATCTTTTCATAGGCCTACAAGTATTTTCATCTCCATGATCCAGCTGGAGAACTCCCAGAGCTTAACAGACACAATGAAACCACAGAGGACATCAGCTTCAAAGCCAGGACTAGAACTTCAGATCCTCTGCCCATGCCTGCTGGGAAATTCTGCTGCATTTGAAATTTTAATTAAGGCTTTATTTAACTTAAGGAGACTTCAAAATTACATAGGGCAAAGTCTTTTTACGCTCATCCTTACGCACCCATTGTTCACCCAGCAGCAATCTGCTTTCCCCCTGACTTGTGAAAATGTGCATCTCCATCCTGCCTGTCTGTACTAGATCCATTCCAGTCACTCCCTCTCATCTGTTCACATTAGTACAAAAATACAAGAACAACTTGCTGCAAATACAGTTAAAATGCATAAATTCATTGGAGTATTGCTGTTGCTTTATCACTTGGGTGAACAAACACAAAACTTGTCAGAAATCTGTGGTTTACTGAAGAAAGGGAAAGTAAGGAAGGCTTAAAAAGAATAGTGCCTTTTCAGAGTAGAATATGTTATTCAGACTTGGGAGATGTGATTAAAACCTTTGTATCTAGTAGCAAGTAACTGCATGGGATGTTTTTTCATTAGCATGCCCCAATTTCTTTAGGGACTGTATTGTCCTGTATAGCTCTTTATTCTTCACACTTTTTGATCTAACCTGTCCAACAGTTTGAGTCAGTCAGCAGCACTAGGGATGCTCTTACACTAAGTCAAACCCTAAATAGTTGTTGCAAGTTGCATTCCCTTCTCCAGCAATGATGGGAATTCCTCATTTGCAAGCATGACAGTTAAAATTATGCTGTGTGCTCAGTGAAAAACAAACTGGAGGTAGATCATCATTCAGAGGGCGCAGAGAGAAGTTGCATTCTACATATGTGATCTGAAACATGCCCCAGAAGAGGCAATGCTAGCAGGGTTCATAGCCTTCTTTCCTTTTTTTCCCATAAATTAATGCCTGCTTTCAACATAAGCAGTACAGACCCACATATGCTCTGGCTTAGTGCTTAGCAGCTGTAGCCTGCTGTTCTCAGGCTGGATTAAAGTTGGCTGAAATGTCACACTTCCGACTGCACCAAAGGCAGTCTATTAAAAACCAAATATGTACTCTGTGGGCAAGAAAGCTCACAGGCTCCTAGCCATTCCAGATAAAGCAGAAACAAAGAACAATGCAGTGAGACTGCTGTGTCACTGCCATTTAGCAACAGTTTAAAGCTGTTTCGAAAAAAAAGCACTGGCAGGACAAGCTAGTAGAACACAAAGAGAAGCAGCCAAGGGTCTGAAGAGCATAGCTCAGCAAGTCTGAAAGTCAGGTTGTTTCAAGGTGCCATGGAGGCTGACACCTGATGACAACCTCTTATCCAGCAGAGATTCCTTGGCCGACTGCACCATGAGCTTATCAGTGTTTTCGTTAACAGCATGCTTGCCCCCGCCCTCTCCTGTGCCTATGAGTAATAAATTGCCTCATATACCTAAGTTACATCTGTAAGGGTTTTTTTCCCAAGTCTCTCTGCTTGTTAGAAGCGTTTCAAACAAGGTCAACCAAAAGATCTGTGATTACACAGCCACTCGCCTCAAATCTTGGCTTACTTTTATTTCAGTATTTTACCAAATTATATATTCATGCTTTATATAAACTCCTGTCATTAATAAACAATACGGCCTTTCTTGTGTCTCTTTTTACTACCTTTCCTAGTTTTTCTCGAGCCTTTAGCTGTTTGAAAGCTCATATAGGTGATTCCTTCTGACTCACCCCTACTGCTGAGTGTTAGACCTCACAGCCACAATAGACTCCAACCCAAGGCTGCTCAGAACCCTGCAAAAAACTGGGGCTACTCAGATGTAAGCTACTTGGATATGTGACCAGTCTTACAAGTAGACCCACAAAGATGCAAATATTGCACACACTCTCATTTTCCAGGATCAGGACCCAGCTTTGCCCATTTTTGCTTTGATAGGATGAGACAATATTTTGGCTGCTGATGTGCCAGAGTTTGAGGTCTGTTTTTTGTAAACTGTCACCTTTTCTGGGCACCATAATGAATTGTTTGCGTTGTTTTGAAGCAGCCACTGAAATGCATTAGCCAACCCAAAAAGGGAACAGTCAAACCTGTAACCAGTTTCCTCAAAAGCAATTGAACAAAAAGTCTTTCGGCCTTCCTAGAATTAACTGTTCTTCAGACTCAGCTAGAGTGCATCTTTACAAAGCACAGAAATGAAAACAAAGGAAAACAAAATCTAATATACTGACTATTTTTTTTCTCTTAAAAACATGGACATAACTAATTATTAAAGTGAGAATTTTGACCTTTGATTCAGTAAAGTGCTAAAGCATACATTCAACTTCAACCACGAGCTGAAGGCCTATGAATCTCATCAATTACTCAAAAGCTAAGAATGAGCCAAAGGCCCCTGCTGAGCAAGAATACTATGACACTGTTAGGCCGTAGTCCAGGTCAACAGTGAGATACAGATTACTACTTCTATGTCTATTTGAGTCATGGATTTCCTCTTCCCATGAGTCCCTAGCAGAATCCATAAGGCTGAAATGCAGCTGAAGAGTTACTGCTTAATGATTGTTCTGCATTCATCATCTGGACAATTCTGGGTGTAGACGCGTGTGAGAACGATACCAATACTCACAGTTCGGTGATGTATCCACTGACTGTGGCCATACTCCAACGTCCCTCCCAGCTCCCGGGTCAGCTGGCTTTTGTCAATGTAGCCATGCAGATCAGAGACAGAATTTAACATGATGATCTGAAACGAATCCAAACACAATGGACTGAGAGAAATAACGAGCCCTTTAAATTGTTCTTAGGACCTGAGTTCGCCTTAAACATATATGACCTAACTGCAGTTCCACCATAGGCAGTAAGTTCTCATTACGTATTTGTTCAGGCAATGGTCACAGTTTATTTCCACTAGATTTTGCCTTCTCAACATGTACATGTCCATTCTTGGACTAACCATAATTTGACATCATCTTGCTCCTTGCTAGGCTGAGGGTGCAGTGGTTTTGCATATGCATCAAGAGCAAAAGTGTGGTATTTATAATGTTCACACAAACTTCCACCAAATAATTTCTATATTTTCTAGATAACTGTTATTTAGAGAGAAATGGAGGATTAGGCAGGTTAAACAGCTTCCTCAGCACCAACCACCTGATCCAAGGAAGTGCTGAAATGAGACCATTGACTAAGATTTTCCTTTTGGTCTTATCATTTTTATGGCACTGTATGTCCACTGAGTTGACTAGCTTTATTCCATTTTAAACCATGATGAAAGAGAAAGGAGAGACAAACCTAAATCCATTTTCTTACTTTAAAGAGTCTCCTTACCACTAGACTTGCTTAATGAAAGCAAAAGCAGATTTGCATTCAGCTTCAGGTAAGCAGCATTACCTTTTGGCGATCACTGTAAACATGGCCATACAAGTGGTTATACATGTAACACACGTGTATTTAATTATGCTTGGTTGTGCTAGCAGCTAGAAAATACACCATGATTTCAGCAACAGAAAAAAATAAGATGTTGAGCAGGTCAGCACTGAACAGAGAGCTGCGGTGGAGTTCCTTCATGATAGGCTGGGCCATCTGAAATAAGTCACAGTCTACAAAGGTCAAAGAAATGCCTGCTATGGACAGATTATTCAGCCTTTTGTGTATGCTATGAAAATGCTTTAATTCACTTCTAATGATGGGAGGTTCCTTAGGTAAATCTCTGGGTGTTCCTTTTCAATTCCTAGATGTTATCTCATATATGTTTGTATCTTGCTTGTCAGTAACGATATTAAATCAAAATAACTACCCCAATAGAAGTTTAGCTCAGGAGGTTTTATTAGCCACATTTGTATGTCAATAAGTCATATAAGTCCTGCATTTCCTTATTGTGTCTAGTTCATTATTTCAGCCTCTATTTCCTGCTCATTTGATCTTCTGGCTTCTTTTCAATCCAGTGTTGATTTAACCCAGCAAATCTATTTTACTGCACATATTTGTAGTCTGATAGCTCAGATAAACTCTTTAACAAAAATTTCCTTAACAGATGCACACCATATTCTTGAAGCCCCTTTTGAATGCTCATGTCCTGGCCCTGACTCACTCATAGTTGTGATGGGAAACGCAACCCATTCATGGCCCAGTTATGACATTAATGTTGTCATAGTGTCAGACACGCAACATGAACAAACAACCTAAAAACAATTTAAAAGCTGCTGATGCTATTAAAGATTGGTACCAATACTTCATTCTTTGAGTAAGGATATCTCCCATGAGACAAGAACTCTCTGGCCCTGTTCTCATGCTTGGCATGTAGGATGCTATTTTCAAGGGGGACAAATAGAAGGCACTCCCAGTAACTTACATGTTCTGCAGTTGGGGTACACAGGGGCAGGCCTACATTGTCTTTTTAGGATGGGCTGCAAACACAGGTGAAAGGCCCTTCCAGAGAGCATGGCAGACCCCAGGAACTTAGGACACCTTTAGCACAACCCTAAGCAACTTCTAATAGCATCAGGCAGACACGTGGACAGCCTGTGTATAAATGACAGGCTGTCTACAGGTATCTGGGCAGGAAGCAGGCAGATTTAGCAGTAAGCATATCATGCTCTTAGATTTTTAAGACTGCTCTCTAAGAGCTTTGTGGACATACACAAGATGGCTCAAAATTTGAATGTCCAAGACAAACCCAAACTAAATGAGTATCTTGATTTTCCTGCCTGTAAGAAAGGTAAGTTACTATTTAATACTTAACGCAGTGCTTGACCTCTGCCTAGAATTAACCTCCCTTCCAACTTTCATAGTTTCAAGTTGGATTTGAAATGCAACACTGTGGTCAAATAAATTGGTAAAAGTATAGAAGATGCTGAATTTTTAGAAAATACTAGTCCTTCATGAAGTTGACCCTTTGTGAGCTGCAATTGCTGGCACCACAGTTGCTATGGTAACAGATTGTGGCTTATTAAATAGAGGAACGTCAATTTTTTAAGGTAGTATAAAATGAAAAGATTTTGTTTTGTAATCAAACATGTATTTTTACACCCATTTTGCATTTTCATTACCAAAAAGCCACCCTTGTCAACATTACAATTTAATCCACAATAACCAATGAATATTCATGGTTCTTTTTCTGTATGCATTGTAATAAACGGGCTGCTGTGTCTTACTTCAGAAGAAGCATAAATTGTTTTGAACACCTGAACTTCAAACTTAGGTATTGACAGAGCTAGAATTCCTTGGAGGAGAGCCATGAGTCTTTTGTAAAACAATAAAATCACAAGCAAAATCCAAAACAATCACAAGAAATCACTCCAATAAAGTCATTGTGTAACACAGTATGAGTCTGGTCCAGGATGTAATAACATCAATAATCATAATTCAAGTTTATTTATAAAAACACTTTGAAACCACATGCAAACACGCAGCTAGGAACAACTCCCAAAAGACTGCTCTCAGAATAATCTAAAACTTAAACTCTTTCAAGACCGATAACCTACTTCGAATCACCCACAGCATATGCCAAGTGCATATAAAAAGAAGTAAAAAACAAACTTTTTGAATCTTGGGGGCATGGGGATCATAAAAGGCATTAAGAATAGGCAAGGCTATGCCAGCGTTTAACAGGGGCGCTGTCAGCAGTACCATGGATAACACATAAAATAGTGCAGAATCCAGCCCTAGCCTTTCACTGCTCTGTACTTGTAAATACTTATGTTTGTCCCAAGGGTGAGAAGATCTACCTCTGCCTACATCAGGGGAACAGCTCCACCGAGTTAAGATGTCAATACATAAAACCGAGTCACATTTTATAGCTAGACTGACCTTCCTCACTGGAACACGGCCATTACGTACTGTGAAGCACCCACTGGTAATTAACTCTTTGGCGTTACTATTATATACACCATACAGACCCAGATAAGAGTCCCCAGTTGCCACTTGCAATCAAGTTTCTTTTACTGAGTTATGAGACATTTCTGACACCTAAGAACACTAAGTCATGGAGTTAAAGAAAACACAGGCGCAAAAAAAATGCATGCTTACCGGTACCTTCATTTTAAAGTCATCTCGATAGAGTTTAATGCCAATGTCAGCGATTGTCCTTTGGATAAAGCGGGAGGGTCGCAGGACAAACACCAGCTGCAAGTTTCCTGGAAATGCTCCCTGCAAGAAATATAGAACTATTAGAAGGCACAACGCTGCCTTACCGGAAGGCCAAGAGAATTTTCACCCACGTTTTTCCTAAAGAGGGTAAAGCAGGTAGGACTTCTTGAACCTTGCACAGTCCAGCTGCTAATAATACCAGCTGATCCATTCAGCACGTGCCCGTTGCCACAATCTCCAAAGCCAACAGAGACTGGCCCATGGATTTTACTGCCCAGCCACACATTGTTCATTGAGACATAAAAAAGAACAATTTCTAGAATAGAGCACCTAAAAAGACCCAAGAATGAAAAGCAATTCTGTTTAAATTCCTTGAAAGAACATTGGTCATCCCTCCATCCTACACCTCTGAGTATAAGCACCTCCTCACATAGCATGTGTTCCTGGTAACAGATATATAAAACCAGCTGCTTTTATTCACACTGAAAAGCAGTGCCTAGCTCTGACTTTGCAAATGAGATATAATAAGCTATTAAGAATTTCTGACAGAGATCACTTACTGCCAAAGCCAACACAAGTCCCTTGGGATCCATTTCTTTCATAAGCAGGCCACGTCATCACTCCTCAGTGCACAGAAGGGTACCTCTGTTACACTTTTCTAGGAACCAACTTCAAATTACCAGAATTTATATCGCAGTCAACCCAGCAAATAAGGAATTTGTCCTAATTCAGCAGTAAACAAGGCTGTGCAATTTCTCACTGCAGCTTCCTCCCTCTCTTATTTAACACTCATGAGCTTCAGGGCAGGGGAGAATCTGCATCACAGCCAGAAAAAGGGAGCTAAAAAATGAGCACACAAGACTGTATCCTGTCCTGAAGGTTCAGCAGATAATTTTAATTTCTAGAAGATAAATAACAAAAGCAAGCACTTACTGCTATCCGTGTCAGGGATGCCTTGACTGCGCTCCATTTGTCCCGTCGTCTGTCTATGATGATGATGAATCCGATGCTGGCAGCCTCCAGACTGCAAAACAGATGAAGTAAGTATGCTGGGTTAGATGGAGATACTCCTGTTCCAAGGAAGCGTACTGCAGCAAAACATGGCCTCTGTCAGATCGCCCTCTAAGCACATTAATGAAAATGCAACATACAGTAAAAAGAATTAATATTTGGCAGGAATTCAGATGAAAACGAAAGCCAGAAAATTTCTCTCTCCGGTGTAAGGCTAGCAGCTTACACAAAACATGAATATTTTGAATGAATCTCTCAGCTGCTGTACTACTCTGCTGCCAAACCTGGGCAATATCAATAGTTCAGGATCACAAATTACACTGTGCTGTATTGAAGGCAAAACCCTCAGATCTTGTTTTCTCTACAAAATAATTCAAGTTATTAGACACTCCAATTCAGTCTTCATTCTCTAAGTAGGCTGACATATGACAGGGGCATTTAGCTCCAAGGAGTCAGCATCTCCCTGTCACCACCTTGCCTGTGTACACGATGTCCCAGGAATTCTGGTGGACAAAGCAGGATTTGAAGAGTTATATCTTTCCAACCACAGACTGGTTCTAGGGTTGCAAGTCATTCAAAAGTATCCTTTTAACACACTGGCTAGAATAACAGTTACTGTTCCTTCCGAGTACTTTTCAAGGAGGATCTACCAGGGACTGATTTGAGGCTCCATCCCATTTATGTAGACCTCATAAATAACCCATCATCTCCCAGAAATCCCACTTTGGTGTGCAGGGCTTCAGCTGGATGGCTCTACTCTCTGCCTTCCAAGAGTGCTCAGAGCTGGAGATAAGTCCTTGGAAGCTGATAAGCACACACTGAGGAAAAATGTCAAGAAACTTCATTATAGTAGGATAGCTCAGTCACCTCTGGACAACCCAGAGGCAGACAGAAAGAGGATAACTATCATAATCAAAGGACATACTGCAATCAAACACCTAATCACAAATTAAGATCAAAAGAAATTGTAAAAAACATTTCCTTGATCTCTTTTCCATTGTCCATACAAGAAGCAACCCAGGAACATCATTTTCATGGGTCATTTTGTGCAAACTCATGGCAATGATCCACCAAAGAGCACCAGCGTTAGCAACTCTGAGCTTCTGCCGCAGGTCTGCAGGATCGAGAACAGCAACCTGAAAGCCAGTGTCGTGCAAATCTGGGATGCCAAGTGTTTCTAACAGTTCACACTGGCAAGAGGAAAACTCGCTCAATTTCCAATTTCAATAATTTTACAACATTCCTCTGGGAACTACAAAATTCAATGACAATAGATGACCTTTCCTCTTAAGTAGTGCAACATGCAGCTCTTCGTGCAGAGGACAGAAAATCTATTCGCAGCAATGCCTCTTAAGAACAGGGAAGATAATTAATCAGTTTCTCCTTTTATATATCCCTGGAAACGTTCAAGGCCAGGCTGGATGAGGCTCTGAGCAACCTGATCTAGTCAGGGATGTCCCTGCTTCTTGCAGGGGGGTTGGACTAGATGACCTTTGAAGGTCCCTTCCAACCCTAACCATTCTATGATTCTATATATACAAGTATATGGATATCCTTCAATAGCCTGACAAATGTTTCAAGGACAACAATGACCAGCATGGTATCTATGTGTTTGCTTTAGATGTCAGGAAAAAGAGCTTCAGATGAGGGCAAAAAAGAAATTGCATGTATTGCAGATTGTTACAGAAAGGGTGTGAGAAACCAAACACAAAAGTCTCAACCTGGGGGCTTCCTAACCTACCCAAAAATCTGCGTTGGTTTTATCAAATAGCTTTTGCTGATTGGGACCAAAAATTGCTTTGGAAGTCTGGCAGGCATGAAAGGTCTGGGCAAATCA
>WHYT01016119.1:47452-103214 GCA_009806455.1 Tetrax tetrax
TAAAAAAAAAAAAAAAAAAAAAAAAAAAAAATCTTTTTTTTGTTTAGTAATTTGACAAGAAACATTTAGGTCACTACAGAAAAAAAACAACAGCTAGAAATTGTAGGGTGCAAATGTGTTTAGGAGTCACAAGGGAAGGGAAAGGAAGGGTGGTTTTTTGCTTCTCTGTTCCCATTTAATAGCCCCAGCACAGTATCTCACTCCAGGCGAAAGGTTGGGGTGGTGTGAACCCCCACTCCTCAGCATCAGGGCTGCACCCACCCTGGGCATGTTTTTCTGCCAGTCCCTGTGCCAACAGCAGCCCCAGGTACTCCGTTTACTGCAGATGAACCTGGAAGCTACAAGCCCCCAGTCCTCCAGCTAACGCAACCACCACCCCAAAAGGCAGAAAAGCCGTTGAGCAGCTGTCAAATAGAACACACTCTGAAAACCAGACCAACGTGGGGTGCACCCAGTTCCCTGGCCTAGGGAACAGGAGACCATCCAGTCAACACTGACTGCTGTCTGACTATCCAGTCCACAGAAAACTGCCTTGTTAAAGACAGGATCATACTCAACAAATACTTGAAAACTCTCCTATATTCTATTAACCAGTTCAGACTAATCAAGAATAAAGTTTTTAAACGTTTGATACTGATAAAACTAACAGCTGTCACAATCCAGCGCTCTCCAGAACAATCCCAGCACCCTCGCACGGACTCAAGCGCGCTGCGGCCCGTACAGGTGGGAGTTAGCTCTTCTATTCATCCTTCTTCCCATGACCAGAGAAATGAGTAATCACAAGATGCACATTCCATTTAGGTTGCTTTGCTCTTGCAGCAGGGAACAGGATTTGATCCCAATATTTGGTACCAGAACAAATAATAATAATAAAAGCAGCTTGTTGTGACTAATTATTCCAAGAGAGCAATGTTACAATTCAACATCCATGTTGCTTACAGTGTGTTATTGAAACTGGTCTATTGTTCAGACCACAGTTATTAGTAAAATAGTGAGATACAAAGGGGGAATTAAGCCAATGCAATTCTCCTTTCAGTAGTTACATGCTTAGATATCGTTGGAAAAGGCTGGCTCTTTAACATGCTTTATATAGTTTTGACAGCCATGTTAATTTTTGAGAACCATGTTAAAGCAGCAGGAAAATGGGAAGGTAAGAGGACATAATTTGAATCAAACAAATCACCAAAATATGGCCTCTACTCCAGAGAAACAGAGAATATATACCAGAACCAGCATCTAATTGTGTTTTCAGCTCAGACTTGTGCAACCAGTTTGTCACTGCTGAATCTTTCTCAGACAAGAACTGGACACATAGAATTAGGTTCAAATCTGATGCAGTTCCACTGAAACCAGAGATTTATAACAAAATGATTTTAAAAGTAGGTGTGTTAGCTGAAGCTGACAAAATGGTGATGTTGGTCTAAAGAAATACATCATTCAACCAATATTAGATTAGTAAAAATGAGAAAAATCTGTCTTTGCAAAATTTATGATGCAGCTAAACCACAAGTAACTGTATCCATTAGCACCATAGTCACACAGGCTGACTGCACGCAGAAATTGCCTTGTTTTGCCCAGCTACCTGGTTTGAGAGACTGACTAAAAGCTTTCTAATAGGAGTGTACATGGAGGATTGGAGACCTAAAAGCGTTCAGAATCAGACCCTCCTCATCACACCTTGGTGAGCAAACTGCAATGGAAGTAACTGACCAGACAGCATCTGCCAAAGTACAGCTGTGATTTAAACAAACACAAAAGTATTTGTGCCAAGTAAATTTGGCCTCGGTGCCTCAGAACTCTTAAGTCCCATTTTTAAAAGTCCCTCAGACGCGTAGATCAGAAGTCACTTTAAAAGGGACTTCGCTGTTTTTTCAAGTACATGCCCATGATGGAGCAGTTCATTTTTTCAGACATTCTTCTGCACAGGGATTTGTAACAGCACAAAAGCATGCAGGCATCAGATGCAATAAAAACATTTAAATTCACAGATAATAGGAACAAAAGCTTATGAAACACAGAGACAAGAAAATGCAAAAGAGAAGCAGCAAAGGAATTTTCTCATGAAATTCGGCTTGGCAAGAGTGGCCACAGGGGTAGGGAGGGCTGGGAATAGTAAACATATGGGAATAGGAACGTTGTTTATCAGTTGCCACTGCAAATCAGTGTTGCAGGCCAGTTAAAGAGACAGAGTGAGGAGATGAAAGATGAAATAGATGCTCACAGAATGACTTGGATTTAAATATGAGAAAATAGTGAAGGAGAGCAAAACGCCACTCTGTGGGCAGTCTAGCTAGGGTAGGGTGCTACTCACAGCTCCCTCTCTCCAAGATCGAGTGCAGTAACCACAGCTGCCTGGCAAAGACAAAACCTGCCAACCAGCCGTGCCCGGCACGCGGGGCTGCGGGGACAGGCACAGGCCAGAACACTTCATTACACAAACAGTGCAGGTACAATCCGAGCTGCGGAAGGGCACGGAGAACAAGCCAAGGCATGAGATCTGAGAGAGATTTGTCAGGGTGAAAGGAGAATCAGTCAATTAAGCAAACAATTCAGGTACCTATCGCAATATATATAATTTACAACATTGAACTTATTGCATTGTCTGACATGAAATGGGTAAAAAAAACATCCGGAGAACAGACTTTAAAATTACATAATTTGAAAAAGGAGAAAGAGTAGGGAGGGAAGATGAGAAAACCACATGCTGCTAAAGACCAAAGCGGCTGAGCAGAGCACAGAAGAAAATATGGGATAATATCTACATCACTCAGAATCTGGCACACTATGCAAAGGCATGCAGCAAAGAAACGATTCACAGATCTCTGTAAATCTTGGCTGCCACAGGTTGATGGATGCAACACGACAAGGTCTAGACAAGAGAGGTACCTTTGGGTAACAGAAAACTCAGTATAGGCCTGTAACCCTGATAAAAAGCTAGACCTCAGCCTCCTGCAATGTAATTTCTTGTTTTTCACCTTGATGTTCAGGATGGTATCAATTGTCTCCACTGAGAAAAGCCAATGGTATTTGTATATTTAGTTTTCTGTTGTTTGGTTGGGGGGGCGGAGGGGGGTGTTCGTTTTTTTTTTTTTTTTTACTAGATGGGGCTGATTTAAGACCTAAATTTAGCCAGGGAAACAGAGAGAGTGTCAGCAAGTGATCCTATTTCAGTCAGCATGCTGAAAGGAAAGGCCATACCAAGGTCTGAATGTCATTTGGCACTAAGGGATGCATGCAGGCAACCAGCCATGCGAAGAAGCCTGGCCAAGATGGTACAAGTGGATGTACAGCCAAGAAACCCCACTCGTGTGTGTATCCAGAGGAAGGGAGTTTGATAGAAAGTGTGTGTGTGTTTTTAAACAATGTTTTCTCAGTGTCAGTACTGTAATATCTCTACCCTCATTATGGAAAAGCAATAGGATTTCTCCAGTTCCCTAAAAACAGGGATTTGAAGACAATCCTGCACAGCAGATAAACAACAAGTTTACCTCCAAATTAAATTCTGGCACATTTGCCTAGATCTATAGATGTCTGGCAGAGAGGTTCCCCTTCCCTGAATGAAATGTGGGCATTCAGCAGAGCTCTTCCATCCTCAGCTCTGAATTCAGGTTAGCCCTTGAACACTGATTTGAGGAGGCCAAGAGATGTTGAATTTCCTGACCTCTTTTGGAAGGAGAGAAGCACATCTGTTTATCAAAGTAGTTGATCCATGTCAATTGGAAGAGAAGGGAATTCTGGTCATAGAATAAAGCAAGTAAAAAATGGCTTTATGGAGCTGTCTATTGTAAGTGTGCATGCATAGAGGTATGCATGTGCTTACACCATGTTACTCAATGTTTGTGGAGGTGTATGCATGTAGACCCCTTTGGTGGGTAACTCTCATGAGCAGAGGGAATATTAATGAGATTACAAAAGTCTCACTGGGCTGATCTTCCATCCTGGAGAGCAGTTAATGTTTTAAAGCCCAGAAGTGCAAGGTTTACTTACAGCCTACCCCAAAATACTGTGGTATGCCACAGCTGGTAATGCAAATTTGCTCAGCAACGTCGAAGACGAGTGCATGCCTGTGTATCTCAATAACAACATTTGCTGTCTACCTTTATTTTTTCAATGTTTTGCCATATGGGCACATAAAATCAATCAATCATTCCAGAGGGACTTAGAAAGTTACTAACTCATGGAATTATATCATCTGTGATCACAGATCTTATCTCCACAACTAGCATGAACCTTATTCTACAGGACACGCAAAAATAGACACTAAAAAAAGACAGATATTCCCTCTACATTCACCTGAAAAATGATGCTGATTTCTCTGGTTCACTGGGCTACAAAGGATGAAATATTTTTTATGATAAACAGGGTGAACAGCTTTTCAAACTATACTTCATCTTACCTGATTCATGGCCATACCCTTTGTAACTCCACAAGAGTTAGAGAGTATTCCCTTCTCTTGGTCACCTGCACATCTTCCTTGGGAATTAAAATAAAAGGTGAACTACCAGCAGTGAAACAATACGTACAGGAACGCTTTTGTAAGGCACACAGCAGTATGTAGTACAGTAGTGCTGATGAAATTAACAAATGCAGCCCCTTTACTGCTTGCTGAGATGTACGACAGAGACACATTCTGTGCATGGACCAGCCAACTGCAGATTAACAAGGCTCTGCTGCACCCAAACAGATCCACTATTTATGCCACATTAAGATTGTACTTTATATAATTATGTCATAAATCACACAACCAAAGCTTGCTGCTCAGGTTCTTCCTTTTCTAAATTAATACCTTTGTCCCTCAGCATCTACGTAAAGGGTGGCAAATTTCAAATAGCAACTCAAGAAATGCGGTAGATTTTTCTAAAAGCGCTGCAACAAAGACTAGCAAGCTCCCTGGAAAATTCACATCCCTACAGTGTGATCTATGATTGAACTTAAGAGTCAAGCCAATGTGCTCGTGTGCAGAAAAGTTAGGTTCAAACCTCAGCCTGCCACTGACAGGTCATTTAAATCAAACTGAATAGTCACTTACTCAACACAAGTTTTGGTGAGCCTGTCTGTAGTGTGAGGTATTACTTACACAGACCTCATCATCTGTACAATATTGCAGCTCTCCTGACTTAAAGTTTTGAAACTTAATTCATCATTCTTTGCACATCGCTCTGGGATTTCTCGAGGGAAGAGAAAACACAAAACTGAAACTGAATCAAAGCTAGCCCAATACCCTGTCTCCAGTGTTGATACTGAGGCAAAAGCAGAAGGGAAGTGAGAAGGACAATCTTTCTCTTGGTATATTCTCCCAAGTCCCAGCATTAAGGAATATATGGATTTCTTTAGCCAAAGTTTGTATCTGAGCCATTGTGTTCTGCTGCCATTGATGGATCTATCCTTCATTAATTTGGCTAATTTCTTTTGAACTCATCTGTACTTTTGGCTTTCACACAGGCTGAAGAAACAGAAAGCATTTCTGTCTATCATGTTGACAACGTAACGTGCTAGTTCCCCAATATGTGACAACATTACTGAGAATTACCCAGCAGCATACCAAGTACAAAGAACTGGAGAACTAGCTTTGTGTTTTTCTCAGCTACTATTGCTGTTTTACTAACCCCAAAGCTGGTCATCTTTCCAGTCCCGAAGCTAGTGAAGATATATGTAAGACAGAGTTTCTCCTGGCAGAACAAAAGCTCTACAGAGTAGAGTGAAACAATGAAGCTGTTAAGTTCGCAGTGTGTGGTTTTTCTCAGCATGCTTTGGCAACTCAGGATAGGGAATACATGTAGGTGGAGCTGGAAAACTTCTTACTCAAACTTGAAGGAGGCACGTTTTCTCCTCATCATCCTCTAAGCACCTTTATACACAAGACCACAGGAAATAATAAATCCCTGCTGTGCTTCTAACTAGCACAAACAGCCATGGTCCAGAAACAGGATCAGGGGACTGAAAAAATATTAAGCTCTCTTTCTGGATAAACAAAAAGTAATTCAGCAGCCGTGCCTTAGTGCATTTCCTCAGAGCAGGGGAAGTGAATTTGTTTCACTATCCTTGCACAGTTGCAGTCAAACAGCAAGGAAAACATCCTAGCTGTAGAGCAATCTCCCAGTAAGTGAAGCATCAGAAAGCACATGGTGCTTGCCAGAATGCTGTCAACAGGGCACCTAGCCTGCTTTCTCAGAAAAGAGAAAGCTTGCACAGAAAGATGCACTCAGAAAATAAGCAGTAACGGGACCTATGTGAGTCTGGCTGTTTCAAGATGCTGCCCTTCCCTCCTTACATCCAGTGCCCTTGAGTGTTTTCACAAATGGCCCCTCTTAGCCCCCTTCTGATCTGCTATCTTTACTGCTGCTCCTCAGATCTACACATCCCCGTGCCCAGTCCAAGCCCTGAACAGAAAACCTGTCCGGTGTGAAGCTTTCTTTCCCATGCAAATGATGTAACTGGTTCCTAGGGCCTCCCATACATAGGAAAGTTTCATACTGACTGGGTGGACGCAGAGTCACTGGTACGTGCTGGTAGCACCACTAAAAGAAGTGAGACACTGAGGAAGCAAAGCTCTCTAGGAAATCAACAGACATTTGTGCTCAGCCTCACCTGGGAATGCTGGTTAGATATGTGACCACGTTCAGAAAATCTTCATCAGGTATATCACTGAATCCTGCAAATTCTGGAAAGGTTATAATGGGTGCCCCATCCTTCCCTCTTCCTCCTGCAAAAGAAAGGTCGTAAAGATTAGAGTGTCGTTTTATGCCTTTGGACAGACTGGTCATTACTGAAATGGGAAACACTGCCATGTCCCTCATTGAAAAGTCCCCAGATCCCACACACATGTGATCTGCTTCCCATCTGACATTATAACTTCACTGTAGTTTCATAACCTCTGTTTACTCCAGCTGAGATTCTAGCCTCTGCTCTTTATTCTCAGCTTTTTCATGAAACTTCTCATTATTCTGATTAAGCGCTTTCTGCTTTCTTTAGTTTTGTTTCCCACTTCCAGGTAACTTCTTGTGATAATATTACATCATTTCCCTATGCGTAGGCACAGCACACTCCGAATCCTTCTAGACATTAAAGGAAATGAAGTAATAGAGCATACAACTTTGAATACACACATATAACCCATGATACAGGCCGAGGACCAATCCAGTCTCAGGTCTTTCCTTAACCAAAAAACTGCTTAAAGTACATGGAGTATTTAATCAATGAGTTTTGCTTGTCTTGTTTGTTTCTATCAAACCTCCATTACATAGGACAGGAAGGTCATAATCAGCAAGGTCAAAAAGAGTCCCTAGCTGAGGGACTCGCTGATCCAAACTGCAGTATTCAAACTGTGGCAGAGCTACAGGAAGCATGGAGATGAGTCCTTTTTAACTGATGAGCCTTTACATTTCTCCTGACACAATGCTGAGCTCTAGAAGATGTTGCAGCACGCAGCACAAACCCTGTTGACTTGCAGGACCAATCCTATCTTGGTTCTGCTAGTAAATGTGGGCATCACTCAAACCACACAGAAGGTAACAGGAGATTTCTCACCAACTTGGACTCAGAGCTGAGGGCAGAAGAATGAAGCAGTAGCACATAAACAAACATGATGAATCAAAGCTTTGGTTACAGGTACCTTACTGCTTAGTGCTGCTTACATAGGGCATTAAGGACATGTTTTTCCCCGAGTCTTTCTCCTTCCTCTGCAATCTTTATGTAAGCTTATTTTTGCACCAGGCTGAGAATTCTCTGCCAACCCAATACTGAGCCTAGTCCTGCAGCACACACAGTTTTCCTAGTCATTTATCACCCAGAGAAGATTCTTGTTCAAGGAATAGCCATGCTGTGCGTTTCCCCTGAGTGAAGAGGAAGCTGTGAGAAGGAGACAGAAAATGATCTTCCTCAAGGAAAATATCCAATAAATTATCCTATTAGGAGCATGGGAGGAAACAGAGAGTCAGGGAAAAAATATGAGCTCTCATTCCTCAAAAGTACCCTCTAAATGCCCACACACAAACTCTGTTCCCAGGCTGCTCCCGCAGGCCATTGTCTCTCCCTGCTGATAACCACAGCTAATGCTACAAACCAGTTGCTCCTGTTCCTCTTCTGGTGGTGACTGCAAAGAGGTCTAATTCCTAGCTATTTCTATGTAGAGTGGTCAGTCCCTTGCTAGTCCTGATCCTAGCTCTGCCCAGCCCTCCCAGACTCATTTGGATTATTGAAGGTCCCATCCCTGCTGTCCAGCCATGCAGAGCTGAGATGCTGAAGAACACAATGTTTGCACAAAGTAAAAGTCAGAGCTCTAAAAATAGGAATTCTGAACAAGGAAACCCTTTTCCTTCTTGACATCTGGTGAGGCAGTGGCTTTGTCAGAACACTACCTTAGGCCCCTGTTTTCCTTTCTGAAGGTTGATTATCACTTTAATTACATCTGAAAATGACTCAGTTGTGTTAGATCATCCACTAAACTTATCCTGCTAGGGAGAAAACAGGCCTATAGAGATTCAAAAGGCTTTCAGCCAAAATGCAAAGAAGGAACAGTCATTGACCCAGCGCTGAATTGGGTTTCAAACGCTGAGCCACGGCCTCCGCGTTGACCTCCACGTTGGCCTTGGGATAAGGCCAAATGCTGATGCATGGCAGCTCGACCTCCGGGCACTCCAGCTGCAGTGTCTGCAGTCAGCAACAACACAGAATGCGCTGGCACGCAGATTCAGTCGGACTTTACCCAGACTGGAGACAGAGAACTCCAACCAGCAGGTACCCAGTTAGGATGGTTTGCTACAGATTCTTAGTGACATCTTCTGGACACAAACAGTAATTGCCAGGAAAATGAAATAGTAAGCCTGTTTGCTCCGTCTCTTTTCGCAGAGTTCAACGCATATTGCAAGCATTCACATGGTTCTGGGCACCACGCCTTCCCATTCACGTATTTCAGACTTGTGAAGACACTCTAAATGGGGGAGATGCAGTAACCTGGAATATTTTGGTTTAAAGCAGCAATATTTGCCCCGAAGGACAAGATAAAGATTCCCCTGGATCCCCTCCTTCAACACCTGATAGTTTACCTGCAGTTATACTCAAGATTTGTTTAAACTACAATTTTCACATGGCATTTCTAATGCTCTTGCTGACCAAGGTCTCTCTGTGTCCTTTTTATCTTCTCTTTCACCCACATTCACACACATGCTCTTCTTCCTCTGGCCTCTTTTCCCCGAGCTAGATGAAGCAGGCTGATGACACACCATATGTACGTAAGTGTGCATTTTTGTCACAAGATCTTCTCCTATAAAAAGCCATACAAGGAATAAACGTACATGGACTAAACACTGATTTCATCCCTTCACCACCCTTCACCAAATCTAGGACACTTTGGAGCAGCCTCAGACTGAGTATTCAACTAAGAGCCAGGAGCTCCTTGCCGCTGACTAGGCCAAGCACCCGTAACAGCTCTTGCACTCCATCTCATTCTCCAAGGTGAAGGCTGCAATTCCCCCTGCAACCAAAACAGAAGAAGGTTCTTGGATACAGCTGTATTTCAGACAGAGAAATAAATAAGGAAACCCTCCGTTCCTGCCATACCATGAAATTGGAGTGAAGTGTGAGGGAGTTTTGCGATCAGAAGTTGTTAGGTTTTATGACAAGGAGACAGCAGGAATGTCTGAAGTGTTGGGTGAGAAGTAATAACACAAATATGTTAGGAATGAGTTCTTCCTGCTCATATCTGAACCTTGAGCAGTAATTGAGTTACAAGGGAAAATAATCCTTATCCATTTATCCATGTCTAGAAAGGTAACAGGAGTGGATGTTAAGGGATATGAAGGAAGCTCCTTACATACCAAGGGAGTCTGGAAAACTCTCTCCTTTAGATGAGAGAGCAGTTCCATACCTCTAAATTTTAATACCTTTTTTTTTCCCTGACACTAAACCAAGATTTGCTGCAGTATGCAAATTTCTGCAGAATGTGAATTGACAAGCTGCAGCCCTTTTTTTGGGGGGGGCCATCGACCTTGCTTTCTAGGGAGTTGCCACTAGATTTCTTCCAGCCCTTGAAATACTTTACCAGGCTACTCAAGGTCTTGGAAGGGCAGAGGGCACAAACTAAAAACCCAACAGGGACAGCCTTGAGTCAGTTCCACAGCCATAAGGACCAAGTGCACCAAGTGCACAGAATTTGGCCCCAAGGAGTCTCTGTGTACGATCCTTACAGTCCCCCAGGCTCCTGGGCATCACTTGTGAAACGAGTCCAATTGCTGAACAGAAAATTTTACAATCTGTAATAAGTAAGGCAGACAGGGACAGAACATGCTCCAGCAGCTCCATAAAAGGCTAAAAGAAAAATAACAGTCACAGAATCACAGAATAGTTTGGGTTGGAAAGGACCTTTAAAGGTCATCTAGTCCAACGCCCCTGCGAGGAGCAGGGACATCTCCAACCAGATCAGGTTGCTCAGAGCCTCATCCAACCTAGCCTTGAATGTTTCCAGGGATGGGGAAAACTCCTCAAGGGAAAAAAAAAAAAACCCCCAAAAAAAAAACAAAACAAAAAAACCCCAACCAAACCAAAAAACAAAACCGAAATATTTTAAGTGTAAAGTGAGGGCAAGAGGAGGGGGACAGAAAAGACGTGCTGACCAGAGTGAGCCACACAATGACAGCACAAAGCTGAGAGGATTTCAGTACGGCCACCTGAGGCACGTCTAGTCTGCTGTGTCTGTGCAGCAAGGTAAGGGGGGCCAAGGGCTGCCAGAGCGAAGGAGCTTGATGAAAAGCCAGAGCAACAAGAGGCACAAGCTGAGCTAAAGAGCCCCATGGGAGAAGCGAGCAATACCTTGAGTTAAGTGCAGTCATAAGGAGAAACAAAGACACACCAAAAAATAGATGTCGGGAGCATGGCCACGCCTGGCAGCTGTCTTCATGCACTGCACGGGCCTCTGTTGCTCTGACTTGCATCTCCTCCAGGCACCGTTAGATGCCACCCTGCAGCACTCTTCAAGCAACTCAGCCACCTCCAACACCTTCTGGCAGCTCCAAGTGCTAGTGCCAGGCCAGGGAATGAGCAGCTGGTGGCAGTGGCCAATGCAAGCAGCAGCCACAAGAGCTGGAGGTTCGGCTGTCAGGAAGGTAGGTTCAGGGCTATCCTCTAGCTGAGCTAACAGGAGGCTCACTCCTGACCCTGCCCTAAGGGAGCCAGGCCATCCCACTGGCAGTCCCCTGTGGGTCACTGCTCCTCAGTCAGACCCCAGGCTGCTCTGTCACAGCTAGCCCCAGAGCTGTGCCTGCAGAGGAAACTCAACAAGATTTTGTCTACCATCTTCTGACACAGGGCTGAGCTCCCTTCCCAGAGAGCACCCACAAATGTCACACGTTCTGACACCCCGATTCAGCTCCATCAATTTCCCTAAAGAGGTCCATCTCCTTTCTGCTCTCTACCTCTGCAGATAGCAACCTGCCTTGCATCCATCCCAAACTCATTGTGTCAAAGGTATGGACCCACTGCTGCCTGGGGAATCAGAGAATAGTTTGGGTTGGAAGGGACCTTTAAAGGTCATCTAGTCCAACTCCACTGCAAGGAGGAGGGGCATCTCCAGCCTGTCCAAGGGCATTCTGATTAAAGATCTTGATGTATGACCAGAGGTCAATTATCAGCAATCAGATAAATCATTTGCATTCAGGGTCACACACAGAGGTGTGTCAAACTCCACAACTTGGAGCACAAACGAGGCAGACAACATCAGGAGTTGGAGGAGCAGAAGGCTGGACTGCCTGGAAAAAGGCAGCTTGACCTTCTGCCTGGTTTGCTACTCAGAATGACACCATCCCTTTCCTTCTCTTCCTAGGTACTTTCTTTATTTTCCACCCCAGCTTGTTGCTCAACTTCTCCTCTTCTCTTGTGGCCCAAGAGCAAAGGGACAGGAGGAATCTGGGTGACAGGACAGATGTACAGAGTGAACGTGGAAGTGAAAGAAAAGTAGGAGAGGTGCTGCACAAGCTACACCAGCGTAGTACAAAGCGTGGTAACAGGTCCATTGCTCACTCTTACGTGTGCCAATTCCCCAAGTCCCGGGACACAAAGCAGCATTCACCATTGCTTCTATCAGACAGCCTTTCCAGCTGCCTGCGTAGCCTGGCTAGCTGTTGCAGTGAAGATGGGGCCAGAACTCTGCTGTGGAAACAAAACAGCTGAAGTATTTGGGGAAGGAGTATGCATGGGGAGAATGGGATATGGCAGCAGAGAAAATTTAATTTTGCTTTGCAGTGTAAAGGGTGTGATTGACAAATGAGGTGTGAGTGTTGAATTCCGAGAGCTCTCACAGATGAAGTTGCATGTTGGTATAACTGATGTAAAAGCAGCAAGCAATCACAACTGCAGGCCAAGTTCCTGGGCACAATGGGGATCCTAGGAAATCTCCCACTCCCCAGTTCTAGCCCACCTATAGCCCACGTATACCTGCTGTCCAGGGACCAAAAATATCCACGGTTTAGACAATCAGGGGCTACACTCAAGTCCTATTCCATAGCCAACAGCTCTTATAACACCAATAGCAGGATTCGTAAAGTAACATCTAACTAGAGCTTACAAAATATGCTGAATCCCCTGGAAAAAAAACCAAAACCAACAAACATGCTATGGGCAGGAGAAGTTCCAGAAGTTTGTCTGCAAATTTACAGTGCGTACCTCCCCAGCCTGCCACAGACACCAGCTCATCAGTTAGTATTGGAAAGTTTTCTGTCAAATTTTGCTGACACGTGCGGGCTGATTGCTTGGGTCTGCCTCCATGCAGAGAGCTCCCTTAGTCACAGCAGACCCGAGGACAATTCATCTCCTGGGTCAGACAGCTGAAGAGTTCTGTCATATGTTGGCTGAAAATCTGCCTTGGTCAGGTTTTGCTTTTTCCATGCTCTGTTGTTCTGGTTTCCATGTTGATTAAGGGTTGTGAATGCTGAATTTCTCCTTAGAGTTCAATCATGCTTCCTGGGCCTGGATTTTTGCACAAGCTCCAAACTGTCCTTTTGGCAAGGTCAGGCCAGGTTTTCCAAAAGGCTCAGTTTAAAGGGGAAGCAGATGGCCAAATACCCTCCAGGCTTTGGAAATTAAATAAACTAGCTTTGGAGTCAGTGACCATTTTCAGATAGTCTCCCATCCACTGAAGTCCATTGACTTAACAGGAGCAGAACACAAAGAAAATTAATCTCTGCTAATACACTTTGTGACAGTTCGCCTAATAAATTTGTGATTTAGTAACAGGATCCATTATTGCTGCAAATGGCAGATTGGGCTCTTTGACAGTGTAATTACAGATAAGAACAGGTTGTGAAGCTGCAGATAAAAAGGAGGGGGTAGTAGTAGTTCCAAGCGCAGATTGGTACAGTGGGTTATTAGTCTGTCAGCAGGACAGGAACAGAATTTTACCAGTGGTTCTCCATTCTTCAGTAAAAAATGGTGTGTGTTAGAATAGCCAGGTTTTTGGTACTACCAGACTTTGTGATCTAGTTCCCTTAACAGCTACAGGAAACACACAAACATAGCTGTGCACTCCTATGTTGTCACAGCTGTAGTCCCATAATTGGGACTTCAATTTTCAGGGAAAGGAAAGAGGCAGCAGTGGTTGCAAAACTAAAATTTAACCACAAGAATCAGTGCTCCCACCAGATCTCACAAGCTCAGCAGGGCTAGATCAGCACATGGAAAAGAAGACCAAAGTAAAACTACGTGATTAAGGACATTACACATTACACCACAGCCTCCGTGACCACAGCAGACTAGGGAAGGCTTTGGAGAGTGTCCTCGTTCTTGGCATGGGCAGTACAGTGTTGGTTAGCCTGGTAGCTAGAGGGCCAGGACAAACAGGAGGCTGTCAGTATCTGATACATTCATTGTAACTGGACCCTGACACAATCAAACACCAAATTCACTGGGCTTGTTACAGGATTCCTACGATCTGCTCAGATGCAAGTCAGTCAGAGCTTCTTCTAAGAAGTTTGTACACAGCAATAGTAGAGGAAAGCGTTTCTAATGAGTCATGTCCAGAGAAAACAAAGAGCCTTTGACTTTGTTTCACTCTTTATCTGCTCTACTGACAGTTTCGCTACATCTGCCTCAGCTGCCAGCTGTTAATAAAAAGCTGATATTAACCAAATAAATATTCACTTATAACAAACTCTGCAACAGTCAGCTAGTTACTGGACAAATGCATTTGGGGTCCATTTGAGTGAACAGGAGAGCTCGACAAAGCTGGAGGCTGTGGTGCCGCACGCCAGACTCACTGCTAGCGTCCTCCGAGCTCGGCACATGCATGCACGGAAGAGGTGGCCAGCTGCCCTCGGCAAAGCCAGCATGCTTTAAGAGCTGCAGAGCCACCCAGGGGAAAGAAAAGAGGAAAAAAAAAAATTCCAATGAGGTCATTTATGTGTGAATTACTTCAATAAGTGAAATGAGGCAGGAGAGTGCCCAGATCTGTTTTCACTGGATGAAAAACCCCAATCTTTTGCTAGAGGAAAAAAAGTTACACTTATTTAGAAAAATGCATTTTTGAGAAGTATAGTAATTTCTGGCTTGTACCTAAACCTCAGTTTGCAGGAGGCAATAAAGGGACAGTAAGGAAGATTCCCGTTGTTATTTTTACCTATGACCCACAAGAGGTCACCAACAGAATAAGACTCTGGGCTAAAGGGACCTCTCAGTAGATGATTTTGTGTTCATGGTCGTCTTCACAGGCTGCCATGGGATTTCCGAGTGGAAGCACCTAGGTTGCCAAATTTAGCTGTAAACTTCAGACTGAAATCAACTTAGAAACTATGAACTATACTGCCCTTTTCTTACTAATATAATATTTCTGATTTTAAGTAAGCCTGAAAATTCTTCAAATTGGATTTGTTATTGATGTAGATGGGGGCATGAAAGACACCTTTTCACTCACTTTTGATATTCGTTAATAGTATTTGCATGATGATGAACCAGTTATTTGCTGATCCCTAACAAATAAGCCCCTCAGCCCTGCCTTCTACAAAGAGGTAATTCCGAAGTCTTTAAGCACCTTAGGTTTAAATAATCTTACTGAAACATCTTTCTCATTGCTTCCAAGAATTAAAGAATTAGATCAAATGTGAAGAGTTGAATTTGATAAAATTGCAGATGAGAATACAGGCACTGCTGAAATGATGAGTCCATCAAAGAAATAGAAAAAATAGTTTTTTAATAGTTTTTTACCCTTAACATTTTGCCATGTTTAATATTCCAGCATTAACTGGAAATGGGTTTTTCTTCCTGTTTAGTAAAACACTTTCCACAAGCAGCTCATAACATGCCATATCTAGCTTTTCTTAATGGTCTCAAATGTTGCAATGTACTGGAGTTTAAGAAAAGCAGTCGTCCTCATTTTACCAGACAGGCATTGCACATGCACTGAATTCTCAACATGCATGATGTTCTTTATACTGATATAAGTGTTTTCAGGCATTCATGTACCAGGTAAATCAAATGCCTGGAAAACAATATTGGTTTCAGCAGCTCTGCATGCCTGGTGAACTAAAAAGGAAAAATAGATCATTCTAGAGAGACTAGCTGATAAGTGTTTTCTTGCTTACAAACAGCACACGAGCATCCCAGTTGTGATCTGACTGAAGTTAACATCAAGACCCAAGAGGCAATATAACAGTGATTAGATTCCCTGTTCCCTTCCTTGTATTTAAAATATTCTAAAGTCAGTTTAGCATTAACAAAAGGGATCTGAGCAGCGTTCCTGAAGCAGTTCTTTAAGCGAGAATTGGTTTCAAACTCCACAATAGCCCCTAGATTAAGAGACTGTCAGCTCCCTCCTGTCAATCAATATTTTTTCTGTGAAGTAGCTCGCACCTTCAGAGAAAGGGATGTCCAGCTTTCCCTGACCACCTCATGCTTCTAGGACCTTGTTGTGGCATCTGTGCATTAAAATCTCTGGCAGTCAGGTGTGGAGCACTTAACAATAATACCAAATTACTCACTATGCTCTCCAGTTTGGCATGGCAGAGCTATGGCAAGCATGTGGTAGGCAGGCAAATGCCTGGACAGTCAAAGGAGAATACTGCAACATGACCCCACAAAAATTGGCTAGGATAGATGCTACACTAGCATTTCTTAGATAGCCTGCAATGAGCACAACGGTGGGATGCTAAAGGTTTGAGCAATTTTATGCAGTTGCTGACACTGTTCTGCATGGAGGTTTGTGTTTATTAGGAATTCTAGGAAGATGTGACCTTGAGATGCTTTACTGCAGATAAGAAGGCAAGCTGTCCAAGAGTACCGTATTGTGACCATCTCAGTATTTTGTGTAAATTCATGATACTGCACTGCGTGTCTATGGGGAAGAAGGAAAGAAAATTCTTAATTCCCTTACTTGCAGAATAGGCGGAAACAGACAAAAACAGTTGCCAGAGGCCATACAGTCAACAGCAGAGGCCATTTTAGGACCCAGATAAGGAGTTCTCTTCTACAGTATCCAAAATAAGTGTATTAAATAATTTGGCAGATATTTCAATATCAGCTATTTATTCGGGGCAGGAACTGCGTCACTTTGTGTGATTGCAAACTTCAGACAAACAAAGGAATATGCAATAATCAAATCTTTAAGAGATTAGAACCTTACACTTCAGAAATTAATCATTTCTAAAACAAAGGCAAATGAGGAAGAGGGGGAAGGTCATGAATAGCTCCCTGATAGACCAAAATCTTTTCACACAAACAAGATGCTTGGGCATTGTACGAAGATATACACAGAAAGATTTGTTTAATTTCTTACCCACTAAATCTGTTCCCCCCCATTGTGGGGAGCACAGAAAATTAACATGCTTTATGAAAATAAGCACAGCAAGTGTGTAAAACACATTGTAAAACAAATTTAAAACAAAAATACTTATCAGTTCCATACATTGTGAATGTCTTATTGTAACAACACTTTTAATTAGCAATATAAAAATACTATTGAAAGTCCTGTACAGAGCTGAATGGTGACAGTCAACACTACAAATTCCAATATGTTTCCAAGAGAATCCCAGAGTGTGATTGCCAGCAACTTCTTACCTGACAAGATAGCAAATTGCCTGTGGAGCTGCTCTATTATATCCACTGCAACCAGCGGCCGTATCTCCTGCTGCATGATTTCATCTGTGCAAGTGAAAACAGAAATCTTCAATGAGTTAATAAAGCCTTAATGATAATTTCTCCATCCTTTAAGAACCCAGCAAAACAAAGATGACACTCAAAGGAAAAAGAACCTGGCTTGACTGTTGGTTCAGATGTTATATGACTGTCACAGAGAAATTTATGACACTTACAGAATCTCATCTTCTACTTACTTTATCTATCGCCTTCTGATTTCAGAGAGCACTTTTCACAAACCAGCTCCAATAGATTTGCCAGAGCTTGTCATAGGTCTGCTCAAGCTGACAGCCCGCTCCTTACTACTTCATGTTCCATATTAAGCCACTGCATTTGGCCTCCCACATAAAGCAGCTTTTCAGTCTTTGAAACAGTAAAGTCTATTTCAGATACTGTACCATGTTCCACCCTGAACTCCCTGGTCTCTGCTTGAGGACTTTGTGTAACCAACCAATCCAGAAGAATTTCCTTTCCTGATGCTTTTTCCGCTACAAGCAAATACATAGTAAAAGGAGGAAATAAGGGGCTGTGAGGCTTTCTTCTCATGAAAACAAAGCCTGTTCTTTTGAAGTAAACACTGAAAAGTTAAAAAATAACTTGGCAAGCAGCTGGGGAAAAGTCACCACAGTTTTTGTGTAATCTATTCAGTGATCAACAACTATAATCTCACATTGAGCTAACAGGGAGAAACTCTTCAGCAGTGCTTGTTGTGATAGGACAAGGGGTAATGGTTTTAAAATAGAGGGAGGTAGATTCAGACTGGATATCAGGAAAAATTTTTTTACAGTGAGGGTGGTAGAGCACTGGAACAGGTTGCCCAGAGAGATGGTGGATGTCCCATCCCTGGAAACATTCAAGGCCAGGTTGGATGAGGCTCTGAGCAACCTGATCTGGTTGGAGATGTCCCTGCTCCTTTCAGGGGTGTTGGACTGGATGGCCTTTAAAGGTCCCTTCCAACCCATTATACTAATTTGATCTTTTTCTGTAACAGGTGCATCCCATTGTTCTCCCAACTCTTCACCCCAGTCTAGATGAGCAATATTTACTGGGGAGCATCTGCCAGCAAAACTGGCAGGACCCAGGTTTACCTTACCATAGCACCCATTGTAATTAGCCGCTGTACAGCTACAGAACAACCCCCAGTCCTGCTTTGCACAGCTCACCTCTAATTGTCAGACAAGAGGCGGAAGGAAGGAAGCTGGGTCCAGACAGAGCACAGACTGGACGAAAGGCAGGTAGCTGCCCAAAGATCGTCACTGATGTCAATACAATGCAGGCACTGAAATACTTTGGTGAACTTGATTTTAAACTGTCCAGAGAGGGCGGTCAGAGAGGTCAGAAATTCGCTTCTTTTGTCTGTGTCCCAGTCTGCTGCCCAAAATACCATCTCTGTCTTGTTTTCAGACATTCACTCTGATCCTTTCCATAACTAGGGATTCTAGGTTTTAAATTACACAATGTCACTTGGAAACTTTTCTGCTCATTCCCTAACTTTTCAGGCTCATTTGACTTTCTAACACTTCACTAACGCCTTGAGACAAAGTAAGAGAAGAGCATGTGTTACTGCCCTCTCCTAGACAGACAGTGACACACAATATGGAAAGAACTCACATAGATTTTGGCTAACACACAAAACAAGGCAATCATTCCAAGCAGTTGAAAAAAAAAAATCTCTAAGGGGCTGATTCTGCAAATCCTCCCTTTGAACTAAAAAGGGGAAAAGTCAAACTAGAATAAGTGATGTTTTTGATGTGGGACCTTCATTTCAATCCTGTGTATGCAGCCTGCTATCTGATTCTTGACATTGCAGCCTGATTCTCTGATTCTTGACATTGCAGGTGGCCAAGAGCAGACTAATGAATCACAGCTAGAGAGCTTGGTTTCAGTGATGTTCATAGAACTTACTGTAATTTCAATCTACTTCTACGGTCATGTATTTACACTGTTCTACAGCGTTAGCAGAGCTAAGGCTTAGCTTTGGACACAGACTAGTTTATTTTTACTCTGAGCAGAGATATACTGCTCCAAGGAACCAAGCTGGGTGTCTGCAGAGCACTGAGCCACGCAGCTGTAGCCCAAGAGCCCTGCCTCTCACTGTGGGAGCTATGCTCACCTATTTGAATGTGTGATTCCTAGACATCAAATGTATTTCATACTTCCTTTCTCATCATCTGACTGGAGCCCAAGAAGTGTCCAAGATCTGAGTCTGACTGTGTCAGGCACAGGCACATACATAAACAATCAGTAAGACTCAAGATCTCCTGAACTGGTGGGGGCCGTAGGTAGGGAAGAGAGCAATTTGCTTCAAAAAGCATAGTGGGACAATTTAGATTTGTGGCTTAATCTCTCAGTCAAAACCTGAATATGCAGTAGAGATCACAACACAACAGAAGGTAGATACAGGCTTTGTAGGAAAACTAACATATCCTCTCCGCACCTCAAGGCACCAGAACTGCAACAACAAAAACTGTATCCCAACACAGCTTCACAACAGCATCTTACACACTGACTCATGACTTAACGTCCAGAGGTGACTCTGTCAAAACCAAGAGAGTTTGCCTTTGCTTAGGGTGGCAAGAAACCTTACAAAGCCCCGTTGATCTCGGCTGATTGACACAGCTTGTCCAAGAAAGATAAGGGATCCTGGTCATTCTGCCAGGTACAAATACATTCTGACACCAGCTCACTGTTTGCTTTTCTCTCCAGACTTCACAGAGCAGGAATTAAGAGTAGGATCTGCCTCATCTCTGCCTTGACATCAGAGCAACTTAACCTTGTGCTGTGATGCATTTCACCACTTCTCAGCAGCCACAAAGCAGTGGTTGTCTGGACCACTCCATCACACCCTCTTCCCTCCAGCCTTGATAGCTACAGCAGAACGGCTAAAAGCAATGTGCATCCACCTGTGGAAGTGCCCTGTGCTACACAGGGTGCCACTGGTGGGTGATCTTCCAGCATATCACTGACATTGTTCTGAAATCTGCTTGGGAAAATAGACTCGCATCCTTTCTCTCACCATGACCCTCATGTCTCTATTCCACAAGGCTTCTATAACAAAAGAAGGGACTGAAGCCTACACAAGGCCAGAACAGGGCTGGTCTCTTCCACTCAAGAAGCATATGCTCTTCTCTGTTCTATTTTTGTTCTGCAGGTGCTGAAAGAGTCATTCTCCAAGACTAGAACAGCCATTAGGACTTTTTCCATCAGCAGGGCACTCATTTGCAATTGATTTTTAAGGAGGACAAAAGCCTGCAAATTTCTAGACAGAGCAACAGAAAGGCTGAAACAGATATGTCATTCTAAGTCTCTGTCTGTAGACAACCTAGACCTGAGATAACTCAGTATTATGGTCTGTGAGAATCCACTGAAATGGACAGTAATGTTAAACTCAGTATAGCATATTCAGCAAGCTATGTTCAGTTTCTCAAAGGAAAGCCCACTGAACAGCTAGGGAGAGAGAACTGATTTCCATTCTATGCCTTAACAAATACAACTAGCTATCCTATTTGCTGGGCTTTGCTTTCAGTACAGCACGTGGTCACTTAGAGACAGAAGGACTGAACAGCCTCCTGATCCCCCAGCAGGTATCCTACTGACCCCAGCCAACGTTACTCAAGGCAGATCAGTATCAGGCTGCAGCAGTAATCTCATCCCTCCTCCCACATCTTTTTCTTGTCTATATATCAAACATCCATAAATCTTTAATCCTTAGACACCGGGATTCCCAGAGTCTGTTTTATCCCCTTCCGACAACATTTTTGTGTATAGGAAGAACTGGCACAGTATCACCTGGCTTCCACATCTGCCACAGACAAAGCAGGGAAGTCAGGGGACCCACAGAGTAGTTTATACCCTGTCCCCCTGAGTTGCTGTGTTAATCTGTGTCAATATTAGCAAAAATAGAGCAAAGATTTCTACAGTGGATGAGACAATCACAAGGAGGCTTGTCAGAAAGAGAAAATTAACTAGAAATTGTGCCACCATCTCTGGCCTCTGAGGCTTGCTCATCCCTCCAGACTAACAAAGCTGTCAGTACAATAGCTTGCTTTTGATGTTTGTCAATACGAAGGCATCATTCATATCAACCGCTCTTGCGCAAACCAGAAATTCCTGCCTTCTCCCTTCATATAGCTGCTTTATTATCTTGTTCTAAAAATAGCTTAGTTTCTGGTTTCTAAAGATCTGCTTTCTACCAAAATAATTTAGTGGTGTAAGAATAAGATGAAGTAATAGAAACAAGAAGTGCAGAGTGCCAGCTAGGTCTCACCGAATCCCCTGCCTGGACGAGACTCTCTTCCAGGGAGCCACGTGGGGTTTGCTGTAAAAGCCACACTCAGCATGAGACATCAGATGATGAGAAGTGGCATAAAATACATTTGGTGACTAGGAATCACATGTTCAAGAAAGCAAGCACAGCTCACACACTGACATGCATGGAAAAAAACAGTAGCAAAAGAAACGGACATGAGACTGAGAAAGTCTGAGGAAACAAGGGAAGGTGCCTCATGAGCCCAAACAGCAAATCAGATCACATGGCTACGAAATGCCAGTAGCTGTAGCCAACAGCACACAAAACAACATTTGCTCTCTTACATCTTCCTCTAAGAGAGTGCTTAAAAGTAGTTACTCTCCAATACTGATGAATCTGTAACACCATAACAGCACAGAGCTTGCAATAGAAGTCCCTGTCCTTGGAAACATGGGATTACCTGGGGCTGCTAAAAGAAGGTTTTTAATCTTTGACTAAAAGAAAAGCTTGAAAAAATTTCTTAAAAGCAACCAAAAGACACAGGTCTGGGTTTGTTTTAAAGTTAAGACACGTTGCCTAGTGTTAGTGAGCATTAATCCATTTACATCTCCCACTAACTTCATCCCAGGAGACTCTGCAGCCTTCCTGGCCCATGCACTGCAAGCCACGAGCCTGCGGGAAGCGGTGGTCAGGCTCCTGGGCTGAAGCAACATCCCGTCTCCCGGTGGGACAGATACCACAGCTGAGAAAACCCTGCTGTAGGCTGACGTGAGCTGACACTGAGCTAACAGCTGCAGGTTCATAAATTACTTCAGAAAAAAATTACTGATGATAACGATATTTTAATGCACTACACAAGGACCCAAAGGCAATGCAAAGGTTTTAGGTTTTAGCTGCAGGAGCTTGACAACAACTGTCTTGCTTCATTGCACCTTGCTAATATCTGCATAAGAGATTGGACAAGCCCTGGTCACTTCAGAGCAGTCCTGTGTTCTGACAAAAAAAAAAGTAATAAAAGTCTGTGTAGCCACGCCACTAAAGATCATATCAAAACATACACCAGCCAGGTGGTTGGAACACGGATATCTTTGCAACCTTAACTCTGGCATTTCCTACCTTCTGTGTGATTATTCTTGTGATCTTAACTGTTTTGTTTTGTTTGTTTGTTAAATTAAAGAGGCAGTTACACTTAGCTTCTCAAATTTAACAAAGAGAAAAGCTTAATTGATCCAACAGTATTATGTGAAACAATGCCTATCCCCTACATAGGTGACCAAAGTTGATCTTTATACATACCATGCCATTCTTCATTTCTTGAGCTAACTGAATTTGCCAGGACAATTAAAATGTGAATAAGGATGTGATACTAGGGGGGAAAAAAAAAAAAATAAAAAAAATTTAAAAAAATGAAACAAGTCCATTCACCTACTCTTAGTTCTCCTCTTAAACTGCTATAAATGCAATTCCTGTTCAAATTTTTACATGCAAGACCAGTTTCACTGCAGAAGAATTAAACCTTAAGAGTTTTGCTTCCCAAGCTTTTCTACCAAGGGGAAGAAAAAGAAAAGCAATTACTACAGCCATCTGCCTGACACAGCTTCTCCTCCCTCCCAGATCTCTAGGGAGGCTGGCTGCAACTGTGCTATCTACTCTTTAAGGAGAAAGCCATTCAGTTACGCCTCGTAATTCCTCACTTAAAATTGAAACATGCTTGGGCTTCCCCATCCACTTGTCCATTATATTTCTCACCACAGCTGTACGTATCCCTGCAGCAGGCCTGGAGCACTGCCCACAGGGCCATGCCAACAGCAGCTGATTAAAAGCTACAGTGACTATGATGGTGTTCCCTCCTCTCGTCTCTGAGCAGAGAGAAACTAGTTTACATGCTAATGGCAACTAATGGTTTCCAACACCATTGGAAAGAAGACCTGCTGGAGTGAAAGATTGGACCGTGCCGAGCAGATGGACACAGCAGTGCCTATTGCTCCATGAAAGACACCCAAAGGCAACCAGCTATAACAGGACTCTGGGGCTTCTTTGTTTTTAGGTGACTGAATGCTACAACTGCCTGGCCTTCTGTTGACTAGAGGAGGGGGTTGCTTCAATCCCCCATCTGAAGTCACTAATCTTGGAATAATGGGTTACAAATTTCCAGAGCAAAGTTCATCTCTTCTAATGTCAGCCTAATATGTAATTCACAGGGAAGGAAGACAGCTGAGAGCAAAATAAGACTTTTGCTAAAATCAGAGTATGTTGACCTACTTCTACTCGGTGCAAGCTCAGTCAAAAAAATGAACCCCACAGCATTCAAATTGTGGATTTAGGGAAAAATCAGATTGCTGACGTGGTGGAATAGAGTCAGACAGGGTTAAGCATAAAGCCAGAGATTCCATTTTAAGAGCACAAAAGGACACCTCATGTCACGTCTTTTTATTCTTCTTAAAACATACCAAAAGGCAACACACAAATCCCGAGTTTGAAAGCTCCAAAGTTCAAATGTTCTCCCAAGCCCCATGTCTGCTGGCCGTGAAAAACAACAGTTCACAGTCAGAGTCTAGCAGAGCTAAGGTAGGTTTCAAGAGTTAAACACACTATGAAGACAAATTTGCATATCTCCACTGATAAGGTTTAAGCTGGCTAAAGGATTTGAAAGTGTTCTGTCTCACCAGCGCTCCCAGCGCAAACCCTTAAGCAAAACATTTCCCTTCCTGAAGATCAAAAAGTTATTACACCACAGAAAGAAGCTCTTGGTTTGCGTTTCGTCTTTTAAAACTATTTATTTCACTTCCTCACCATTCGTGCCTTTTGCTTACTTCCTGAAAATATGTGTTTATTCTTTCAGTCCAGAGAAACAGCAAGATCAGTTACTGATACAAGCTGGCTGTGCTACAGATTGTTTGCTTCAAGAGGAACTAAAAATTCAGCTATAAAGAGAAAGGAAATCCCATCCTTTCTCTTATTCTATTGCACATTCCCACCACCTCTTTTTTTTTTTTTTTTTTTCTAACTCACATTGAGTCAACTGATAACTAAACCAGGAAAAACATGATTGTAAATCAAGTGAAGCAATCTTTCCTAGTGGATTCTTTCTCCTCTGGGTTCGTTCTCTGCAGAGGAGCTTGAAGGGTGCAGTGCTAGCACAGCGCAGGACTGGAAATGGCAAGGCCAGGACTACCTCTTCCAGCAGAGAATCACACTTAGATCAGCTCAGAGCAAAAGCCAAAAAGCAGCATAGACAGGTGACTGGCGTCATCTTTTCTGTCAGATCATTTGCTGAGCAAGCACAACTGTAAAACCTATAAAGTCTATTTGTTTAAACGCAATTTCTATTCTCATTAAAACTAGTTTCCTACCAAAGTTTGTTAACTAACTTCCAAAGACAGAAGTTTCTTCTAAAATATTTAAGTAACTCTCATTCACGTTTGAAGGTATCCCTTAAAGTTTTCCTTTTTTTAACAGTAACAGCAAACTCAACTTCGTGTACACTGCTGTAGTAGAAATCTGGACAAGCAAGGTTAGGAGCGAGACTCCAACTGTCTTGAGTGACGCACTGCCGTTACGCTCTGATCCCTCGAGAAGGGGACAGATCTAGGCCACGGCACAGTTGGAATTGCCTTGCAAGTTTTCTTAAGCTGTATCCATGAAAGAGGGAAAGGTTAGCAACGCACATCTTTCTCTGAAGACCTCAAAAACCTGTGACCCTCAATGGCTACCTAGGCAGAAGCTGAAGTGGTGCCCATTGTGATTCTCTATTGCACAATAGATCTGCTCTGAAGTTTTCTGTTCTCACAGTCAGTATTTCCAAAGCATTCTGTTCAGCCTGATGAAGGATGTTCAGCTTTACCTGAGCTTTGCTCTGTAGGTAGGTTAAACATTTCTTCTAATTTTAAGTTTTTCAGCAAAGACTGCTCAAATGACTTTGGATCACTGCATTTTTCAGTTAATCTCATGGACTAAGTTTGATGTTCACTTTTAACATAAAATTACAGGAGTGGAGAGGTCACAGATTGAAAAGACCTTTTTTAGTGGTTATGTTTTCCCATGCTCCAGGAGTGGTTACAGATGTAGTTAAACAAGTTGTTTTCACAGGCAGGCATAGTACACGTTAGGAGTCTACTGTGGTTGACTTGGAAGAAGGTGGAAGCAGAGCTGTTTATACCAAAGAACTGTAATCATGTCCTCCTGGAAATGCCCTCACTTTCAGTTTCTTCAGTAGGTATGTTGAACCATTGTGGTAACTGGAAAAATCTTACCACCCTAAAAATGCAAACCCATTAACACACACCTGTGTTT
This sequence comes from Tetrax tetrax, assembly GCA_009806455.1. NCBI lineage: Eukaryota > Metazoa > Chordata > Aves > Otidiformes > Otididae > Tetrax > Tetrax tetrax. The sequence continues at coordinate 73,107 of WHYT01016119.1, forward strand.
GAAGATTACAGAATGAGAGATTCAAGAGAGGCTCAAAGCAGTCATTAGCGGCAACCTCCAAAGGAGACATTTGAATGCTGTCCAAGTAAGAAGGTGAGGTCTAGAGAGGCATCAAGGAGGCAAGGACACTGGGGAGAATTAGAATTCCAAGTCAACATTGCACTACATAAAAGGGAAATGTTGAGCTTACCCTCAAGATCACACCAGACATTAAGAAAGACTTTTCCAGGACCTGCTTGCAGATCTTTGTGACTTTCAAGTCACAGACAAAGACAAAGAGTCTAGCTTCTTTACATTGGAAACACAAGTGAACCACAGTTATTTTCGATCCAGGCCTGAACTTCCCCCAGGCTTTAGATCCAGGCTCTCAGGAGGCTGCTAATTCAGCAGACGCCTCAGGCACGTGCGTAAGGTGAAGTTAAGCCTGTGTGCAGCTGCACTGAAACTAGAGGAAACGTACATCTGCTTGGAGCCCTGTTTTGTTAAACATTTATATACGTATTAATCTAAAATAATAGCAGACAGCCAGGAAGTTCAGATACAGAATTAAAATCCATGCCCAGGGAACCTCAAGACTCTGAGGTAGTGAAGTTCTCAATCAGGTCTACCTATGGTTTAAAAATCAATTATTCCATTCTGTGTCAAATTGGCGAGCAGGCTGTTACCAACCCAGGTAGGATGAGTCCCTGCTACTGCTAACGTGCACCCTCTAGGGTTTATTTCAACTTTCTAGGCCAATTTAAAAAGATTTTGACATAGACTTCCTTGAGCGAAGAAAGAGATTTTGCCACTTTTTCCGTTTAACCACTTCTTGAAAAAGAGTGTTTTGATATTCTTGATTAGCTGGCTTTTTTTGGTTTGTTTTTAAAGAAAATGTCTTAAAATTGATTGGTGACTCAAAAAAAAAAAAAAATTCAAAACTTTTCTCCTACATAAGCAAACTGGAAAGAAAGAGAAAACAACCCAGTATTTTGATTTACCATTGGTACGTTCTACAAAAACATATTGGTGTGTACAAATCTATGTGTATAGTCACACTTCAAGGATTTAGGCAACTACTTAGTGTCAGAATGCACCGTACATTTTTGCAGACATCTAAGAATCTTTGATTAATAATCCCCATAAAAGCTAAATTGTACAAACTAATATAAAATTCTTAAAGCACATACTTTTACTGTTCTGTTTAGGTAACTTCATATCCCATCCTGTGATGAAGACACTTGTTACAATATTTCTGTAGAATCATAAGAAATAGTAATGATTAACTAATCTTCACTATACATTATGAACTATCCACAAGCAGCAAAGAGCTGAAGAAACACACCATTCCACATCATTTGCTCAGCAAATTTTGAGACAGACATTTCTTGATTTCGCAGAGATATTATGGGGGAAGATGTTGCATCCCACTCTCCACAAAACAGAAACTTCCCTAATAACAGGCATTAAAGGGCAAGGTCTAATCTCAGCAATAGCTTCAAGAAATTAATCCAGATTTACAGCAGCATGGCACAGCTCCCCTTTTCTCGCCCCGCAGTAGTAAACACTTCTCCATGGTTTCCAATTTTTGCCAGAGAAAAGTTAATTCATCTTCTTCCCAAAATCCAACAACATTGGATTGCTAGAACACAAATTCCTGCTCAGAGAACAGAACACATCAAAAGAAGTTTCCACATTTTCAGACCGTCATGTTAAAATTCATCATGAATAACAAAAACCGCATGTGGCAAACTGCAAAGCTGAAATACATTCACCACAATACTTGGACACTCCGCTAACGAAGGGATACGGCAGACTGTATAGCAGACTTCATTCCTTCCTCCCCAGAACTTGCCAGCAGAATGTTTCACAGCTGAAATAGAATCTTAGAAAAATTCCAGCCACCGGCTCTGCTCTGAGCTATTACATCCAGTAAAATCACTTGAGAGCCTATTCACATAATTTTTGAGGGACCACTCGGCTCAGGAGCTGAAGGACTGTGTTCTTGCTCACTCCTGAACAGAGGCCAGTTAGCTCAAAAATATTTCCCTGGTTACTGCCATCGGAGACAAACAGTGAGCCACAGCAGCCATCACTGCTGCCAGCAGCACTCGGAGTATCTGTCTCAGTAAGAGGATAAACACCGTTCGTAGCCGACGTCTCTGCCCTAGGAGACCCAGCCACCACTCCAGCAGCCTTCTCCAAGCTGCCACCACCATCTCAGTTCGGATGCCGTTAGAAAAAGCAACAGAAACACCCTGCAAGGAGCAATGCCTCCCCTTCAGACCCACACACACTCACACGCATGTGCCCGCCCTCGTGTCGCAGGCTGGCTCCTCGGCAGTCCCGCTGCGGTAATGAGTTCACTGGAGGCAGAGGGGAGGGATGGAGAGAGGCAGCCTTCTGTGGAAGCAATCCTGGATCTAACCAACGGTGCACCAAAGAGCTGACGTTCTCCTGGAGAAGACTGCACAAATTGCTTAGTAACTGCTTCAACGCAAACCACAGCAGAGACCTCTGACACGCACCGTGCCCAGGCTTTAACCCTCCCCAAAGTACAGCCGCCTTCCTCCCTCCCAGGCAGCTCTCCACTCGGACCCTTACACGCTTTGGAGGCGTTCACAGCCTCGCACAAACAAAGGTACATCCCTACAAGAGACAAAACAGATTCATTTGCTCAGACTAAGGCATGGAAAGGGCTCTCATTAAAATAACTTTAAATAGTAGAGTGTTCAGGGCCAAGGGAAACCAAGAAGCTGCTGTGAATAGCTGTCTTGGAGTCCTCTCCTGAAGGCACACCCACACACCAAAGCACAGTGCTGTTATTTAAAATCAAAGGCAAAGATTCTAAGAAACCTGTGAATTTGGTGGAAACATGATGCCAGCTCCTGAACAGGGGAGTAATCAGTTCTACACATCCAGTTTAAGAAATACTTGAGGACACAAGTTTGCACAGTGTATGAAGAGAACCACACATGCTTTCACATTGGCGTGCTAACGGTAACATGGCATCTACAGCTGCCTGAAGCAATACTGAAGCAGAGCAGCAGTCCCCTAGGTATGTTTGTAGGTAGTAGGAACATCCTGTTTCTTCTACGTGTCCTGCCATCAGTCAGGCTAAACCAAAGACAAGTGTCATTCATTTTATAGATAGGGAAACTGAGGCACCTGGAGAGGAATCCAGATCACCAGCCAACCTCAGTTTTCCCCACCTGTAAAATGAGGAGCAGACCAAAGTTGTCTATACAGACAGGCTACTGGAGTGGATCTGTCTTAAGGATTACACACTCAAGTGTTTCCATCCTTCCCACATCAGCCAATCAACAAAGCCTTCCAGTACCTAAAGAGGGCCTACAAGAAAACCGGGGAGGGACTTTTGACAAGAGCATGTAGTGATAGGACACGGGGTAATAGCTTTAAACTGAAAGAGGGTTGATTTAAATTAGGTATAAGGAAGAAATTCTGCACAATGAGGCTGGTGAGACAATGGAACAGGTTGCCCAGAGAAGTTGTGGATGCCCCATCCCTGGAAGCGTTCAAAGTCAAATTGGATGGGGCTTTGAGTAACCTGGTCTGGTGGAAGGTGTCCCTGCCCTGGGCAGGGGGGTTGGAATTAGATTATTTTTAAGGTCCCTTCCCACCCAAACCATTCTATGTGGTTCTATGATAAATGCCAAATCAAAGTAGAGTATCACCATGCTAGGAACAAGACACCTATGAGAGCTGAAGACACCTGCAGTGTCACAGACAGACACTACGAGGTGGATAAAGGCAGACTAGGAGAGCAGCAAGGTGCACAGTATGTTCTTACATTGCACTTTCTTTCCCCAGCCTCTCCTAAACTGCACACTAAACAAATGAATTCACCAGCTGTAGTGCATGTGTAACATTACTCTCTGCTGCTTGTACTGACATCCATGTCCACATGTAACCAATTTACAATCAAAATCCACCTCCCATTCCAGACATGTTTTGCCCTCCGGAGGAGAGGCTGTGGGTGGGAGATTCAGCTCCACTCCAGCTCTGTTAGCACACAGTGAAGTGACAACAGCCCAGTTCCACACCGAGACCAGTTCATCACCGATGGGAGCCCCAAAACAGGGAGCAGAGCCAGTGCCCAGCAGAGCTCCGCAGGCAAGGTCTGGTGTGGTGCAGTGCCCTCTCCCGGGCAGCATTCCTGACCTTCCTGCAGAGCCTCATCCTCTCGGAGCAGAGCTGGGAGAAGCCCCAAAGCCTTAGGGACACATGTCATATCGATGTAAGCGGCTGATAAATGTGCCAGATCATTTTAAAAATAATACTCTAAACATAATTTTAACCCTCTGCGTAGAGATGCTGCAGAAGTAGCGGATCCAGCTGTGGAGTCAGAACAGTAACTGCTACTCCGCAAGTGAACGTAAATGGCTCATCTTATGCAGACTCCTGAATGAACTCACCATAGAAGGGGCACCAAGAAATTCCTCTCAGTCCACTGCATGCTCAGAGGAAAGCTCATCAGGCAGCACTTTCAGTTTCATAAACTAGATTTACAAGCATCAGATATTTTTTCACTTGCATAATTAGTAAAGGTAATTTCAGTGCGCATCTGTAAAATGTCTTTGCCAGGCTCAAAAGGCTTAGTTGTGCCTCTCAGTGCAACAATATTTTTTACTACCCACATATTGTCCCACCAACATACAGCAAATGGAAAAGAGTAATACTGATGTTTCAGGTTTTGTTACTGGTAAGCACCTGCAGTACCTATGGAAGTTTACTTTAAAAAAATAATTAAAAATTCAAAGACCTGATCCTCAGTTGCTATAATAAACTCCAGTTTCATTGAAATAACTTGCACCATCTGAGCATCTGACCTCACATGTTCACGTGTCCACACCTGTGGGTACGGCTCTCCAAGGGCATGACAAGGAATGGCTCATGCCTGGGTTCCTCTGACTCCAAGATCATCTTCCCAGATTCCTTCACTGCAGGACCAGGGGGGACCTCTAGATTCATTGTGTTTGACTTGTTGAACACACAAGAAGTTCACAGAAATTGGATTAAACCAGCATTTTAGAAAGCTCTTTAATCTTATGTTAAAGACTCCAGGCAACTGCAAATCCACTGCTTCCCCTAGAGCTGGCCTAACACAAAGAAATTGGCTTGTGTTTCAAAGCTCTCACTTTAATTTCCAGCCTATTGATTGTTATTGTGGTTTTGACTTCAAAATTTGATATTTGCCCCTAATTCTAACTTCCTCTGGCAGATCTCCGTTCTTGAGTTTAGTGGTAAAGTTAAAAGAAAATGAAAGAGAGTATCCTATTTCTTTACCTCTCCCCATCTCACCTCAGCTTTTCCCAATGCTAGCAGAGAATGACCTTTCTAATTAACAGTATCCCAATTTCATAATGAGATCTTCAGCCATGTAGACCCTTGCTCCTTTGAGGCCCCCACAGCTGCACACTGTATCAAGGTGGTGACTCAAGAGTTTAGACAAAAAGCCTGAACTCAGCAATCTCCAACTTAATGACTCACAGGAACAGGTTCTGAATATGAATAAAGTGCTGTCTCTGCGTAGAACAAAGTTGCTGAGACATCCTGGCTTAGAAAAAGGTGGGGAAAAAAAAAAAGAAAAAAGAAAAAAGAAAAAAAGTGTTTTGTCAATAATTCTTGTCTGTTGTAAAAGCCTGGAGGATTTTATTTTTCCCCTGAGAAACTGAATGAACTAATAGGATCAGAAATTGGTGCAACAAGACACCTGGCATAGTCCAAACATTCATATATAGGAAGCTGGGCTTCTACAACCAAGCTTTTATCCTTGAGCACCAGTAATGCTACAGATAAAGTCCAGGTGGGAAAGGAGGAGAGTCCATGATTTAGAAACCTCCGTGGGCAGGCTAATCCACAGCAAGATTCAGATAACAAAGCAGCAGCACAATTTGTACAGAAGATCAACACATTAGCATGGCAGAAGCAGGTCTTTAAGCACAGCATGAAGCAGAACTGACTGAAAATGGAGAATAAACTCTGTGGGCACAACAGGGTGAGACCTCTGCACTGATGCTCTCCAACCTGCCCATCCACTCAGCACTGCCTTCCGCTGGAATCTTCTCTCCAGACAGTTTACACTACAGTTTAGGTGATACAGAAAAAAGCAAACTGAGCTATTATCTTGTGGTAATAAGTCCCACAAGTTAACAAAACATTACCAATTACAGCAATCTCTCTATCTGTGTTTAATGCTTTTCCATTTCACTGAGTTGTTTCATGTTCTGGTATCATGGGGAGAAGGGAAAACACAAATACCCAGAGGCCTCTGCTATAACTTGCCCTCTGAGAATTTGTTCTCTTGATCTTCTCAGTAATGCTTATCTTTCAAACCCTTTTTAAATGGAAATCAAGCTATGTCTTCCCTATTTTCATCACTATTCTCTGGACTTTTCTGATTAGGTAAACAGGGTTCAATATTGTTCAACAGCAGCAAAGCAGGCTGCCTATCAATGGAACAGGTGAAGAGACACACAAGCATCTCAGATCAGGAGCTTTTTTTTAGAAAAACCTCTATGGAAAACAGAATATGTTATTTTAACTATTTTCTTTACAGTGAGAGCCAGCTTAAAAAAAAAAAAATCCCAGGTTCCCTAGGTAGCATTTTACCTTAAAGAGCAGAATAGATACTAATGCAAATAAAATTTAAAAAATTCTGAGCAATGCACTAGGAGGCACTGTGACTGAGGCTCAAGGGGTTTAGAAATACCTTCCACTTACACTGCAGATTTCAGTCTTTACATGAGAGCCACTTCCCCCAGTAACCAGCACCTTTGTAGAAAGGTCAGCCACGTGGGAAAGCGTTTCTCATTTATTTCACTCTTGAAGGGGGAGAAGCTCCAAAAAGTCCAAGAAATTTCAGCCTAATCTCATTCAGATGGGATTTCCTTCTGGAGATAGCGCCATAGAAGCCATTTTCTATCTTTAAATTCTTAACTGCTCTAAAGCCATTTCCAATACTTTAGTCCCTTTGCCTCCCTGAACAGATAGATCTGAAGAATTGCTTTTCATTTCCAGAAGTAAGAGAGACATAGCAGCAGGACAAAGAGCAAGTGCCCATGGTTGCTGGACAGACAGAACTGCAGCATTCTTCTGTCCTACAGAAGGACAAAACCAGAAATACTCTGTCAGTGCAAGCGACAGGTCCCCATCCTACTGGTAAGGAGGATCTTGCCTGGTTTTGCAGCAGCAGCAGAATCCTGAACAGCTTCAGTAATGAGCTGCATACTCCTTCGTGTCTGCAGATTCATTATTCTGTTTTATGCAGCCACCAGCCTTGAGCACACATTAAAAACACACATTTATTCACATAAAAATATATAATCCGCATGCAGCCTCAAGCTCCACAGCATGCAGAAACATAGTCAGTGCTCACCCATCCATGCTAAGCCCCAGTAACTGTGTGGTCCCACACAGTTGGAGTTGTTGAGCATCACAACAAGGCAGACTAATTAAGAGCATCTGGGGACAGAGGGGACCATTTTGGCAGGAGGTGTCCTCAAGCATGAAAGATGTGGATCAGCAGCTGGGTGACATGAATAGTCATGTCAGCACTGAAAGACAACGAGCCACTGTCCAAGAATGATATATTTCATGAAAAGAGGCTATGTTTTGCTTTCAGCTTCAGTATCTCTTTTGTGAGGAAGTGAGAGCACTACAAGAAGGATCAGCTCTGCACTGGAGTCCCTGCCACATTTCTTGCCTGGCTTTCTGGGAGCTCCTGTCAGTTATACCACCTTGGAGCTGCAGCTCCTAGAGAACCTCAAGGTCACATACTGGTATGCAAAACAGCACATCTGTACCTCAGACTCCAGAGGGGACTTCAGCACCCGTCGGCCAGCTCACACAGCCAGGCCCTCCCTCTGCCCGTGGCAAGGAGCCAGGGCTGTGGAGCTCTGAGCAGCCATCACGCGGGCATAGGGAAACCGCCCGTCAACTGGCCGCTCACTGCGACACTTTCTTTTTGTAAGCATTCACTGTTTTCATTTCTTTACGTGAACAGGATACCACAATCACACTTTTTAACTGCTCATCAAAACAAATCCCGTTGATTCAAAGGAAGCCTTGAACCTGCACGATCCAGCAACTGGATTAGCTTGGCAAAGCACTGCTACTGATCATCAAAGGTAGGTGGCCTGCAGGCCTGGCTGCAACCATGTGGTCTCTGTTTCTGCTGTAGTTACCTGTGTACCTTCCAGCTCCTCTCATTATTATATTTAGCACAAGAGATAAAACTGACACAGAATATTCACAGGGCTCCACAGATGTGGTCTGTAGGCAAAAAATGCTTCATACTTGGGAGTGCCTGAAGGACTGAGTAAGCACCAGCCAGTCTTCAACAACACTCCAGCTAGATCTTCACATTGCAGAAAGGGTGCCCTTAAGTGAGAGTCAAGTCAGAACACGGCAGAGATCCATGATGCTGCTTTGACAGCCTGAGAAAAAGGTACACGTCCACCCCCAGAGTTTGTCAATGCATTTTTGCTAGTAGCAAAAAAGACTAGCAAGATGGGACAGGTCATCTTTTTTCTCCTGCGTTTATGTAGCACCTACTACAAAGGGAAGCTGGTCTCATCTTTGAAGGACAGTCATAGCTACATGATCAGGATCCGCTGCTTATGGAGGAAGGTAATTGCCACTGCTGCTTCTTTACAGAGAAGAAAACTAACGCCAAAACAAGACAAGAGATGAGTACAGGGTCAGATTCAGAGCAGGAGAAAAGAACCCAGGCAATGTCATTGTTATGAATTCCTGTGCTACCTTGCAGCTCCTTAGCCCCCTTCCAACACGGTCACCGCACGCAGAGCCGTCGCTGCTGTATTCTCACAGCTCATGCAGCTCTAATGCTTGCGGCTGAAGGCGCCTTATCCCTAGCAATAACCTAATTCCTGCACTGCCTGTGGCCTCTTGGTCAAATTTAAAACAAAAGCAGCAAAGATACTTTCTGCTTCACAAAATGGCTCAGACTAGTTGACACACTCTCTGTTCTCTAGCAGAAAATTATTTTCCAAGGAATTTCCACCCATAATACTATGCCAGGTCATCTCTCAACATGAGAGGCAGGGAAGGCGTTTCCCTGGGAACAGTAACCATGGCAAAGCTCTTACCAGCATCTTCCCCTCTCTACCTACCGGAAGAAAAGAACGGCAGATGCCTGAGCTCTGCCTCCAGCAGGCCCTTGGGCCCCCAAAGCCATAAGCAACCTGGAAGCACCTGATCAAAGAGTCAGGAAGGAACTTCAATTAATTCTGTTCTGCCTTTTACTCAAATACCAGACATTTCTGCCATGCTATGCTGAACTCTGAATGCCTCATTACAAAGCATACAACTGGAAACATCAGTGTTACTGAGAGGTCAGCCAAATACAACAAAGCATAGGTAGGCACCGAGCCCAAAAATCAGCATGGATAGATGGCCAACAGAAGCAGAGGTACAATGGACTGGCTTTGCAGTTTTCAAACCCCGGCATTGTGTATTAGAGCCCCATTAAAGAAAGCATCTGCAAACTCCAATTTGTAAGCAGTAGCTGCCAGCAGATGACCTGCTTCTGGTCCACCTCTTTTTCTGCAGAAGGTTCTCGATTTACCAGATTGAATGCAACTCTCTTTGCTGAAGAGCTAATTAAGTCATAATAAATAATTCAACTTGAAAGTAGAATCATACTGCATGCTTTTGGGGATCTTTTTGTCATGTACTGATGAACATGTTATAAATTTCTGGATTTGAGGTTTGCTACGTATTTATTCAAGTTAACAGAGCAAATGAAACCAAAGGGCTCCTTGGTTAATCTTTCTCTCAAATGACACATAGAGAAAAAGTGGTCTATGATTCAGCAGTCCTGATATATGACTAAATAGTCAACAGCCTAGATTTCAACTACCATCGCTCCACTTCAGAGTAAACATGCAGTGAGCGCGGATTGCCAGAACACCAGCATCTTATCTTAGCAATGCACTCAGAGTGGAATACTGCCCTGTACCCAGACTGACTCACATAGAGCACAAAAAGCTCAATACTCCAAGTTTCTGTAATGAGTACAGTGAAACCAAAATCTTTACCGTGAGAGAGATACTGACCTTCTACATCGTAATTCAGGAGCACAGGGTGAGAGGGTCAACTGGATCATGAAGCCCACTGCCCCATCTCCTTACATTCATTTCAAAAACATATTTTATATGCGCAAATACCTGCTCCAGACATACAGAAACCTCAGTATCTAACACCTGAGTGAAATAAATATTTATTCATAGTAAGTCTAGCATTCGTTTTAATCTCCTGTAGGTCAAATCACTGCAAATATCCCAGAAATATCAGCCACGTCAAAGGATGCCTCATACCTGAGTTAATATCAAAATCCAGACAGTTGTCTCTCTTTACCACTGACTCCTCAGAGAAAACATTAGAAAAACAATCTCATTTTGCAAATCTCCTAGTGGTAGCTGCATTACATTCCTAAGAGAAGATGCTATTTATTTTAAAGATGCTGCACATACCTTTCTTTGCCATGCGCTCCAGCCTAATGCATCCTCCTATAAAATCATGATAAGATTTCATTTCTCCTTCTGTGATCCGGACAGCAGTGAAAGGTGGGTTCCTGGGCACCTGTTGTCCACATTTCAGACACCGAGAAGCCATTGCCATAGCTCAGGAGACTCTTGTCAGGAATCTGCTCTCTCAGTTTGCTGGAATCCAGCCTGATTCTTCAGCCGTCAGTCCAGGCTGGTGACTTTATCCCACTTAGTTCATCCAAGGTCACCCTTGCCGGCAGGATGTTCGCCATTGCAATTGGCTAAGTCTTTTATAGGCTTACTGACTGTGTTTGTTTCTCCCTCCTTGCTTTCAATATCAGTTTACTTTATTCTCTCATTCAGAATGAAAGCTGTGAACCTCAGCACAGCCCATGCCGTGAATGGCTTCCTTATCATTAATTTAAAGCTATCTTATAAGCAACAATGAAGAGAGAAGATCCCAGAAGCACGTTGCAATATCACAGAATGTCTCTTAAAAAGCATGCCAGATATGTTCACAAATAATTGTTCTTTAAGAAAAGGTTTTTCTTCATGATTTTTGGTCCCTTTTGGGCTTAGGATTTTATGATTCTTCATTACTGCGAATGGATTTTTTTCACTTCTGCATTTCAGCTTGGACGGTGCAAGGAGACTGCTCTGCAGAGCTGCTCAACCAATTACTCATATGTCTGGCAGTGGTACCGGGAGGCTGCAACTGCACAGAAAAGCCCTCTGCCGCCGTGCACCGTCCCTGCTCAGAAGATCTGATAATCTAAATGAACAGAGTAGCAAATGGAGGACAGAGGGGAAATATTGCTGGCAGACATGCTCTGCTTGTGGTGCAACCCCCCACCCAAATTTCGTTTTAAAAGATGTTGGATCCATCATTTTGACACTAAAATGAGTTATTTGGAACATACATTTAGAAATCTCTCTTTGAAGGTGCTGCATATTTGAGTTGCCTTTTTTCCCTTTTACAATTACTACAATACATGTCACCTCTCAGAGCCCTGTGAAGAAATGAGTATTTGGGGAACCAAGTGCAGAGAGCACTCAGTCCCAATGCAGAGAAATAAAAAGGGCCCTTCCCTGGGGTGGGGAGGGGACTGCACAGGAGATGCATGAACAGGCACAAGGCCATCAGTGGTGACAGTGCAAATACAACTGGAGAACAGAGAACTTAACGAGTCAGGGCTGAGCTGCAACCCAGAGCTCAACCACAGGGACCTGAGCACAGAACCAGCTTGCTGCAAGGATCCTATACACAGACCCAGAGTCTTTGTCTTCCTCTGCCTCATTAACTACCACCTGTTGGCATTTTACATCATTGCATCCAGTGCAGTTCAGCTCATGGCCCTCTCAGATCCCAGCGGATCCCCAGACACGGAGTGGGAAAGGCGAAGCCTAATTAATACAAATCAGAATGAACTAGAGGGGACAAAGATGCCCAGGAGAAAAAAGCCTCACATAATGCCATTACTAAAATGGCATGGATAGGCATGAAATCTGTAAGCTGAAGCATAGAGAAGCCAACTCAGCCCTACTTCTTCCCCATTCCACAAACTTCTGCAGCTCCTCTCCTGGCGGCTCCGCTGATCCCCAGGCGCACCGTGAGCTGTTCCAGCTCCCTAACCCGGCGCACACAGACTGACCACGCAGTAAAACAGCCACCAGACCTGGGAAGTAACGAGCCTTAGGACCTCTCCTTTTTATGAAAGGAAGCTATAAAGAGGATCTCCATACTTAAAGTAAAAGATTTGTGCTCCCTTCTCCCCTGAATTTGCTGCATGGCCATAAAGCTGGTCACTCTCCTGCTCTTGTCCTTTGCCAAAACCCGGCCTGCAAAACAAGGACAATGATGTACTGAGCTGTTGGGAGACCTGGTTCATTAGCATTTGTAAAATATTTATTAGAGCTTCCATAGAGAAATCCCTAGGGGATGGCAATATTTTACAGATAGGGAGAGCAGTGGCATAGAAAGTAGAATTAATTTGTAGAAAGCTGTCATCATGAGATAAGAAAACCAGAAACATAACCCAGCAGTTTTCTCTTAAAGCCTTTCTTCCATCCTCTTTTTCATCGCAGGTGCTCAAGGTGTCCTTCCCTACACAGGCAAACATGACATACCTTGGAAAAAAGCTTTTCTGACATGTTCATGCATATGCCTGACACACAGAATAATTGCACTTCAACCTTGCACATTTGGGAGAATCCAGTGTTCGTGACAATATGCTTCTGTCTGCCACCCTCCCTTGCATACGCGCTTCCCACCGGTATCGATGTGGCTTAGCAACAGGAGGATCTGTGAGACACTCTGTTCCAAGGGGGAGACTTGATGCTGGAAGTGGGATGCAAGAAGAAATCTGCCCTACACGTGAGCTTCTGAAGCACAGGTAGCCAAGCATACACCAGGAAAACTGTCCAAAATCATCTAAGCCTCAGTCTTTCCTTAGGAAACACTGATCCATTACAATGCTCAATATACCTCTGATGCCTGGGGTAACGCTGCCATCACCCAGCTCCAGACAACAAATCAGCTGCCTGTAACTGCTACACATTTAGCAGTAGGGCCCACAACCTTTATTTACCCCAGGGACCGAGCGCTGTGCTGCGAGGACAAGGATGGACGGACAGAAGGATCTGTTTGTTCTCCTGTAAGTTAAATTTCATTCACACTTCACAAGCAGCTGGGCTAACTTCTGCTGAGGCCATCAGAAATCTCAGACGCAGGAGTTCTAAGAGAGGCACACTGTTTTCTCACCGCACAAATTACCTCCTCCGTACCACACCGGGTGCATCTGCACAGGAGGTGCTGCAACGGCTACTTGCAGGAATGCTTTTATGTAACATGTTACCAAACACACGCTCAGCATGGATAATTGATTCTTCACAATTTCCCTCTGGTAGCTAAAAGGCATCAGCCTGACGGAAAGCAAGTGACTGTTCCTTGCAATGCAGAAGAGCACAGTGCAGGGAGCAGGGACAGAAAATGGCAAACATGCTTCCTTGGGTCTTCTCCACAGATAACATCAAATAAAGGGGAGTTGCTTTCCTGCTGGTTCAGACAACTATAGCAAAATGCTTGGAAAAGCTGAGGAAGAGGCCATTTTCTGCTCATGAAATGCCAGCATTGCCTAGCAACATCATCTGGGTTGGTCGGTCAATGAATAAGCAAGTAAATAGATGTAAGAAAGTGTCATCAGAAACAAACAAACAAAAAAAACCCCCAACCAACCACTCAGATACCCTCAGATGCTGTTAACCAAAACAGCCTGAGGCACTGCACCAGTTCCTACTTTCATTATAAACACCAATTCACCTTGAAATTGGAGCTGGCTGGAGAGTCCTTGCTGTCATTACTGCATGGCCAGAGGACTGCCACAAGTTTTAAGTAAACTCAGTTAAATCAGTTTACGTTCCATATCTCTTCTCATGAAAGAATATGCTTCTGCCCAAAAAGCAGTGCTCCAGTAGTTGATATCACTGTTAAGCATTAAACATGCAACAAAGACATTGGATCTCAAGAATGCTGGGCACAATGGACATGATTTCTTGTAAAGAGTCAAGAATTGAGATTGGGAACAGCATTTATGTGCCGGAGGAAGAGATGTCTGCTTCTGCTGCAGGTAGAAAATACTGTAAAACACTCCCTGTTTGCACCTTACCCCGTACAGTCATTGAAACTCCTCAATTGAGGAGAAATAGACATCCCATTTGCAGCAGAGCCTTGTAAGAACCATCAAGAAAGTTTAGTAGATGAGACTCAAGTTTCCTCTCCTATCCACCAATGATTTTTAAAAAATTATTTTAAAAACCCAAAACAGTGAGATCAGCAAGAGATATCTTATTTACTCATGAAGACCAGCAGCACCCCCAACCTGTGTATAGTATTCTACAGGGCTGAGAAATATGTACTCTAAATCCGGTGCTGCTAATGAGATTAATATACATAGAACCTAAGGAAAAAAATAAATCCATCTTTCATTCCTAAAATCCCAGCTTCACATTTTCCTACTTTTTATGTGATGTTTTATTTGAAGTTTGAATGGTTCTTTGACAGCTTTGCTGAAACACACCATTCCCTTTGCGTGTACCTCTGTGACCTTCTTTCTGCCTTCCCCACCATCCAGATCATGAATCTGATAAACCACAAGGCATTTCAGCAGCTTGGTATGAAGGCTTATTTTCAGAACACACTTAGTGCTTTTACAGGTAACATCCATTTCACTGTTCAGCTAGGAAACTGAAACTGGTCTTTACTATTAACTTCCATTTATTTTCTTCCAACTAATAAAAAAAATCAAACCAGAATTCCCTCCTGTTCCTTTTTTAATAAAGGGCTACATCCTAGGTATTGTTTTAAGCCCCAAGGCATAAAATGAATGAGCAGAGGAAAAAAATATCTCTGCTCTTGAAATTACTGTTAGCACACAGCACTGCTGCAATTACAGCATGCAGGTACTGCACGAGAAGGTACTAATTCCAGTGCCATATGGCTTCAGAATCTCATTACACTGATCTGCTTAAAGTGATTTCTTAACTGCCGAGCAAAACAATTTTGGTCACCTTCAGCAGCAGGAAGCAAGAACTCTGCCACCGTTGGTGCACATTTACTCCCACGTGAGCTGCTGAAAGCAGGAGTGAGTACAGCAAAGATCAGAAGACAACCTAGCCAAAGAACTTTTATAGCCACTTCGAAACTGTGTAGACATCCAGAGCTAATCGAAGACTGTTACCATCATTATTTTAAAAAACCCAACCAACCAAAAAAAACCATAAGTGCTAGATTAGAAAAGCTGCCCAGGCGATCAGGAGATGAGGCCAAGCAGTGGGCAGGACTTGCTGCTGCACCTGCAAGGTTTATTTTATCAAGCTCTCTTGACCTCTGCAGCTAAGCACACATCAGCAAGAGCAGAAGGCATTTCTGTTCTGCTAAGCATCTGCTTGGCAAGATCAACACACAGATTCACAAAATTACCAATCTGCAACTAGCATGGGGGTAAAGAGCAGCTAGATCCAGGGCTTAGGATGGGATGCAAAGTTATTCCAGTTTTGATCATGAAAATGCCTAAGGACCCGAGCGAGGCTAAGAGCCTTTCTGTGCAACACATACCCAAAACACAGCTCTTTGCTTAAAGACTCAGGGGAATAAAATGAAAGACAAGTAAATGCAAAAGGAACAGATGAGAGAGACACTTGGTAACTCAGAGAGGGTTGTGATCCATAAAACTGAGCATACTAGGCCACCATTCTCCCACACCCCTAAACACCATGACCACCTTACCACCAATGCAGCACGTGCTGTGAGAGGTGGATGCACTATCATGGTTTTTGTGCTGTTGGCTTCCAGCAGCAGCATGAGTGCTGGAGAAGAAAGTCTCTGGACATGAAGAAGGGAACACGTTTTTCTCCTCTCTGTACTCTGCCACCGACACAGCGAGTCACCTCCAGTGTGACGGTAGCCATGGTTCTTGCTGGCATCCAGAGCACTGCACTGTTCCTCTTGCTCTCCACCTTTTTCTCCCTGCAACCAAGCACTGGCAGTGCAGAACAGCTGCTGGTCCACGCAGCCAGGACCACCAGGATAGCTTCTTTCCCCAAGGAGCAGCTGTGCACGTCCCCTGACGGAAGCAGCATTTCTGTTGTTGTTGCAATTCATAACTTCAAGCAGATAAAGGAGAATGAGAAAGACACAGGGATAAAACCAGGATCTGTAAGAATCACAAGGGCTGCTGATACTCAGGGCTTTTGGACACATGTCAATGTTAGCTGAAGAGGAAGAAACAGCTTCTCACATTACAAAGTATAGTAAAGGCATTTTCAACATTTTACTGCCATCTCTCAAACACTCAACCTTAGTTACTACACACAGGGTGGGATATTGGGCTTTAGGGACTATTGATTTTTTCCTGTTTGCATGTCTGTGCACTGAGGTTCACGAAATTACTCTGAGCAGTCCATTAGGAAAAAGGAGCTCCTATCTAGACTTGTCTGAACACCAAGGCTTTGCCTGATGGGACTCTCCCAGCTGGCAGGTACACATCAAGCACACTCCTTTCACATCACCTAGGATAAGGCTTGCATCCTCCTAGGGAACTGAGGATAAAATCAAAGAGGAGTTACTGCCTCTGGCCTGGCAACTGAGAAGTACATGTTCTTATTTTTTCCCAGGACAGGGCTGCTTGTCAGAAACCAGAGGTCTGTCCTGAAGGACCTGCCCACAAGG
Organism: Tetrax tetrax; assembly: GCA_009806455.1. Lineage (NCBI taxonomy): Eukaryota > Metazoa > Chordata > Aves > Otidiformes > Otididae > Tetrax > Tetrax tetrax. The sequence continues at coordinate 89,844 of WHYT01016119.1, forward strand.
CAGTTTTTCAGAGCTGGGCACCTGCAAATGAGAGGCTGCTGCACTCTCCTCTGTGCACCCACAAGTGCAGTCACCCAGGTGACAGCTGCACCCCGGCAGTAGGAATCTGTCCTGCTCAGCGCCTGATGCTGCAGAGCTATTGCTTCCTCACATCCACCCACAGCCTGAACCCCTGAGCTCTTCCCAGTTCATCCTCCCCAGCTTTGTCTCTAAGCCATCAGCTGTAATGGATGTAAGGTTCTAGAAAGACACAACCTACAGGGTGATTTCCCAAGTTACACCAAAGCCTGGTTTGTAGCAGAAAAATAGACACAGATAACCTGCTAGCATGTGCATCAGTGTACGTCATGGGTACGCTTCATTTACCTCTCCCACCCAGAGCACAGCAAGGCCAAGACGTTGCCTCACCACACAGAACCACGCTCCCAGCGCTCTTCCTCTCCTCCCTAATCAGCACAATTACTGGTTTTCATCACCCTACTCTGTCTTGATTCTGTGGTGCCTAACAGTAGGGTAAATTAACGATCGGCGCTCTCACAACCTATTTTCACAAGATTTACAGGAAACCAAGAGCTTCAATTCTTTGTCAAAACCAGGCAAGAGTTGCTAAAATTATATGGAAAAGGACCAGCTGGGATAGACAGACAGAGTATGAGCATAAAAGCCTCATTTCCTTTCATAACAAGCCTAAAATTATCCAGGGATCTTACACACTAACAGGCAAGTCAGTCCACATACCAAAAAAAAAAAAAAAAAGTCTGTAAATCGGCTTCAGGTGCAGAAGCAGTACAGAGCTGCATCTGAGATAACCTGGCCTTCAAGAAACAGCGCAAGGGTTTCTCTGCAGCTTTACACTAACAGATAAAGACCTTCCCTGGTAACTCAGGTGTCCTGCTATCGGGACACACAGCATTCATATGTTGGGATGAGCTAAACACCGTATGCGCAGGGCCAGACCTTCAGCCAACAGAAAATAAGGACAGCGCTTTGACTTCAACAGCACTGTGGGCTTCAATTGCCTAAAGCTGAGTGGCACGGTGTTCTGATGAGATAAGAAATTGCTCTTTAATCTGCCAGGAAACCCCACCACAAATGCTTTCTGCTGACCAGCACAGATTAACTCAACAAAATGTATCTAAATCCCACATCCGTTTATGGACCTTAGTCCCAATAGGTATAAGTACACTTACAGAATACAGCATTAAACACTGCTTTGTACTTCTCCAGTGATTCTCAGCTGAGCACTCTGGCACCACAGAGATCGTTACTCCCATGAAATAGACAATTTCCCATTTAATTGCCAATAAAAAGATACAGCTTAAGAATAATTTTTTGTGTTTGTTTTATTTGAGTATGCATCTGAGAACCATTTGAAGAGGACTTGAGCAGGGAGGAGGGGCAGGGAGGAGGAATAATTTTATGCCCCACAAAAGCCAAAATTTGGGGAAGAATGTACTAAAAGCAGATATCCGTACATCTCCCACTGGCTTGAGAGCCCTTCAAATTGATTTATACTGAGGGGAATCCTTAAATGCAAAGATGTTCTGCTTAAAAAAGCAACCACAAAACAGTTTTAAAGCAGCTAAAAGCAGTAGGTTCACAATTAGGACCGTTCTGTTGTCAAGAAGGAAACCATCTCAGATTTAACATGAGACTGTTGATGTGACCTCAAAGTGGACAGGAGGATACGCATCAAGTGGCTGTCCTCCTAATTGCTCCTCAGTATAGGTCTGTCTACACTGGACCTTTGATTCTCTGAGGTACCAAAGACCCATGCTTCCATTGGTAGCCCCTGGAGTTAGAGGTGTTCAGTCCCTTCTTCAAACCTCTGTAGCAACACCGATGTAGATCAGCATGATCTCTCTTGGACCTGCAAACTAGAAATACCTGCCAGCACCATCTCAGTTGCAAAGCACCCTTTTCAGTCAGCTGTACTTAGAGCACAGCTTCAAAGACACTGACAGAGGCACGCTCATACGGGCAGCAAAGGAGGCTGAGCCGTGCATTATCAGTACATACGCACCATTAAAAGACGCAGACTTCACACACCACACTGCTCACCGAGCCAGTGCTTCTAGATAGCCGCGCAAGCCAGCTGCAGCACCCAGGAGAACACATCAGAGCCAGCCTCCGTCCAGCCTATCTATCAAATTCATTCTTAAGTGATTTAAAGACACTCAGAGCAAACAGCCTTTTCTCTTCCTTCCCAAATGCTGCTTCCTCTTAAGATGCTGTAACATTTGAACAATCTCTACTTTTTCTTCCACCTCCTGGAGCCCTGCAGGCTCCGAGAGCTCTAGGTTAACAACTGACACCACAAAATTACTATCTACAGTCACCCTGGCTGAAAGAGAATCTAATTGTTTAATGTGCTGGTAAATAAACCATAATCATTGCTTGCCTCCCCGGGCTCTGGAATATCCACAGGATCTCTTACAAGTAGTTATACTTCTTTCTTTCTTAAGTCTCTGAGCCACGTGAGCTTATAACATTGGACTCAAATCAGGCTTCCAGCCTGTCCATACAGCACATGAATTTCCAGCTACCCACCTGGCCTTTAGGTCTCCCATGTAGCCTTCCAGCATCCCCATCATCCTTCCAGCTTCCTAACAGCCTTCAGCCCTTCCATACACCCTTGTAGCTTCCCACACAGCACCTACCCTTTAGGTCTCCACACGGCATACAAGCTTCAATCCTCAGATCAGCCTTCCTGGCAGATTAAAGCCTTCCTAAAGCCTTTGGGTCATCCATGCAGCTTTCCAACCACACCTCCCATGCATCACACAGCCTTCCCATCTCTCTTTTCTATTTCCTTCTACATCTAAAAATTTACCTTCCTGTTTTGTTTCTTCCAGTTAGTCTCTCTTTCACAGCTCCTCTCCAGCAGGTCCTGTAGCCCTTCTCCATGCCAATATTAGTGGTAACACCTGCTCCTAATTGGTACCTGCTTTCAGGTGGGGAAATAATAGTTTCAACCCCTTTTTAACCCTTCATTCACTGCTCCTTTGTAGCATAAATTCTCATAAATCTACACAATATTTTTCTTGTCTGCCTTTTGCTTTAAACATACTGACTTCAAGAATAGCAATCAACTAAGCAAAAAAAAAAAAAGCAATATTTTTAATTGTGTCAGATGCATTATAAGAACCCACCAATAAACTTTAAAATCTCAATACAAATAATGAAGCATAAGGAAAAAAATCTTTAGCTGGGAACTGAATTGCAAGATATTAATACAATTTTTCTATGATCAATTGCAATTACTGCAGTACAGCTGGAAAGTAAATGGGGAGATACCAAGAAATATCCTTTTCTTGGTTGCAGCCTTGAACCGTGTTCAAGTTATCTTTGAATGTTTCTCAACTTCATTTTATATAATTTGTAAATATCTCCATCTTTTCAACACTGTACTTTAAAATAGTGTCTTGCTCACGGTGGTTTTGCAGTGTTGTTGGTGCCAGGCTCGTCAGTACACCATACACCTTCAGAGGCAGCAGGTCTGATAGCAAAGGCTGCTGAACTGAAACCGCAAAGAATGGTCGAAATAAAAACAAAGCACTAACAATGGGGTTTTAAAATCGGGCTCAATGACTGATCTCAAATATCAGCAGTGGTACTGGAAATGGCAGGTGTTTTAGAACATCTGGGCTGTACTGAGAATATATTTTGCATTCAGCAGCAGCACATAGTCAGGGTGCTGAGTGCAGTACTCAGCCTTAACTGCCAGGACATCCTCACCTGCGGCTCCCACCAACACACTCTCCACCCAATGCTCCAGCTACTCCATTTAAGAGGGCCTGTAGTCTCTCTTTCCCTTGTGCTGTGGGTAATGCTGTTTTCTCTGCTTTTCCTGACCTGTGGTTTAGATTTGCTACATTAACTCAGAGCTGATGTATCATTTGAGTCTGTCACTATCTTTGCTCAGGTACTGTGGGACTCCTCTCTAGCAAGTGAGGATGGCCATGCTACTGCCAGCTGTATTTTCCTGTAAGGTATATTCCTGTTCTCTACATTTCCTGGTAAGATGCTTAAGACTTTTAATAAGCTTTGTGTTCAATTAAGTTAACAAAATCATAAGAGTCTCACATTTGCTGAAAGAGAAGTGGGTATATGATTAGGCTCCTTCTTATATTTTCTAAAGATTAAAATGAAGGGATGTGCTTACTCCTAAATAGGAAAATGGCTTTTGTGTAAAACTTAGACTATGGTTCCTAAAGAGATCAACAATTCCATATGTGTAGTCAAGTGATGTTCTTCTATTGTCTGTCCTAATTTGGATTAAAAGTTTAAATAGAAACTTGTATACTCTAATTTTCGAATGTTCAGCACCCATCTCACAGGCTTCTTGGCTCTGGAGACCACGCCTTTCTTTGAATTAGTGCTGTCTGTGTATTTTGATGCTGTGGCAGCATAAAGAGGGAGATGGCCTTGCTCCCTTGGGGTTTGTGCAATAGGCGTAGGGATGGTCACACCCTCTAGTGGCTCCCCAGGAAAAGAGGCAGCGATGGGGACCATCTGAATCTTGCTAGACCGGGCTCCGTACCAACAGAACGCAACTCCTGGGTACCAAACCCTGCAGTGCCGTAACATCTCTTGGGGAAGGGGCTTGAGGGAGTAAGGCTCCTCCACCCAACTCTGTAACACCCTGCCTTTCAGCTGGTCTGAGAATGGAGGATAAAATGTTTTAACTCTGTCCTTGAGGGACTTTGACAGTAGAAGTAGTGAAAAATGGCACTGATATGCCTTCTGCTCACCTGCATTGGACAAGGCTGCTCTAGCACAGCTGCTTTCCTGAGACCAGCAGACACACCTCCCCTTCCCCAGGGGGGAAGCAGCCCTGCTCTGGTGTCCTGCTGGACAGAGGAGGATGTAGGGGATGAAGACTGCTCATGGTTCACCTCTCCTTCCCATGGCTGGACTGGGGAAACCTTGCATGGTGGTGGCCCTTCAAGACTGAAGGGGAGAGTGGGACAGGCAGAGTGTACAGAGCTGCTATTGCAGATACTGGGGTAGGATGGGCACAGAATATCACTGACAATATCGTTCTTTGCGTCTGTCCAAACAATACTGCTCCTCTAAGTGCCTTGGCTGCTAGCTTTCTTTTCCCATTCCAGATACAACTATGCACAAGGCTCTGCTGTGTGGCCAGAGTGTACTTCAACATGATCCAAAATTACAATTGTACATTGCTGAAACTGCATTCTCCCCTAGCTGAGAACAAAGCCAGAAAGTGGGATTTTTATGAGCTAAAAAAAACAACCAAACAAAAACACACAACCAAAAAGTTTACTTCAAGGTCTGCTGTGAAGCCTCTCTTGGCTTCCACAATGATGTGGGAGGAGAAAAGATACCAGACATTGATAATGGTGCAAATATATGAGACAGATGGAATGGTGAGAGTAGCTTTGAATCTCTCTTTTAAAAAATTAGGAGTTTTGTTTTTCACAAAATAAGCTGATCACCATAACATGGATTAATCAGATTTTCCCAGCAGCCTTCCTGCACCAGCTACTGGCATGTAATTGCTGGGAGCTTTCTGATTAGTTAGGCGCCTGATTACAGCTCAGGGTCATTCTAAGGCCATAGCTATTCCTGTTGGAAATAACCTTTTCTCTGAATAGAGTATTGTAAAATCAATACTATGGCTCCTATGAATGTCATCAGCTCTGGCTTTTCTGCTGCAAACACCAACACTGATCACTTCAGAAACTGAACCTTGGCTTCAGAGACCTCTGAACAAAAGTGTAATGGGTAACAGTGAACTTCAGACTCAAAAGGGGGAAATCTTTATAATCATTCTTTATGTGAAGGGTTATTGATTGATAACAAGAGGCAAACTCTCCTGATAGTAATTCTAGCTACAGCAATTCTATTAGAATATGAACTCCATACCAGGAGAAAAATGCATTTGAAGTGTTAAGGTTGTAACATATAATTAACAGACAACATATCCAAACTTTGCACATCCAAGTAATCTCTTTTCTACTTATCATTGTTACTAGAGCCGTGTGTGTTTGCTGCAGTTGTCTCCCCCAGTACCTGTCTGTCAGCACTTGCACATCCTTGGAAAGTCCTAACTAAACTATGGATATTGCAATAATAAGATGCCAGTAACTGTAGGCTAATCCTCTACCTATGTATTATTAAAATATGTCTGCGACCTTAAAGATCTCAGAATTTAAAGGCAACAATCGCTCTCCTGAAATACTGAAAGATGCCATCTCTGGTTTTAGATTTTCTTCACCTCTCCATGTTCCAGTATCTTGAAGTGGTTCTCCAGTGTTAACTGGGAGTAACTCCTATAAAATCTCTGGAGCTCAAGCAGGTATTGAACGAGTGTAGCCAGGTTCTGTGAGCAGCTGCTGCCAGGCAGACCAAAATGCTGTACATTAGCATTGTTTGGCTTGTATTTACATCTTGGATCTGCAGATAAATGCTCTTGTATCCAGGGCCAGCTGTAGAGAACTCATTGCCCAAGGGAAACTGGAAATCTTACAGCTCACAGCCACGCAGAGAAAGAAATAGCTAAATGGTTCACAGCCCCTCATATCTCGTTGCCCCAGGCAACAGCCTGCACTGCGGAAGTGGCAGATCCAGCCTTTCTCATACGGAGTCTAACATATGGTGTTAATACGTGGCTCGATACTATGAAAGCCCTCCCGTAGTACTATTGGGGTGCTCATGTATTATGTGATACGGGTGGGTGCATAAAGAGTCTCAGGATAAGAGCTGCTGGTTTCCATCCAGGATCTTGAGACACAGATGGAGGTAACTGGAAGCACAGAGATTACAGCCTGTGCTCACGGATGTGGGGCATCTGACTCAAGATCCTCTCAGCTTGGCTTTCCTTGAGCTCTTACAGGAACTGACCCAAGATCCCCAAATGAACTCAGAGCAGTTCTGACAGTAGGTCATAAGTCTCAGCTCCCAAGGCAGTGCCTGTGCTGTGCTGCCTCTTAAACCTGTTTGCAGCCGGGGTTGGGTTAGCTACAGCTGAGTACACTCAGACAAAAATACCTGGTCCTGCAGAGTGATGAGTGGCAGCAATTCCTGATTTATTCAACAGAAATAAAGAGCTCTTTGCAGGTTTCTGGACCAGAGCCACTCTGTTGTAATATTGATAACAGATCATTTTCCATCACCTCTTTGCAATGTTTCAAAGAATTTTAGCTTCTGTAGCAATTTCACCTTTACTCCCATGCTTGAATAATCCAGGTCAGGAACCAGTTACTTTTAAAGTCAAAAGCTGGACTAACATCCCAAAAAGAGACCTTTGTGTCTCTGTTTAAGGTTCCAAAGAGTCAGCTTTGCATTCACTGTAGTAGTCCTGCAGAGAACTTCATCTCTGTTGCATTCATGGAGCTCTGGAATCAGGGAAGCTCTGCCAATGCGAGGGAGGTCTGGGATGGCTGCCTTGAGGTGCCAAACAAGCCCAAATGTCCTCAAATGAGAAGTGTACTAGATGGTAGTCCCTTTTACCAGAGCCAAACCATAGGTGCAATCCATCTTTGAGGCAGGCAGGGTAATGATATTGAAATGAGTGGCAGTGCATCTCTGTGAAGGCGTGGAGAACCAGTGCTTTGGCTGTGCCTGTTTTGCTCTTGACCTCCTAAAGGATTCAGGACTCAGATTTCATGACAGCAGTGATTTTAGAACAACACATTTTCAAGAACACTCCAAACACGATGCACAGCAGGTGCAAAGCTGTTTTTGAGCTATTGCGTGCATGTTGTTCTGGTAAACAAAATAAACAATCATTTCACGACAGCATGGATTTTTTGATCCTGGCAGCCTGTCTTTCCTTTGGCCTTATCATGTGGGATATGTTCTGTACTGTCAGGTCCCTCCAATGGCTGGAAAAGATGGAGACAGAACACAGCAACTTCGTAAACTAAATCTTAGGGTTCACTGCAGCTGGAGATTGTCTGTCTCAGTTCAGTGCTTCATTCCCTACTACACTGCAAATAATATTTTAATAGAAAATGGGAGAAAGGACTATTCATTAATGATGAATTATTTGTGGGCCTCTGCTGAAAAGGCATCGGCCTTCTGTAATGCTGCACTGGAAATGACAAGAAGTGGGTGGGTACAAATGTTATGTATTTCACCCTTGAATAAGTTTTCTTGCTTCAGACGTATACCAGCCCGAATTCGCATGCTGGACATGGCTCCCTTCCAGTACATGAGCTCAGTCATTCCTTGGAGGCAGTTAAGTCTTTGGACTCATGGCTGTCATCTGTGTTGGGCTCACATGACAGCAGATATTGAAGATACTGTGATCTCCACCCGATTGTCCCCTACGTACCTGTCCCTATGCCAAAGTGGAGCCTGCTGTCCTTTCTTCCACTAAACTCACAAGCTTTTCTTTACAGTGTTTTTGCTCTCAGAGCAGTATCTCCCTCTGTGCCATGATTTACAGATCACTTAAGGTATTTACAAGTGATGTTTTTCCATCAATGGATGTAAGAGTTGGCTGTTTCTTCACCCTGTCTCCCTCATTTCTCAGTTTCAGTTCTGGCCATGTCTGCTGCGCTGGTTAGTGTGAGTCACCAAAGCTGACTGACTAATACTGAACCATGTCATCCCTTTCACATCATTCTCCAGCATTTTCTTGTGTAAGTAGGAGCAAGCAGCTTTGTAGAGAACTCTGATTCCTCCTAGTCACTGACCCACTGACCACCCAGGGAAATCCAGAGGTGCTGCACTCTGAAGTGAGGTATAAGAGGCTCAGTCAGTGGCCTACAACACATCAGCATTAACACAAAGCATTTGAGGTTTATCTTCTCCCAAGAACTTGAACACAAGCCTAGCACCAAAAAACCAGGAGAAAATATACCAAAGGGGCTAGTATCAGGTACCAGACACTGTGCTGTCAAAATTACTTTAGCAGTCATCCAAGCCTCATCCAAAAAGATAAATCCTAGGGTTGAATGCTGAGTCATTTTTTGGGGGCTAAGAGAAGCCTCAAAGGTGGTGCAGAAGAGGGGGAAAAGGAGTAACTGCAATGAAATTGCTCAGCTTATTCTCTACTCATTAAGATGGTCTGGTGCTGCAAGGACCTTCACAAGTGCTGAACTTGTTTCCCCTAGGAATTTGTCCTCTCAGGGGATCTCTTCATTCAGGCACCATATGGAAGGTGAGAAAAGAAATTAAATAAAATATGAGGTAAGAGGTGGGAAAAGGCCCTTTATTTAATGAGCTGCCAGGAACAGTGATATATGTCAGCTCAGTTTAATTTCCACTGAAGCCATCTGAGCTTCCCTCTGCCACAGAGATGGGAACAGACAGGGGCTCCTCTCTACCTCATTTTGGCCCTATTTGCTTTTTAATCTTGGGACTTTGCAGTGCAGAATGGTTGCAACTGCCTACCCCATCAGCAAGCAATGACTTCCGTCAGTACCAGCAGCATTCATTGTGCCTGACCCAGAGACCTCACACAGGAGAAAACCTCCTTACTTGCTTTCCCCTGGAGAGTCCGCACTGCCTCCTCCTTCCAGGTGGCCCTGAGCTTGCTCTGGAGTGTTTAAGAGAGGGGGAAGTGCCACAGTCTGACTAGCTCATTGAATGATGCTACAATAAGTCATTTTTCCCCTGCTTGTGACCTAAACTACCTCATTCTTATTTTAAAATTATTATTTAAAAACCAACCTCCCTCCCCCTCCCTCTCCCTGCCAAAAACCCCTGGAAAGACCCCCACATAGCGTTTGCAAATGCCTGCTCTGGAAGTTGGTAGTTCCTTCTTTCTGCTGTATTAAAACTGTCTGAAACACAGTCCTGAGACAGAGGTGAGTTTAGGAAAGCTGTGAGAAGAGCTGACTCCAGTAGCAGACATACAGACTTGCTTGCAACTGAAACACACCTCTTAGAATAATTAACCTGAGTCCCAACTACTTTCCAGGCACCAACAGACAAACTACAGAGCCCAGCAGAGCTTTCTAAGGATGCACGGGACCCGGTGCCCGGCATGCACAGCGGAACAGACCATGGGCACCGCCAGTGCTAACAGCAAAACTTGGATTCTACCACCTGACTTTCCTTTAATTTCCGGGCATGTCAAGCACTCCTCCAGGCATTCACTCCAAGAAAAAAACACCTACAAGCCATTACTGAGGTAGGCTGGAAAGTGAAGGGCAGAGGGAGACTGCTGTAGCATTAGATTTAACAGCAGCAATTTGGAGGCTTTTGAAACAGACGGTGACCTACAGATTGACAGACTGGATCACACCTCAGCTCCACCCAGCCTTGTAGCCTGTCTCCAACAGTTGCCATCACAAAATGCATAAGCAGAAAGTGTGAAAACCCTGCTGCAAGCAGATGGTGGATGGTAACTACTCCTGTTCCCTTTTCTCCCCGGCATCCTGGTCTCTAACTGGCTTGAGAATGATAGCTCAGGGTTTAACAGACAGTTTGGGGAAGGATATCAATAAATGAGAAAATAGCTAGGGCTGTAAGCAGCCTTTCAGTTCTGTGGGGCCCTGCTTACTGCATGCTGCTGTAAGAGAAATGATTAGTATAACATTTGGTTATTGCAGGATTTTTCTAACTTTCTCTTGAATTCTGTTAAGGATGGTGGAGTCAGTCACATCCCATGTGAAAAAGTATTCAGCTAAATTAAAAGATGGAACGTAGAGGAGAAACACCTTTGAGCTGTTTTTTCCTGAAACAGAAGCAGCCTTAGTGCATGCTTCTGTTTCTACTGGTTCTGGGAAGCTCTTTAGTCACCTCTGTTTCCCTAAACACAAGGCCAAACTATTACATAAATATTTTTCCTTGAGACACAGACAAACTAGTGTTTTGGATCCCCAACTCATAACAATTCCTTATGGTCTTTATTTCTGATCATGCCACGACAAACAGGTTAGAACGTGGGCTTTAAACAAGTACCGTGTGCTACTTAGAATACTCCACATTTTGGAGAGTGCACTAGATACATCTGCACATTTTTCATGGATTTCTGTAAAAGCTTGATCTCCACTTTTTATAGGCACAAACTTTGCAGCATTAGCAAAACACTTTTAAATAGTTCCTTATTAAACAGTTCTCAGTGAAACAGCTGCACAGAATAAGCCATATAGAATGGGGTAAAATTAATAATCACAATCTAGGAACAAAAATGTAAACAAGTAGCTTTTTTTAAGCTGCGAAACTAAAAAAGATAAATTGTTATTACCACTCCTTTCCCCTGTTCCACTTTCCCATGTGGATTCTCTGAGGTCTAATAGAATGAGCTTATTAGCCTTTTCTTTACTAACTGCATCTTTCTCTCCTTTTCAGTCACTGTTTTCTTATTCTGCATGAACTTAATGTCATTTCACCAAATTTGGTAAAAATCGGCCAACAGTTCAAAAGCTTTATTGGAGTAGAGAAAGATGCAGCTAACATGATCACAGGTCAGTTTTTAAATAGAAGTAGGTTAATGGGGAAAGGAACTCCAAACCAACACTTCTCATTAGCATCAGAACCCAAGCAAATTTAGCAAACACATTTCTGCAGTTTTCTCTTGTCCTGTTTCATTGGGAATGCAGTGATGCACATCCCATGATGGTATCTTACTTTAGGGTAAGGAAACCTGGTGTGCTGTGGTCAGTAGAAAAGACCCATTGCCCCTAGCTGCTCACCAGAAAACTGAAATTAGGAAAGAGCTGTAGAATCAGTGGTTTGAAAAGAGCTCCTGAAATGCATGAATGCTCTAAAACAAAGGGAAGTATTTTCTGTTGCAGGCAGGGGAATTTCCATTGCCTTGATTTAAGCCTTTGCATAGAAGTAGCAGAAGGCCTCTTTGGTATGGTACCTTGAAAGCTCATTTCTTAAAAAATATCTTTTGAGTGTCCTTGCTGTACACAGACACAGATCAGAAACATTGCAATTGTCTATCCAGCTGTGACATATTAGATTATTTGTGGCTCTGCAGCATAAAACAGATTCTGTGACTTGTGATGCTAAGCCACTGGCCTCGGACAAGTGCCAGCTCGGGTTATTCCATTCTGCTGACCTAAATTCCTCTCACACAGTCAAGCAGATGCTGTAGCATCCTTCACTTCCTATTCCAAATTGTAGTACAGCTTCTCTTCACATACACAGGTATTTTACACCACTCCTCAGAGCTGGTGGTTACTCCAAGAGTGGTAGGAAATGACCCACCATAGTTAACAGATAGGAATTTTAAGTGGTTGTGTAAGTCCTGAGATGTCCATCCTAAACCAAGCTTGCCACTGACTTTCCTTTTGATCTCCATCAATTTGTTTAAATTCTTTTCTCTATTCATAAAATGGGAGATTGGACAAATAAGAGTGTGCAAAACCAGATGAAAGCTGACGTGAGCATATGTTTTTTTCCTGTCTATAAAATTTGTGCAATGTACTGCTTTCTGCACTTTCACATCAGTGCCTGCCCTACCAGGGACACTGACAGACAGCTCATCTGGATCCAGCTGTCATTTGAAGATGTGGGGAACTCTTGCAACTTAATTCAAAGTTAAGGGTACCCTCTAAGAAAACCCTGCCTTTAACGTGCTGCAGAATTCTTTACTGGTAACAGAGAGGAGCCAAGCCTTGCTGTTTCCTTCTGAGACAGTTGACGTTGGTTCTGGCAGCTCCATCTTATTATAAAATCATTTTAAGAATAAAAATCTGTGGAAAATGGGGCACTGGGTAGAGGTGCTTGCATGCGTAATTGTGCCCAGAACATTGCCCACGCACAGCAAAGCTGGCATCAGTCTTCTGGGAACCAACTGCCAAGTGTGGGTGGGCAGTGAGTGCACAAAAGCTCATTCTGGTGGGCTTCACAAGCTGGAAGAGCCCTACTATCCCCACATGCAAACAATCTTGCTGTCAGCACCAGGCTTGTCACCCAGCAAAGTTTCTTCCCTCCCATCACAGAAGAGCTGCCACTTGCCCACCTACCCAAAGGACATGCTTTTTTCGAAGGAGATGAGTGTTTCCCCAACACCTCCCAACAATCAAGTTTAATGAAAGTAGGTTAAATTTTAAAAAAGACTCTTGACGCAGTTTTGATAACAAGCTTGAGTAACGTTTTGTGCTAAATCTTGGATAGCAAGTGGAAAGCTGCTAGCAGCTGCTAGCTGCTACTCCTGTCCTAGACACCTGTGGTGGCCCCATTACCTCACCCACACCAGGTCAATCAGAATAATCCCAGAGAGGCTGAGGGAACACAGGGGTATTTAAGAGATCTGATTTGGTCCCCGATTGTTTGACACTGCATAAAGATGTGCTACAAGGTGCGCGGTACTAGAAAAGTAGTGGAGTAGGTAGATAACGTTGATGCTTTGATTTTAACCTGGGTAAAGCAGGTAGCTATATGTACAAAGTCTGTAGCAGGATAAGAGGCTTTTTTTTTTTTTTTTTTTTTTTT
>WHYT01016119.1:112280-142446 GCA_009806455.1 Tetrax tetrax
CCCCTCCTCCGCTTGTTTTCGGCGCTTTTTTTTTTTTTTTTTTTTTAAAGGCCTGTTGGTGAAGGGACGTTTGGTGCCAGCCGCTCGGCACCCCGCCGGAGCCGCCCTGAGGGGAGGCGCGGCCATGGCGCCCTCGCGTACCGGTACCCCCAACCGCCGCCCAGCGCCAGCGCACCCGCGCGCTTCCCGCCCCCAAGCCCGAGCACGCGCAGCGCTGCCGGCAGGCTCCGCAGCCCGCTCGGCCCCGAGCCGTTACGTCAGCGCCCGCCTCCGTGGCTGGGCCGAGCTCTCTGATTGGCCCTCGGCAGGCGGAAGCGGCCCCGCCCGCGGCCGGTGGCGTGTTGGCGGGAAGGGCCGGTGGGGCCTGCGGTACGGCCCGGCCCGGCCCGGTGCGTTCGTGCGGCCCGTGCTCGGCCTAACGGCTGGGCTGAGGCGGGGAGGGGAAGGTGACAGCCCAGCCCAGCCCAGCCGAGCCCAGCCGGAGCCATGCAGGCCTTCCTCAAAGGCCCGTCATCCATCAGCACCAAGCCCCCCGCTGCGAAGGAGAGGGGCGCGGCCGGCGCGGCGGGGAGTAGCGGGGAGGGCAGGAGGCTCAAACCCATCCCCTGGGTGGAGAAATAGTAAGGGCTTCTCTGGGGCGGTGGGGTCGCTGGCCGGGGTGGCAGTGGCTGGTGGTGAGGGGGTGGTTCTGCAGGGGGTGTGTGGAAGAGGGAGTGGGTGCATAGCAGAGGGGGTTACAGTTGACCTGAGAGAACAGCTTTAACTTCTATTGCAAGAAAAAAGCAATACTGAACTGCTATAGGAGCCCTTTGTTGGTGTTACTGAGCAGAAAATGCCTCCGTTGCCCATGTCAAGCAGTTTTGTCGCTGTGGCCTGGTGCAGAAGTGCATTAAATACTTTGTTTTTGAGAAGCCTTTGTTGGCTCACAAAGTCGTAAAGTAGCTGGTGTTTACAAAAGAACTAGAGAAACAGCTTCCTGAGAAGTTAGGTCACTTCAGTAATACAAACCAGAGGCATTAGACAGATTTCCTGTCATGATTTTGACCTCAGCTATAAAATTTGCTGTAATTCTTCAGTACTCAATGTAACCAGAAAGGGAAATGTTGTTTTTCTCCATTTCACTTTTCTTCTGAAACTTTGTTAGCTAATAAATTGCATTTAATGTCTTTATTTAGTCGCCCCAAAAATGTGAACGAAGTCGCCTTCCAGGATGAAGTTGTTGCTGTGCTGAAAAAGTCCTTGGAAGGTGCTGATGTGAGTGTAATGACATCTACCCAAACAGTATGTTTAGGCAGAAACTTCAGCCAGTGGTGATGAAAACTTCTGTTTTCTAACTCAGCAATGATCATTTTTATAGTGGTACTCTACAAAGAAGCTAAGTGGCTTCCCTGTACTATCTTGTGATACATGTGTGAAATTGGTGGTGTTTCCAGTCTTCTAAATGTTGTAGAATTGTCAGCTCCATGGTGCAGTTTGGAATTTTTCTGGAAAAGCTCAATCAGTGAACTGCTTGTTGACAGTTTCAAATCTGGAAAGGCTTTTGTTGTCTCTACGGTGCTATTCAGGTAGTACTTCTGACATCCATGTTTAGGAGGAGAGGGGAAACTTTTCTTCATAGAAAACTCTGGATTGCCAGTCATTCATAAACAGTTCTGCTGATCTACTGTGAAACTACTAAATTTTAAAAGAGGTACACCGTTAATGAGGAAAGTTTAAGTTATAAGTGCCAGGTCTACCATGTAGATAGTGATTCCCAAATTTTTGGAGTTGACGTTTTCAAGTAAGTCTCTTTGGCTTTAAAAGCCAAATATGACAATTGCATTAACTTCACTGTAGTGTTGGCATCTGTGACCTAAGAATTTAAATGGCGTGAGCAGAGCATTTTCAGTTGCTTGTGTTTACACTTGCAGTTGGTTTTGGATAAAAATTTAGTACATATTCAGTATGAATTATTATTATTTCCTCCAAACAAGATGGTGGGGAGGTGGAGGGACAGAAGGGAGAAATAAAGTAGGTAGCCAAGGGATAGCTATGTTTTTTTTGCAGTTCTGGACAATTCCTTCCTTTGTACATGCTAACACCTTTTTTTTTTTTTTTTTTTTTTTTTTTAACAAGAACATGAACTGTTTAACACAACATGAGTCAGCTAATGAGGGATAAGAGCTTTTTCCCAGGACAGATAAGTTGCGCTTCAGGCAATTAATTATGTTTGTGACACTCTTATTGACACATTAAAATAAACTGGTGTGTTATCTACTTCGCATAGTCCGAAACAATCCCATAAAGGTTTTATTGCAAATATAAAGATCTGTCTTTTTAATGGTCCCATAAAGTTCTTGCTTGGCTTTTTTTTTTTGTGTAGTTTTCTCTCTCCTGCTATTGGGTGAGCTGAGAGCTGTGCTCCCAACTGAGAGCTGGCTACATTCTAGGCAGGTTGAGTGCCATCAGTCCAAGTGGTTATATGAGGATGAGAGATGCTATAAAAATAATAAACACTGTAAAGTATGTTCACGGCGAGGGATCCCCTCAGTTTCCTAAGGATGAGAGCCCTTTTACTTATTTGAGCTGTAAAAATTCCCACTGAACTTTCAGAAGACCCCTGCAGCTGCCCAGGAATTACTGCTTCAATAACCTACAGCTGATTCGGCTGAGGCAACTCATGCTACAAGGTGTGATTCATCAACATGGTGCATCATCAGTGGGTTTGAAAGAAATGTTCTTCCTTCAGCCCGTAACAAATTTTTTTAACATTACTAGCTTCCATCGTTGTACAGCTGGTTTGTTTTTTTTTTAGTTACGTGATTTGATTAAAAAATGAGCATTGTCTACAAAAAGGCAGGCAGACTCCACAAGTAGGGTCTGACTTCCAGGTCTTGAATGGCTAGGAAAATGGTGGGATTATCCTTTCCTGTTGGAAGCTGAGGAACTAGGCTCTCTCAGTGTGAAATGGAAACCAAGATTGGTGAGTGTCATTCCTCTCCCTAGGACTGACCTGCTGGTTGACCTCCAGGAAACCAGTGAGATGCTCTGACCTCGGCCACATAACCCAGAAACCTCTTTATTTGTCAGGGAGCAGCAGAAAGGTTCATTAACATCTTTCCAGTGTCCAGAATGATTTCCTACATTGCTAAATGGTAACATAATGCTATGTTACCTCTAACAAATCCCTCCTGACATCAAGGAGGATCCTCAGTGTGGATGAAGGAGACCTATACTGAGTCTAACAGGAAAACCAGAAAATGCACAAATTTCTCCGGCTCCATTGAAATACTCATCCTGAAAATAATTAAATGTGCCTCATATTCACTCCCAAACCTTCATAGTAAAAATGTGAATTCATGTGACTTTGTGTCAGTCTTAATTTGCACAATTGCAAAGCAACTCATGTTGGCATCATTGAGTCAAAGAGGCTGACACTGCAAGCTCTCCTGGAAATCACGCTGGCTTTCCTATACCAAGCCCCTGCTGAGGCTACCAGGAGCACCAAGAGTGACCCCTGGAGAAGAGCTTGGAGATATGGAACCTGGTCCTAAGTATTTTATTCAGTTTAAATCTGGTTTTGTGCTATCTCTTTAGGCAACCTACTGATTGCATCTGCTTTCTTAAACTTAGTTCAGCTGCTACAGCTAATATCAAACCCAAGAAGAATTTTGGTCTAAAATCTTAATTGTATATTCACCAAAAGCCACATTCTGGTCACACTCTACTTCATACACAGATTGAACAAAGTCAATGGCAAAGGCATTTCAGGAACCTGTACAATATCTTTGGCATTCACAGCACACAATCCATTAAAACACTGACAGCCATAAAATGTGCTCCCATGCAATTCAATTAAAAACGTTCCCTTTACATGATGCACCACAGCCACAATCTGCTTTAATTCAATTGTATGTAACAAAAAAGGGTTCCAAAAGCTTTTGTCAGTTGATATTTTAATCACCAGCATCTCCTACTGTCTTGCTACTTTCAGATTATTTGGTTCCTTGTAGTTTGGTCACCAATGCCAGCAAGTGAGTAGCCAGCTTAGACTTACAAGGATGCCAGTGCATAGTATAGGGCCTTACCTGTATTCACGAGCATTTGAAGGTTAGCAAACAGTAAAATCAAGCTTAACATAGAGGAGAGATTTTGGGATCCTGTCCTAGCACCTTCCAGAACCCTTGAAATAGCAATGGCAATAAAAAAAAAGACTCCCTGAGAATGGGCTGCTTTTCCAGTATCACAAGCAAATAAAAAGCACATTAGCAGTGCTGTTGCTTTAGCTTTCTTCCACCGTCCTCTTTTCTCCACCACCTCCCTGTCAGAAGGATTGTGCTCGGGTATTTTACACAGATCAGTTCACAGGTAGGACACTCTGCTCTTATTGTTTCTGCTTTTCAGAGAACTGCATGCTTGAAAAACAAACCAAAGCATCAATAAAAGGCTGTCTAATTGCCATGAGTTTGCAATCTGCTGATGGCTCCTATTTCACGCACAGGTGTGATATTGTCACACAAAAGCTTCCTGTATGTACAGAGCATCAGCACCTCCTGGGGGTATAGGGCCCCCAAATCTACACAAATGCAGTGAGAAGAAAAATAAAGATGTCTTACCCACATGGGTGATAACTGTAGTCAGTCGCTGGGTGAGCTCCTGATGTGACATCTCTTCTTCTTTTAACCAAAAAAGCATTTCACACAGGGAACTGCACAGCATCCAAAAAAAGATGCTCCCGGAGTGGGAGGCTGCACACTCACCGCCTCGCTCGCACACAAAGCGAGGACCACTCCCACGGCACGGCCCTTCCAGCTCTCACATCTTCTGCCGGCTGCTCACCTCTTCCAATTTGCTGCCATACATGCATGGACCTAGAAAAGCCCCTTCCAAAAGGAATTTACCCTCCTTGACAACAGGAAGAGAGCAGGAGGGGGGAAATAAAAGGAAAAAGAAGCAGGCGAGTTGATTGCTTATGGCTTTTTTTTTTCCCTTCTCCCGCGGATGAGGCAAAGAATAAAGAGACAAACCAGCAGGCAGATACCTTCCTCCAGGGAGACTTTTGGATGGTGATGCTGTGAGTCAGGGAAAAATCCTGGAGGTAGGAATGGCATCGGGAGGAGTGGAGCTGGCAGGAGAGCTCTAGCAGCAGCAGCTGCTCTGCGAGGCTCTCTTTCCCAGCGTGCCGGGGAGTGGAGAACCTGCCGGCAGCCTCCGCTGCTCACCCTGGGCCCGTGATGGCTTGCAAGTTGTCCCCAGGTGGAACCCCCAAATGCCCCCAGAGACCCTCCTCCCACCCCCTCTAAAAGCCCTTGCCTGACAAACGGGGCTGCTGCACAGGCGGAGGGGGAGAGAGTTGCCCTTCTGCAGGGACAGGATCCCTGGGATGCTGGTGTGGCTGAGCCCACAGGACCCTCTCCAGCTCTCGCCTGCGATCAAGGCCACAGAGCTCAGCGGTGCCCACAGGCAGGCTGGCACTGGTGGACATCAGTGGGCCAGAGCAGCTGCCCCCGCATGACAGGGACACAGCTGAGCTTTGCAGGGATGTCTGGCTGCCTTAGGGCTACTGGCTGCTGAGCTACGGGAAAGCTCCATCAACCCTCCCAGCGACAGACCCCAGCTGGGATCTGAGAAGAGGAAAAGTGAGACAGGCAAGAAAGTGAGAAAGGGCAGGGCGTGCCAGACCTGTATGTCTCCATTCCCTCTTTGCACTTCCTCCTTTGAAGCTACTCAAAGCTCCATGCAAGATATTTCTGGAAACAGGGAAAATTTATTATACATCTGAAAACGAAGAAATAAAATACAAAAAGGTGTAGCTGCCTGCAAGATCTGCTCTATTCCTGCAGAATGGATTCAGCTCTAATTCCAGATTTCCCTACCCATCCATAGGCTTTTGCTTGGGTCCACCTTTCCAGACATGCCAAAGAACATGACATCATGTATACACAGAGCTGGAGCTGTAAAATACCCCTGTGGGCTCATCAGATCTTGCAGCAAAATCAGTACATCCGTCCTGGTGTTGCAAAAGGTGTTATCTGCCTCCGACAGGAAAAATCAGGCTGACCTACAAGCAAGTCTGAGTATCTGTGGTGTTGTCCTCATTTTTGGATGATTGACCAACTATGCTGAGAGGTTTCTTGTTGAGTTAGTTTAACAGCAAGTCTGCCTGAAAACAAGTGAGGAGGATGACCTGAGGGCCACCCACCTGCCAACATTTTGGGATTAAAGCAAAAGCCTTTTTTTTTTTTTTCTGAGATCCTCTTTTTACTGCCCATCTGGGCAGTATAGTTCACTGTAAAGATCTTGACTAGCATTAGAAGGATTCCCTCAATGAGAGAAGAGATGCCATCATCAGGAAAAAAAACATATGGGAAGCAGACTGTCACCCAGACATAACCTTTGGAGGGGTCTGAAAGATCTGGGATGCTTTATTTTGCTCTCAGAGGGCCACAGATTGCAGGTAGCAACATGGGACTAGAAAAGTCATTCTGTTTCTAGACAACGTATTTTTTCCTTTTTCTTTTTTTTTTTTTTCTGCAGGCAGAGACACTGTATAATCCCATTCATAAATGAATTAAATGCCACTGAAAAGCAGTGAAGATGGTTTGCTCTCACTACTCCTACAGCAAGGCTGTTCAAGAACATCAAGGATAGCTAAGAGCCTTTGTCTTATTTCTAGCTAAATTTATTCTCAGTTATTTTAAGACCATATGCTCCTATACCAACATTGTTATTCATCATCAGTAACTGCAGATATGTGTACATTTGCTATTTGAAGATAATTTTTATCTTATTATTTGTTCTTGCTGTGTTAGTCTGCTTTCCGGTTTTCCACTATACCTTCAATAACTTTTGAACCTGTTGGCCAATTGCAATCCAATGCAGGAGACAGAAATTATTTCTTACAGATTCACTGAAACTTAACAAGGTGTAAAAAGCCTGAAAGAGGAAAGGACGCAATAGGGATTGAATCATTATTTTATGGCTGCTCCCTGCCCACACTGTGAGGTGGGTTACACAGGATTCAGTTGGAGTTGAGAGTGTTGTCATACGATGTGAGTTATAACAAACCAAGGGGGAAACTGGGGTTATTTTGGTGGGAAGGTTTGGGCTGCAGGATGCAGCCATGGGATAGCAAACTCCACTAGTTTTAACCAGTCACTGGATGATTTCTTTACGCTGCCAAGATTCAGTGGTGCCTGCATTAAAAAAAGGCTGCTCTTCATAGCGTGTACTGCCATTACAAATTCCCAAATGGAAGAGCCACAGGGACTCAACCAAGTCAGAAATACTGCAAAAGCACTGGTGATCCATAGTTCAAGACCCAAGTTGGGAGGGGGAAGAACGGGAACCTGGACTATAGGAATCTCTTGGAGTAAGAGAAAAATGGAAGCTCTTTGCCTGTCACTCGATGAATGGCTCAAAGACACTGAAGCAACTTAGTCCGTTGCTGTGATGGTAACTATTTCCAGTGCTGCATATATTTGTGAAATTGCAGCAACGCTTTCCCTACTAAAAATACAGACTTCCCCTCTGAAAGTTAAAAGCCCTTGCTCATATAATGTGTTCGAGGTACAGAGGGTGATGATTTACATTTCAGGCATGAGCTATGGTCTCACCAGAAAGCAGGGCCAGGGGCTGCATGAACACCACGATTCCACTATTAAAAACATGACGAACAGGTAAAAGAATTCGATTTCTCTATAGAGTGACAGCCTGACAAATCACCGGCTATTTATTAGATGCTGAATCAAACAGCTGAGGCCAAAGCATTGTGAGCAATTTTAATAAACAGTAAATTGCACACGGCTAACAAAACATGTTTACAAGATCCTGTGGCCTGACCAGATGGAAAGGGAAACTCTTGGAGCAAAATATATATATAGATTAATCTAATCTTTCCTTCTTTTTCATCTTTTGTAGATCTCTTTCTTGTGTCACTAAAAACCGTTTACCTAACAGACTGAAGGGCTATTAAAGATCTAATTAGATCCATCCATGAAACTAGCCTACCTTCTTCACTGTATTGATTATCTCTATTTTCCCAGTCCTACATAACCTTTACAGGCTCACTCATCTCTTAGTTTTTCAGGAAAATCTCCTTCCAGAACAAGATCACAACCTTTTGGCGTACAGAGTGCATCTGAAGACACTTTCATCTCAGAAAAAAGGCAGGATGATGGAATAACAGAAAAGTTTAGAATCCCTTTCCCAACCTCTTTCTCCCTTAACTTTTGTCTGTAGGCTGTCTGATCCCCATATCAAAGGCTGAGGCTTTGTCACTGGCTGGGAAGAACTGTAAAACTCTTGGCACAATGAGGAAAGGTAATTACACTGTCACGACTTCTGACTGGTTATGGCAGTACTTCAGATCTGCAGCACATTTCCATTAGTAGAAGAAACTGCGAATGAGTCAGATACTTCTTTGATGCATACCTACAAAGAAGGCAAATAGAGTGCCATTTCCCTTTTGTAACATCAATAATGCAGTAAAGGAAATACCACTCCATATTGCAAGTTTTCTTACTTTTGTTCTTTTTGGAACACTTCAGTCAACACTGCTCTTGCTTAGCTTCTAAGAGGGTCACAGTGTTACTGCATCTCTGGCTGTTCTCAGCTTTACACTGTCCTCTCAGTCAGCTCCTGTGACAAATCTGGACTTCTCTGCTGAAACTTGCACATACGCTTTTCCTCCCGCACACAGAGACCTGGCAATGCCCAGGTCTCTGCCTTCACATTTAGCCTCTTGGCTAAGCTTTGCAAAGACTGACCTGCTTTGCCTCAGATGCTATTTCAGCTTCTTTACTTGAAAAGGAGCACAGCTGCTTCTAGCATCCATTCCGAAGGAAAAGAGGCCACTGAAGACACTAGTTTTAGCAAAGCTCTCTGCTCCTCTCTCTTTCTTCCTTCCCCATCACAAAACTTTTTCTCACCGCCATTTACATCAGTCATTCGCTGAATGTGCTCCAGAACAGCTGTCCTGACACAGACTGGGGCAGTAACCCATCTGTGAGCAGGACCACTAATATACCCTTAGGAAAGAATATATCAAACAAAGCCATTATAGAGGGACTCCCTTCCCAGTATTCCCCTCTCAGATTGCAGCGGTTTGAAGTGGGCTTATAAGAAAGACGGGCAGAAACAAAGCAGGGCCTGTTGTGATAGGACAAGGGGTAATGGTTTTAAAATAGAAAGGGATAGATTTAGATTAGATATTAGGAAAAAAAATTTTTACAATGAGGGTGGTAGAACACTGGAACAGGCTTCCCAGAGAGGTGGTGGATGCCCCATCCCTGGAAACATTCAAGGCCAGGTTGGACGGGGCTCTGAGCAACCTGATCTGGTTGGAGATGTCCCTGCTTCTTGCAGGGGGGGTGGACTGGATGGCCTTTCCAACCCAAACTACTCTATGGTTCTCTGATTCTATGACTTTCTGAGCTTAAGTTTGGATTTTTCTGATCATGTTTAATACTCCGTTTCTTCATTAATCTGTCTAGTTATTTTTTGAATCCATCTATAATTTTGACAGGCATAAAGTTTGGTAGCAATAAGATTTGCAATTTAAATATGCATTGTATGGAAAAAAAACCCCAACTTATTTTGGTTTCAAATCTGAGCCTGATAGTTCAATTTCAGGCCTCTGGTTCCTCGTGAAGTCATCTTAGCCATGATTTCATATACAGCAATCATATCCCTCAGTCACCTTCCTGAGCTGAGCCGAATGCTGTCCTAGTTACTATCTCTTAGTTAAAAAAAAAAAAGCCATTTCATACCTTTCAACATTCTTGCCATCTTGCTTTGAACCTCCTCTTGTTTATGCAGCTTGGACAGTGAAAACTGCCAGTTTGAGTCTGCTCAGTGTTACTTATGTAATTCTGATAGAAGTCTTCCAGTGCTGAAAGTTATTAGATAAATGTTTTCTGTTAAACTTTTTTAAAAAAAACACATATACCTATTTCTAGTGCAATAATTTCTTTCAACACTTTCTAGCATCTTTCCTCTTTTAAAACAAAGCCTGAATTTTGGACAAAGCTGTTGGACAGTGATTTTGTACATTTGAGGGTCAGCTTACTTCCTCTGTAGTTTATTTTAAACTCTCTGTAGTTTATTTTAAGGAAGCCACTTGTCCACTTCGAGTGTCATAAAAAGACCTGAGCTCATCTCCCAGAAAGCATTAATGTGAACTGGCTGAAGGTCTAGATTGATGGGTGCATGGGCAGTTCTCCATGGCAGAAGGCAGAGTAACTTAGAAAGACAGATGTCCTCCCCCTAATCAATTCTTCTGTCCTGCTACTGTCCCTAACTCCTGACACATTGGTTTTCTGCCAGATGAGCTCTTGAACCCTCATTCTGTGGTTGTACATCTGCAAATGCCAGCATAAGAAGACTAGGAAGGAAGGGGGCCAGGCTTCCCATTTAGGTCAGCTCAAGCCGCTAAAAAACTGCTCTGCCACCAAAAGTTGCAGTCCTCACCTCTCTACCCATCCCACCACACACGCCTACGTCCTGTCTGCTGTAGTGGCAGTGCAATGTATGGGATCGTTCCTCTGAGCTGCTGGATCTGTTTCTACCAGTTGTGAAAGTAGACCTGAGGTACCTGGAAGGTGCTAGGGTTCAAGTGTGACTGGAGGACCTGGCTACGATGAGAATGAAGAAGGTTGCCTTCCATCAGCATCAGTAATGAGGCTGGAGTACTACAGATTTTCAATACCAACACATCATGGGTTGTATAGCTTTATAAATTAAAATAAACAGTCTTACATAAGAACAAATCTGGCATGCACCAAATTATTACCATTTTAAAGCTAAATTGGCCTTTCTGTGCATTAAGACTAGCGGTTTCTGTGGGCCACATTTGAGGAGCACTGATGAGGCTAGTGAAAATAGTCTTTGCCGTAGGAAACAGTAGGGTCATGCAAATGAGAGGTCATCCTAACTATCTGAGCTTGATCCATTGGACCTTAAGACGGTGAGTGAATGCAATTCAATAGAATACAGCAAGCATAATTTCCAGTCCTTCTATCTCTGAAGGGGAAGGAGAGAAAATCAGGGACCAAGGGCACAGAGCTTGAGTCTGATTATTCCTTTCTGGAATTTTTAACTTCTGTTAAGGTAACAAAGGAAAAAGTTGTGGTATGAGGTTAAATTAACGTGACAGACAGGAAGTTCCATTGATGAGCTGAACCTGAGGCTCACACATAGTTGATAAAATGCTCAAATAACAGGTATATTTGAAGTGGCCCTGTTAAGGGGAGTGTACCAAATAGAAACCACCAAATAGAATGAAGCTTCAAAACTACAACAAAGCTTTGTATAGTTTCAGAAAGAAAGATAATCAGTTTTAGCTGCTTATAGATCCTTACCATTTCCAACTTACTATGACTTGGAACGACCAAATATAATCACAGTGGGAAAAAAAAAAAAATACAGCATTGCCTTTTCATCTAGAGCAAGACAACTCCAGTAATTATACGTGTGGGCATTTCTTGCTGCTAAGGCTATGACCTGGATTTCATGCTTCAATAGCAGAATGCCAGATGAGAGGAAACAGCTTATTTAAAATTGCTCAGACAAAGATTACAGGCTTGTCTCACTGATGGAATGATGTATTTTCAGCCTAAATTCTTTCCAGCATCTCCTTTTCCAAAGACTGTTCATCTGTTGCCATAGAGACCATTTCCCATCCACTCTTTTCCCCTGCACAGGTTCTATTCTGGGTGATCACTACAGCGCTGCCCAGGCCCCTCCGGCTGTGCCCTCCGCCCAGGAGCAGCCAAGGGACAATAGTAAAGCTGAACATCTGCAACCATACAATATACCACTGCCAGTAGCAGGATCGCTTTATTTTTTAATCCACAAACCCGGTAGATAATTGAGAGGATAAGCTGTAGCTACCCACGCATGAAAACATGGGTGTGTACCACAACTGCCAAACCTGCTTTTTTTTGTCCTTTAAAGGGAGCTGTCACATCAATCACACTCCTCTTTTTTTTTTTTTTTTTTTCCCCCTCTGGCTTTGCTGTAATGGAGATTGGTAGAAGTAACGGGAAAACAAAAAGGATTCCCCTTGGCTTCACCGGTGGCTCTTGCAGCGATAACCCCCGCGGCCGCACCCCGGGGAGCCGCCCGCCCAGCCGCAGCGCGGGCCGGGGCGGGTTCGAGCAGCGATGGCCGTGCAATGGCGGCCCTGGGCGGCAGCCGGAGCACGACAGGGCTGGGACAGACTCCGGCCTCACTGGTTTCACTCCCAGAGACCCCAACTCGCACCTCAGCCGCCAGCCCAGGGCAGCGGCCCCCGTCCCGGGGCGGGCACGGCTCCCACCTCCTAACAGGAGAGGCCCCTCCTCCGCTTGTTTTCGGCGCTTTTTTTTTTTTTTTTTTTTTTAATTTTTTTTTTTGCTCCACGTTTCACCTGGAAGAATCATTCTTGAGCTCCAAAAACTGTTTCTGTTTTCATGGAGTGCTAATGCCAGCTGAAGTGGTTGGTGGATATTCTGAAAATGACATTTCTGATATGGCTGCCTGCTCACCAAGAGCTAAAAGGAACAATTTGGGCCTCTCAGAGTTTTATGCAAGAAGCCTTTCACTCATAGTGTGCTTTGATGCGCAGTACGCACAGGTAGTCATTCATTTAATCAGAACTTGCAACAGCAGATATACTTTATTTGTTTGAGCATAGGGAGCCCAAATTAAGCTGGTATGACAGAACTAGGAAAGACTTGTATACATCCTTTCTTTAGTTCATGTCTTCAGATCCAATTTACTTTGAGAATGCTGTTGTAATGTGTTGTGGTTTAACCCCAGCTGGCAACTAAGCACCACACAAGCGCTCGTTCACTTCCCCCCACGGGGCGATGAATTAGGGAAGAGAATTAGGATGGTAAAAGTGAGAAAACTCATGGCCTGAGATAAGAGCAGTTTAATAATTGAAATAAAATAGTAATAATAATAAATTGTAATGAAAAGAAAAGTAACAAGAGAGAAATAAAACCCAAGAAAGACAAGTGATGCAAATAAAAACAACTGCTCACCACCAACTGCCCGATGCCCAGGCAGTCCCCAAGCAGCGCCCCCCCGGTGCTTTCCTGTAGTTTTATTGCTGAGCGTGACACCCCACGGGGTGGAACATCCCTTTGGGCAGCTGGGCTCTGCTGTCCCGCCTGTGTCTCCTCCCAGCTGCTTTTGCATCCCCAGCCTCCTGGCTGGTGGGGCGGTGTGAGAAGCAGAAGAGGCCTTGATTCTGCGTGAGCGCTGCTCAGCAGTAACCTAAACATCCCTGTGTTATCAACAGTTTCCAGTGCAAATCCAAAATATAGCCACATACTAGCTGCCGTGAAAAAAATTAACTCTGCCCCAGCCCAAACCAGCACATAATGTGGTGTCGTACCCGTAGGAACCTGTGTTTCAACAGCAATGCTGCTATATTATAGTATTTGTACAGTTGGGGTAATTAGTAAGGAACTATTAACAGCTAAGGAGAAATGAGATGCTGCCACTTATTCTGTCTGGACATATCAGTCACATAACATTGCTTAGGTGATGGGTTGTGAAGTTCTATTTTGAGCAAGGGCTATTTAAAACCTTCCAGCTTCTAGATCAGCAATGTTTCTCAGGTTATGAGCCTGGTACACTTGTGTTGACTTTTTCCTCTGGAGTTGAAAAGACAAATTATAACTTCTGCTTGCAGTTACAGGCTCTGTATTTTTCCATAGCTCCCTAAACTCAGCAAGGCTTCTGAAAACAAAATTGTGCAAGTACTTTAAAATATTTTACACTTTTAAAATTTGGACAATTTTGTTAGTTCTTGAAAGGACTCATTCTGTCGAAAAGGCAAAAGCGTAATTTAAACTCTGAGCTGGCTCTGTTCTTACTGAATTTGGAGATCTGGTGGGATCAAAGAAACAGCTGTGACAACGCTGTAGGTAATGTGCTTTATTTAAACCTTAGTGCTGAGAATGGAGAGACAGTCCTCTGTTGATTGGCCTGTATTTGTGGGCCTTGGTTTGGGAGCTGCTAAATGGAGCAGGAGTTTTAAGTCCCTGATAGGTCTCCATCTGTAATAGCAAGCATTTGTCGTGTTTTAGATTGGGGAGACCGGAGTCCGAGTGGTTTTGAACTAGAGAACTTGGTTTCTGTCTGCCAGACCTGTTGATTTGTTGTTGCTTTTTGCGAAGAAACTGACAAGTGTCACAGTATTCTTTAATTTTCATGTACTTGACGACTGAAAAGAGAGTTATGTGTAGGATTATCATTGTGATTTACATCTTCACTTGTACTGAAACTTCTAGAAAAGGAGTTGGGGCTTGCACTGTATGTGGCAATGTACCCGTCAGCGGGGTGATGCCTGCAGGTACCCTGCTTACCCCTGGCAAGCGTGGAAAAACGGACAACCAGATCAGGTTGCAGTCTGTTTAAAAATACTGCCAGTTACATAAAGGATTAGGCTGTGCTTGGTGGAAAAAATAGTGTAAGTACTGGTGGTAACTTCAGTGAGAAAAAAGCATGAGATTGAAACAGAAAAGTATAGGTTTAGTGAAACTAGGAAACAGATTCTTATTAAAACTTTTAAGCTGCTAATGCTGGTTTTGAGAACTAGTAGAGTTTGAATTAGCACAGAGGCATGAAATTAGGAATGTCCACAAAAATGTCTACCCTTGCAGTGTGCTAACCTAACATTATTGTTGGTGAATTTTCAGCTGTCATTCAGTAAACATTTCATCTCCCTGGAGTGTTCCTAAAAGATATAGGGGGGATAATAATGTTGTGATATTTAATTAAGCTTCAAAAAACATTTGTTAGTACTGGGTATTGTTTACTTTTTAGTAACTAGAGAAACAAACAATGAATGATTGTCAGAAAGAGCAGGCAAAACTTGAAATTGATTTATTTACTATAAATTGATTGAAGACTGAAATTCATGTATTTGTACTTTTACAGTACATACACAGTTGAATCTGTTCTGTGTTCTATCTTAGTTGTTAAAATGGGAAGCTTGTCACCAAACTGATCTGTCTTAATTTCATTTTCTGATTATGGATTGTGTACTCCTGCATTTTTCTCTGCTCTTTGGATATCTTTGGGTTTGCTGTTCCCATTCTGTCTGCATTGCTTGCTATATTCAGCATAAAATTCTCTAATCTAAATTTAGTTGACTCTTTTAAAAAATAGAACATTTATTAAGGACTGGAAGTCAAGTAAGACTGAGAGGTTTGCCTTTTGGTATTGGTTGGAGGGAGTAGATAGTTTCTGTTCTATTAGGTGCTCGGATTTTCAGTAGGTTTCCTGTTTGTGGTTTCTTTTGTTTATTTGCTTTTCTTAAAAATGGTGCCTTGTGGTTTCAGCTTCCCAATCTGTTGTTCTATGGCCCACCTGGAACTGGAAAGACTTCCACTATTTTAGCAGCTGCTAGAGAACTCTATGGGTAAGCTGGAATCAAGTTGCTTTGGTGTAATGGACTATCACGTGTCCTCTAATCATGTAACAGAGGGCCTCTGGTCATTGCCTGTTCTTACGTAGGTTCTAGGTCTTTTTCAGGAATATCTCAACATTCTAATTCAGCTCTCACATGAGATTTCTTTCTCATTTGTCCTGTCACGAGTGATTGATTCTGTTACCAGTATAGGCTTAGAACGCTTGAGACGAGCAGCCAGGTAACCCTGGCGCAAGAGTATGCAAGGAAGTGGCTTGCATATATGCCTTACTGAACTTTGCAAAGGAATTCCAATTTTAATGGTATATTCAGTAAGTTATTAGCTCCATGTAGATCTCAAAGCAGTTCATAAAATGTCTGAGTCATAATCTTTCTGTCATGCACCATTGAATTTTGTCTGGAAGTAATACTGGGAGTCAGACTAAAATTCAGTGTGTGTACGTTCATTAACTCACTTGTGACGCTTGGGAGTTTTTGAGTAGTGAATTCAGTGACCCATAAGCAAAAACTGCATGAGAAGGTGGTTTGATGTTAAGGTCAAATCTAATGTTGACCTTAGTACCTCTCCCCCTCATTGCCATCTTTAATTTTTGGCTCATGTTGGTTTTTTTGGAGAGAACCACTTCTAATTTACTAGTAGGAAGACAACTCCACATTCTGCATCCGCTTGAATTCCCAGAACTTAAAGTCCACTAGTGATTTTGTGTTTGTTTGGGTTTTGTTTTGATTTTTAATCAGAGGTGCTGCTGTATAGTACTGCTGCGAAATCCTGCCCGTATGATACTTTCTAGATATTTCTTTCTGGTAGCATTGCAATGGCAGAGCACTGCTGGTGATTGTATCTGGGCATTTTACTTCTTCTTACACATTGCTCTGATGTAATTTTACACTTCATTGTTTTCTGCAGTCTGGCAGGCAACTGTAAGAATAGCTAATGGAAATTCATACCTAACATTTAGTGATCCCAGTTTAACTATCTTTGAACAAAGTATGCTATTTAGTAATGCTGGCAAAAATAATACCTGCCATTGGAAAAGGCCAGAAGGGCTGTTGATATACTTTATAATGTATTGTTACAAGAGTTAGCAGCTAATATGTTGTAATAAAAATTTTACAGCCCTGAATTATTCCGGCAAAGAGTCCTTGAGTTAAATGCTTCTGATGAGCGTGGAATACAAGTGATTCGGGAAAAAGTGAAGGCTTTTGCTCAGCTAACTGCATCTGGAAGCCGTTCAGAGTAAGTGCTGGATTGAAACTCGCTCTGTTTGATGGGCTGTCTTGCTTAGGACAAAGCATGTGGTTGTTTTTCTTTAGATTAACATCATAATTCTAATATAAATGATGGGTCAGCACTGCCCGGAAGTTTACAACACATGCAGTGCTTTGGCTAAGCTTTGACTTCATGCAATTTCACATTGAGAGTTTGAATACCTGGGAGGAACTTTTAACTTCTGACATAGAGAGAGGCAGACAGGGAAAACCCCAAAAGGTCAAGTCTTCTGGAGTTGGTGATACGTTGTTGGCTTTGCAAATGTTGTCTAACTACCACAGAAAAGCTTCTTTGGATAAGTGGTGGTTGGAGTTACTTCTCTAGTGCCTCAAATCTGCAACATCTTATACAAGATGGCTCCCAGATTATGAGATGCTAACAAGATTCTGGTGTCAGGCGGTGAGAAGTCCTGTACAGGTGAAGCCATATGTGTGGAAAAAACAGGTTGTGGAAAGGAGCAGGAAGAAAGCGTATGCTAGTTATATCTGGCAAGAAATGGTCTTGTGTACTGAGGTTAGTCTGTTGCAGTGGTCTTTGAAGTTCAGGGAATTGGGAAGCCTGTAAAAAGAAGTGCTGCATTAGTTATTAAGAGAAGAAACGTAAAGCAAGAGTACACATTTTAGAGGGCTTTTGCAGTATTCAAGTGTCAGTCTTTCTATGGAAACTCAGTCCCCCGCTTGTTACAACTATTAGTCCTTTATCCAAAAATAATTGAAAAAGATTGAACCTCTGAATATGTTCTATTTATCCTGTATAAATACCTAAGTAAAATATGACTTTGGTGGTTTGTTTTGGTTGTGGTTTTTTTTTTTTAACTTGGGCTGTGCATTGCATGTCTCCTGGATAACAGATTTCTTATTTTTCAGTGGTAAAGTTTGTCCTCCTTTTAAAATTGTAATCCTGGATGAAGCAGACTCAATGACTTCAGCAGCCCAGGCAGCCTTAAGACGTACAATGGAAAAAGAATCTAAAACAACCCGGTTCTGCCTTATTTGTAACTACATCAGCAGGTATGTGTGGAATTCGTTGCTTATTTGGACTTGTTGCCCTTTCTGTTCTGTACTCTTTTTGTAGCCTTTTCTTTTTTTTTCCTTCTTCACCAAGAGGTTGATATTTAGTTCTCATAGTTAGTAGAGATGTATCTGTGAATACAAGACTGTGAGGACAATGTTTAGCTATCAACTTTTTTTTTTTTTAATAGTCTTGCAGTTTTAAGGTTATGTTGTCCTTTTCTGCCTCGATAGCTTTGTCTGTATGAACTTGACCCCTGCATTCATTTACTAAGCACTTACCTTCCTTTCTTTCAGAATAATTGAACCTTTAACATCTCGATGCTCCAAATTTCGCTTCAAGCCTTTGTCAGATAAAATCCAACAGCAGAGGCTATTGGACGTTGCTGAGAAGGAAAATGTGAAAATCAGTAGTGAGGTAACTTCATGGGTGCCATGTTATCTTCCTAAAACCAAAGAAACATCCACCAGAGAAAACTGAAGCAAAACTGCAGGGCTTTTTGTTCTGTGCTGAGTATACTTGCGTTAACCATGCTTCATTCTGAAATTGCCAGATGTTTACGTTAGTGGAGAGGTTGCTTTGCAACTCGTGTGTTGTGCCTGCCTGTGACAATCTGCCTTAAGCACTCAATATTTTAAAATCAATGTGCTGAAAAAGTGTACTGGATTTTAATTAACAGTGAGCATGTAACTTGGCATTTTCTGATGTTATTTTTCAGGCAGTATCTTACCTTGTTAAAGTATCAGAAGGAGACTTAAGAAAAGCAATTACTTTTCTTCAAAGTGCCACGCGCCTAATGGGTGGAAAAGAGATCACAGAGAAGATAGTCACTGAAATTGCTGGGGTAAGCTGTGCTTGACTGTTTCTCCTGTAATTACTCTGAAAAGCATTTGTGTAGTAAGTGTACTTGCTCCCTGTATCTACCTTTGCACAAAGTTTGATTAAGAAATTGTTTTATACCTGTTAGTATTGCAGTGTGGTACTGATACAATATCCACCAGAATTTTAAAGATTGATTCTATACACTTACTACACAGCAAGTTTCTACCAACTTATTCTCTAAATCAAGGAAAACTGTCAAATAGTCTTATAATTAAACTGAGGTTGAAATATTCTGCTCGTGAATGCAAAATGTATTGCCTTGTGTGGGACAGTAAACTAGACTGCCTTTTGGCGCTTTTGTGTGTGTGTGTGTCTGTGTAAGTATAGATCATTGCAACATGTGGTTTGGAAACACCACAGGGGAATGAATTTCAGTAGCAGTTAATTTGCAACTTAACATTTGTAGTAACAGTGTCTCTTCAAGGATCTGTGTAGATTTTGCTTTTTAACAAAGCAGCAGTGACTTTCAGAATGACATAAACAACACTGACAGGGACAGGAGAGACCTGAGAGGAAATACATTTCATAAAACTTGTGTGAAGGTGTTCCTGTAGCACAAACCCCACTTAGCTCCTAAAGGAAGAAATGTGAGATGAGGAGTTGAGGAGCTGAGAAATAAATGGGCTTTAATAACGGGCGGGCACTCTTCCCTTGCAGGTGCTACCATCGTAGCTAACTATAAGGGCTGTGAGGTTTTCACTTTGGAAGCAGACAGTTGTAGCTGTGCCTGTTATGCAGAACAGGTGTAAACAATTTTCTCAGTGAACTCCTTGTTCAGTTTTGTGCATCTAGCTGTAGAAAAAAGCTGGATTTCATTAGATATCTGTAAATCACAATTTCTAAGAAACCTGGCAGAGGTTGACTGTAATGATAGGAAAGAGAGGCATGAAATTCCATTATTGAATGATGCTTATTTAAACCAAAGGAACCCCACTTTACATCTTCATAAATACTTCAGATTCTTGATCCTACATACCTTTTGTGACCCCGGAGTGACCTTAGTACAAAAGGTTAATAAAGAAGCTTTGAAACCATACTGTCCAGACACTCAACTGACAGAAATGGCAATGAGTAGAGGGAAGAATGTGGACAGTGCTTCCCTGCTCAGAGCTGGATAATGGCATCTGTCAACTTTTTTTTTCTTGTGATTTATTGTCTGGTCTTGTTGCATTGGGCTTTTTTTGTGTCCCTGGTGTGTCACTGGAGAGAGAACTGATTTGCTGTTTTGCGTAGGTGTAGCATGGCGCAGAAAGCATTGGTTGATCTAATTGTTAAAGTCCTCCACGTAGTCAGTGTCCTTGAATAATTGATTGTGTGTTTGGATTTATGAACGTGGCTTTGACAATTCATTATCACCATATAGTTTTATTTTAATATCACCAATATAGGACAAACATTAAAGCTTAGCTCTCACTTTGAAAATTTAGCTAGTCTGTCTTATATACTTGCTTGAAAGTGGTGTGGTTGGGTGTGTAGAGGAATGAAATGCCAAAATGGCCTCCTTTGTGGACACTTTGTGTCTGTTACAGTAAATTTCAACTCTGTAGACTTAAAATTGAAGTTGATGCTAAGAAATGTGATTTCTTGTTACAGGTCATCCCTAAAGAAACAACTGATGAACTGCTCTCTGT
The DNA here is from genome assembly GCA_009806455.1 of Tetrax tetrax. NCBI lineage: Eukaryota > Metazoa > Chordata > Aves > Otidiformes > Otididae > Tetrax > Tetrax tetrax. The sequence continues at coordinate 132,481 of WHYT01016119.1, forward strand.
CTGCCAGAGTGGTTCATTTGAGAAACTGGAAACACTGGCAAAGGTAGAGTCCTCTTAGTGCTCTAGCCTGGACGTTTTCCTGGGTTGCTGCCCTGTGAATCCTTTGTTGCTGGGCTGCAGCTGGAGAACATTTGGCCTCTGGTCAGTGAGGATGCACACTTCAGGAAGTGTGTCTTTTACCAGTTAGTACTCTAATCTTTCCCTTCTGAGGAAAAACTGTCAAAGCTGCAAATAAGATTCCCTGCCAGTGCGATTCAGGCTTTCTCCTGAATTAAACTGATCACATGTGGAGCAGTTAGGCTGAATTAGGCAGAGTAGGAACTCCTGGAGAGACACTTGGTTCAGGCTTTTCGAACTGTGTCTTCAGTGGACTGGACTTGGTTACATGGTCACCTTGGTTACACGGAAGGTGTCTTAGATGAGAAGTATGTGAATACAGCTGTAATAAGTCTTCGGTTTTAAAATACTTCATGTTAATCTTACAGTACACTAGTGTGTGTCTTACAAACTGCAGTGACTTAGAATAGATCTTGCTGGGGAAGGCACGAGCTACTGGTTTATAGAAGTGGATTTGTTTTCTTTAATACAGAAAAGTTTCTTGCTCCCTTTGAAGAATGGAAAATTCCTGATCCTGTGAGTTAAAAGGAGGCTTAGACAGTCTTGAACTGGATTTTAAATTGAGGAGTTGTCCCTGACCGGGAACATTCTCCCGGTGAAATGTTCCATGCCTGTATGGAAAAGGCCAATATTGGTCAGCCTCCTGCTTTCTACTCAGCTGAGCCTTGTCATATAGTTTTGGCTGGGCCTCTGGTCTTGAGTCTGGATTTAGTTTCCCGTAAAGTTGCAGCAAATCTTAGAATTGTTGTGCCAGGATTTGTGCAGATGTCATTGCCTTACACTTTCACATTTCCTTACCATGGTGTCTAATACGTGTTGATCTTAAGAGACGATGATACGTATTTTCTAAATCCTTAGAGCTGGTATCTAATCTAATGTAGCAGTTTGGAACTGTTCTGCAGTTTCCAGAGCAGGTGGGGACTTTGTTTCAGATATTAGTGCTCAATATGTAGCTGACACAATTTGAGTGGATGCTTCCCTAAAGCATGGGTGTATATTTTGCTGTACAGAAAAATAAGGTTGCACCAACTCTTTTCCTATTTTCTCTCTGCCTAAATGGCTTTGTGGTCTACTGTTCTCAATATTTGCTGGTTTTGTAACAGGGCACTACTGATTTTTTTTTTTTTTTTTTTTTTTTTTTTTTTTTAAAGCTATCTTTAGTTGCCACCATTTTTATTTTATTAAAAAAAGTTTTGGCCTTACGGATCTCTCTACGCCTGAGGCTAGTAAATGCCAGATGAAGAAAATAAATCCAAGTAGGTGGCACTTCAAAATGTGAAAGCTGTGAAACTGACACATGATGCTGTGGATGCTAAGCTTTCCTAATTTTAGAATTAAGATTGGACAGGTTCAGTGGAGGTTGTTAGATGCTTAAAATGTCTCCAGCTTACAAAATCCCCAAGATGTCAATTGTCAGAAGCTGGAAGAACATTTGGGCAAAATCACTGGCTATGTCCTGCCATGCTCCTGCAGCCTTTCCCGGGGCTCACTTCCACTCACTGTCAGGCAAGATGCTGGACTATGTACAAACTACTGACTCGTCCTCTAAAATGTGGAAGTTCCATAGTAAAGTTCAGGACAGTCTTTCAATGCAGATAGAATTTTTCAGATTGGTTTTCCAGTTTGGGGAGTTCCTGCTGCTGAATTATTTCCATCTTCTTCTGTCTGTGCCACAGAATCTCATAAACGAAGGGTATGCTGTTGCTCAGCTTGTGAACCAGCTGCACGATACTGTTGTTGAGAGCGAAGATTACAGTGACAAGCAGAAATCCATCATAGCTGAGAAACTTGCGGTAAGTCTGTAGCTTGAGTTGAAAAACCCCACGTTAACTTCCACTGGTTAGTTTTTGTTTATGCACTCTCTCTCTTCCAAGAACTATACATAATGATTTATTTTATAATGATTTTTAGACTGGATGATCTTTTAGGTCTTTTCCAATCATGATAATTCTGTGATTCTGTGATTTTTATTTGTAGTTCTGAATGTTTCTCGGTAGAACCTAAATTTCATGAGAAGGAATTGAAATCCAGTTAGGTGAATTATTAGCCATATTATATTGTTCTAATGGTGCCCAAGCAAGAGGTTTGTGGGTTTGGGTGTTTGGTTTTTTTTAATATGAGAGGGAAAATTAAGGCAACATTTTAAGTCAGCACTTAAACTGGTAACTGCAAAGTGCAAGCTTTTGTTCTAGTGCGTAAAATAGGCCTTTTCAAAAACAGTGAGTTAATTAACTCATTAAATTTTGACCAAGAAGAAGAGACAGCTGTGGTGGAGGCTTTCCTAAATTCACTGAAGAAAGGTGGGTAGTGTGATGAGCTGCAGTGATGCCCCGAGCAGCTACTTGCAGTGCAAACGGTGCGTCACTTCCTGTGTATGAACTGTCCCGGCCCGGCCTCCTCAGGAAAGTGGAGGAGAGGCAGTTGTCCCATCTGGTATGATGGGTGTGTGCTGCGTGACTGCTGGAGTTGTTGCCAATTAAGTAAACGGCTGGAAAACTTCATCTTTGTTCTCCACTGTAACCTGAGAGACAGCTGTCTCGAGCACCACCATTTTAAGGGGTTTTACCCTCTTTTCTGTTTGCAGGAAGTAGACAAATGCTTGGCAGATGGTGCTGATGAATACTTGCAGCTGATGAGTCTCTGTGCCCTTGTGATGCAGCAGCTAACGCAGAACATCTAACAACTGCAGCAGCGGCTGACAGCAGAGGAGAGCGGGCTTTTGGTTCATGGGCAGCTGAGGTTTCAAGAGCAGGGACCTGTGGATTCTTTTTTACTGGTTTTTGCAATAAAAGGACTGCTCAGCAGTTGGAAAAGCTCATACTGGAATAGTGGATTTCTTTCACACTAGGTTAAAGAGATCTCTGGCTGCTGAGGAGCCAGAAATGCTCCTGCTTTGCAGTTCTGGGGTAGACTTAACACATGGAAAGGTAGATGCATCCAGAAGGAGTGTGTATGCTCTACACTTGGTCATCATTGGCTAGGAGCTTAGAGAGAAAGGAGTTGTTCCTGTCAGCCCATGCTGCTTGGAGTTGAAGGTATTAACTTGGCAAAGCAATCACATCTTTGCTCCTGTGCCACCTCCTCCATCTTGTACCAGGCCCTTTAGCACTGTATGCTGCAAAAATCACTTTCTAGGAAATGTATTGCAACATGTAAGAAAAAGTGGGGGGTGAAATGAAAAGTAGGTCACAAGTCAGAGCATGTTCTAGAGAAGTTGCTTGCATGTTCCCCAAACTATTACCTGCACAAAGAACACAGGGAAGGTAGAGCACCTCTGGGGGATGTGTTCCTCCAGCACGCAGCAGATGCTACCTCCCCAAATGCAGTCAGAAAAGCCTTGGGCCGTCAGCATCACTCGATTAAAAAGCTCACTGCTTCCATCAGTCAGTACTAAGTGAGCCATTTTCTGCTCTGATGAAAGAAAGGGTATTTCAGTGTTACAGACACATGGCTCGTCACCCATGGCACTTGGGGACAGCCTGTGGCACTTCAAGCTCACCACTTACTGCTCTAAAAACAGAGAAGCACCCAGAAGCCCGGTAACTGCTAAGCACAGGTCTGGACACCAAGCACAAACCCAGCAGCTGACACTAACTAAGGAGCTGCCATATCAAGCACCTTCCCTAAAAGAACAAAAACACCCCTCTAAGCAAGAAGGAACTACTTACCATTTAAGTGAATATAGAAGTTTTTATTGAACATTCAAACTTCATTAAGACATGTGCAATATGGCAAATTTTACTGGGTTTAACCCTAACTAAGACAATAGTATGATTGCTTGCTGGGGCTTAGCAACAGGGTCCAGATCACACTTACCGCTAATTAAATACTTTATTGAATAAATACATATGAAACAAAAATGCATTTTAATGCTCTTATAAAAGTTTAAGAGATTTTGAAAGGCCTTTCCAATTCAATCTGAAGTGTAAGTACATACAATAAAGGAAGGTAGGCTAGTTTAACATAATTGGCTGACTTTATACAGCACTTATATCTTTTAGTCCATAAGTAAATTATTAAATGATAAAGAACATCTAATACAACCACTTCTATGGAACTAGGAAATAAATTTCTAATAAAGAAAAAATTTACAGACCCCATGACTTTCCACCCAACCCCAACAGTCTAACCCTAAAGTGGATAAAGCCAGTGGCTTTCCCCACAAGAGCTCACGACAGAAAGTCGCTTCGCTTATCAAAAATCTGTATTTCTGATCCGTTATGAGCATTGAGACAAGATTCAATAAATCCCCAAAGAAAGAAGCACAATGCACGTTGTGAATCGCCTATTCAGCAACAGCGAGCACTGCATTCACAACCACCTCATCCCAGGGATTAAATGAGATCAGCCACATTCATCGGCATCTCCTCCACTGTAGTATTGTAGAAAGTCTCAATGTCTCGCAGGATCCTCTTGTCCTCTTCAGTGACAAAATTTATAGCCACGCCTTTTCTGCCAAAACGACCACCTCGGCCAATTCTGCACAAAAAGAAAACACATTTACACACAGGTTACCTACTCTGATCTGCTTTAAATGTTTGCAAGATCCATTCATTAACTGCTGCTCTTTTATCTGCCACTGGCCAGATTATGCAGTATTTACAGGACTTGTGGCTACCAGTCATGTCGGGTCAGGAAAAGCTAGCAGTGCCAAGAGGACAGATCTGTCCATCCTACAGAGCAGCAGAAAAGATAAGCTGGTCACCAGCACACCACGGTACAGTTTAGTTACAGCCACCATCGATTCTACCTCCCTGCAGACTGCACAATAAACCGTCTAGTCAGCAAGCGCTACGTACAAAGAAATGGCTCACAAAACTTGGTGAATAATCATGACAAAATATATAAATACCGGCTTTTATTCAAACATCCTAAGTTAGGTCAATGCTGTTCCTGACCACCATCTTGTGTCATCAACTGCTGCTATGAACATCAAGTAACAGAGCACTGTTGATTGAGTTTAGGGACAGTCACTACAAGTAGTTAACTAAATCTAGGGGAGAAAAAACTTTAAACTGCTACCAGAGGACACACACCACAGACAAAAGAATCCCACTGTAAGAGGAGCCACCAAGAGCAAACAAGGCACACCAATACAGCTGAGCCTCCAGAAGCAAAGGCAGTCAGTCCTGTGTAACTGGTTTAAAAGAGTATTAAGGTCTGGTCACTGAGCAGCAGCAGCTGAAGATTAGCTGGGACCTACAGACTGAGCTAACATGGCCGCTAAGACACTATGCCAGTGATGGCTTTTGTGAGCGTACTCCACAACCGACGTGGCAAGAGACAGTTCAGTAGCTGGCAGTTTCCCCAGATCTCAGCTAGGAACGACTGATGAACCATCACTGAACTCTGATATCACACTGCAGTCTTTGCTCCTCCCTGATTTCAGAACCATAGCTGTGAAAGTCAGGGTTTTTTAAAGCAAAACCACAAGTAGTTTATTTTCTGCTAGCTTTTTAGCAGTTACCGTATGAATGGATGCATTGTTGGTAAGGACCAAAGGGAAAATAAACAGGACATGACACTCAGTGCAGCACACCAACTGGAGGGCAGAGCCAACTAACCTGTGAATGTAGTTTTCACGATTGGTCGGCAGGTCGTAATTTATCACCAGCGACACTTGCTGCACATCAATGCCACGAGCCTGAAAAGCAATAGCGAGTCTTTAATGCAAGTCACAGGCTTTAGGTTGAATTATTTATCCCATGCTTTTGTCGACCACATGGTTAGTGATGAACTACAACTGTGTAGTCCATAGTGGAGCGTAGTCTTTACTCTTCCAAGAAGCTCCAAATAGTTCAGGCTACAAGAACCTTCACTGAATTATGAAGCTTTTGGCGCCCGATTTAAACACAAACACATTCAGCATAAATTAATGCTCACCAGCAAGTCAGTAGTGATCAGGACACGGCTTGATCCCGATCTAAACTCTCTCATGATAACATCCCGTTCCTTCTGGTCCATGTCACCATGCTGTAGAGTTAAGAACAAAACATCGTTATTACCGTTCCAATACTCCAGGCCACAACATCCTTTATAAAACAAAGGGATGTATGAAACCCAGCGTCCCTACCTGCTGTAGGAACAAAGCAGGCAGAGATAGAAGGAAACACTTTTCTTTAAGCAGGGGGAACGATAATACAGCACTGCACAGCTATATTATAACTTTCCTGCTTTTCAGCCAAATGTAGCTCATGATCATTTGTTTTCCAATAGGTACGTGGCATTTCAGAAGTTAGATGCAAGTCTCAGTTCTTACCAGAGCGGAGACTGTGAAGTCCCTGGCATGCATTTTCTCTGTAAGCCAGTCTACTTTTCTCCTCGTATTCAGGAAAATAACAGCCTGTGTAATGGTCAGTGTCTCGTACAGATCACAGAGAGTATCCAGCTTCCACTCCTGAACAGAACAAAGGAGATCAGGAAATACATCATGCCACCAATAAAGCAATTAAGCATGCTCTCATCTGCAGTTATACTCAGTATGACCCAGGACATTGGAACAAGACATCAACCAACGTTTCTGCATCAACTGTTGCACCAAATCTTCAGACACAGGACACTGGACATTAAGAAAGAGGTCCACCCCAGTCAGTTCGGATCCAGTGCATACTTTTTCTTCTTCTTGCATGTACTCTACTAGCATTATTACAGAAACCAAAGCTCAGCCTTCGTTTCTGCAATTTTAGTACAGTGCTTTAACAAGAAGGTAAGAGAACTTAAACTCGTCCAGCCAGAGCAAGTATAACTGACACCAACCTCTCTTTCAACATTAATGTAGAATTGCTTGATACCCTCCAGAGTCAGTTCTTCCTTCTTAACCAAAATACGAATGGGATCTCTCATGAACTTTTTGGTCACTTCTAACACATCCATTGGCATTGTAGCTGACAGCAACACAACCTAGAATGGATTATTCCATATTAGCAAGTGCCTAGGACACCAGCATTGATTTATACGATGCAGCAGTTCTCAGCTACACTGTAAGCCAGTCTGCATACATCAATTTAACCACATAAAAAGGCTTTTTACCTGGATGTTTGTGCTTAATTTTTGAAAGATCTCATAAATTTGATCCTTAAATCCACGGCTCAACATTTCATCAGCTTCATCCAGAACAAACATTTTGATCCATTTAGGTGCTATTAAAAAACAAAGGAGTATCTCATCAAGTTTCAGAAAAACACTGAATACTTTTATTAATGTCACTCTCCTTTAGGACTAAGCTTTCTAGTACAACTCCCTACAATGAGACAAATCCATTACTTAAGCTCTTACTGGGTGTGAAGTTTCTATTGGAAATGTATTATCAAGAGCAAAGTTAAATTCATACTTACACAGGTAGCGTCTGTTTAACATATCAAACACACGCCCTGGAGTTCCGACCACAATGTGCGGAGCCTCGGCCTGAAGTTTTTGCATCTCATTGCGAACATTTGTACCACCAATACAAGCATGGCATGTTGCTCCCATATAGTCTCCAAGGGCAAGAATTACCTTTTGGATCTAAAATAAAACCTTTCCATTAGTAGTAGTTCCTGGTAAAGTAAAGATTTAAGCCCTGTTATCATTGGCGCTTATGGAGTTCAGAAGAGCGAGCAAGGACTATGCAACTCTAATTGTTAGAAAAGACAATTGCTAATGATTTTGCCCAACTGTTTGTTATTTGTTTACTAGAAAGCTTAACTCAGAAGGGCACTCCAGCTCTGTTTTTGTCCTTATCAGTTGAACTAGCTAAAGAAGTGACTACCATGCATCTGGTATTATTAAGTTAAAAAGTAAAGCCCCCAGAAGTGAACTCGAGTTTTGAACTGCTAAGGCCTCCATGCTGAGCACTTGCAGTAGGTTTCCAAGAGCACACAAGTGCACTGCTGTATGCCAGGCTTCAAAACAACTCTCACCTCACTGATGTCTTCAGAGTAGAACAAAGGCTAAACAGTCTGATCAGAGGTTCTTGTTCCACTGATCTGCTCTTTTTTTCCTTATATTTCTTTCCTGCCTGATTCAGTACATTTAGCTTTACCTTCACAAATCTCCACTATAGCACTGGCACCACAGTATATTCTAGTTGAAAAAGACAGGAAGTGGTATACAATCTATTTTCTACTCTGAGTTCTGTTCAACATTTTGATCTTAAGATCCTGCATTATTGATATACATTAATGCTAAAAATTAAGTATCTTGTAAGTTTTGTTAAACGCTTCCACTTGGTAAAACTGGATACCAAGCCTTGAAGGTGAAGTAGGCATGCAGTAACATTGTCAGGAAAACATCACAAAAATACAAAAACAATCAAGAGACTGCATGCACACTACAGTTTTCACGCTGCACAACTGCACACAAGTTTAAATAGCTTCCAAAAGGTAAGTTTTGTTTCCACTCAGAACACTGTGCTTTAATATCAGATCTTTTTTTTTTGTTTTGTTTTGGTTTTTGTTTGTTTGTTTGTTTTGTTTTTGTACTGAAGACGCTTCCTTAGAACTATACTCAAACAGTAGCTGGCTCCTGCAACCCTGCCCCAGCACACCCTCCACATGCATCAACTCTTCAAGCAAGCAGAGAACCTGTGAGGCAGAAGCCAGTTTGTATCCCCCATTACTCAACACAAAAAGGGTTCTGAATGGATGGTAGTTACAGCCCCTGAAGACATCTCACAGTTGTGAAACCTGAAACCCACGCAGCACACAAGCAGCTTTTTTTTTTTTTTTAACTACGCTATCAATACCTGTTGAGCCAGTTCTCTGGTAGGGGCCAATACTAGTGCTTGGGTCTCCTTGAGATCAATCTCCAACTGCTGCAGGATGGAAATAGCAAATGTAGCTGTCTTGCCAGTACCTGACTGAGCTTGAGCAATCACATCATACCCTAAAAAAAGCAGGATACACATTTACTGCTCCCACAGAGGTCATTCATGGTTTTAGTTTTATTTTATTCCTTTTGAAATAAGTGATCAGTAGTAAAGAGTTCTCTCCATTTCAGGTCAGTCCCGAAAGATGGTATACCATCATATCACTTGTTTAATAAAGGCTAAAAAATAGGTACCACTGCATGCTAGTAAAACAGTGTATGCATTTTACAACACTCTCCTAATTATCCAATGTTGATATCAACAAATGAATAACCTGCATACCTTTGATGCATGGAATAATAGCTCTCTGCTGGATGGCTGAAGGCTTCTCAAAACCATAAGCATAAATGCCCCTAAGAAGGGATTCTTTTAAATTCATATCATCAAAATTGTCAACAATCTCATTCCAATTGCTCTGTAATAAAGAAAAAAATATTCGAAAATATTAAATCCAATGCTTATCTCCATGAGTGATTTAATCCTCACATCAGTTCATGTGTGCTCACCTCAATGACGCCATCGGGGTCCATTCCCTCTGGGCCGCCATGGTCTCTGTCCCTAAAGAGAACAAGCCATTAGCACAGTAGCAACAAACACGCAGAAGGGAGCTGATACCTTGGCTGCCAGAACCCCATATCTGGAACCCGTGACAGATCATCCTAGCAGGTGCGTTGATATCCTGCCAATGGAGAAACTCCTACCCTCTCCCCACTGCCCTGGGTGCCACTAACCCAACTTCTCAGCTCTCAATGCGACAGAAGACGATCCCAAGCCACACGAGGCTCAGCGAAGAAAAAACCCACCAGAAAAATATGCCTCAACCCCAGGTAAACAGCCTTGCCTATTAAAAATAAAACAAGCCGGCAAGACAATGACCGCCACATCCCGGCCTACAGCGCCACCCTCACGGAAGGCATCTGTTTAAGGCGGGGCTCCACACGCTGGGCCCCGCAGTTGCGGGGAGGGAGCGGGGCCATGGCTGCCGCTGCGCACTGTGACCCAGC
>WHYT01016119.1:143504-154054 GCA_009806455.1 Tetrax tetrax
AAAAAAAAAAAAAGAAAAAAGAAAAAAAATCTGGCGAGACTGATTTAAAGGTTAGTGCAATCCAAAGTAAAGCGGTAAGGAAAAATGTTACTGTGCAAACCACTTCAATGAAATGCTCAGCCATCAGGCCCGTTGCTTTCATGCTGCTGTAGAAAAAAAAAAAAAAAAAATCAATCATTTTAATGCTCTTCTCAGGTTTTACAATAATCTGTTCATCAATATTCCTTATGTAGGCAAATAATATAAATTGTAAGCATTAATTTGTGCCAACTTTAATGGGTTTATGTGTGTCCCTTCCCAAACTTGTTTCCATAGTGATTATATATGAACAAATGGAGGCAGTGCTTGAAAAATTTGACCCTTTACTTGACTAGAATATTGTAAATTGTCTAGAACCGTCTAGAATATCCATAAAGGGAATCTCTGAGAGGTTAAATGTACATTAGCTCTTCCTATAGTAGCATCTTCTGGGCAGTATTATTTGTAGAAATAACGTAACACTTATCAATATCCTAGCTAGATTATATAAATGCAGCTCCTCTGCAAACCCACTCTAATGCTCTCAAGTTTTGTTCACCCAGGCTGAATAGAAAATATTGAGGATGCTTGTGTTTGTGGTTTAGACAGCTCCGCAACAACAACCGGAGGCCTTTTAAAATGAACGATGGCAGCTTGCGTGGACCCATAAGCCTCTGGTTTACTTTTATGCTACTGAATATTTGTTTTTATTAAGGATCTTGAACACTTTTCAAGAAAGCTGTAGACTGTATATTCTTTTTTATTTAAGTATTGCAGTTAGGTCTTAGTATATTTGCAAACCTGAGTTGAGATTTAACATGTGGGAATTTCAGGAAGGTAAGCCATCATTTTCCGGAGACTTCAAATGTCTTTTATAAAAAACATTTGTTGTCTCTGAAACAGGTATCTAGTTTATATTTTCCTGTAAAGAAATTAGCGTCATTTTGGATTACCTGTGTATTCAAAACACTTGGAAAGTTCGGCTTTGACAAAAGTAGTTTTTAACTAACAAGGCTTTCCTAGCTTTCTTTGAGGACCATTATAGGAGAAACTGTTCCCATCACTCTAACTTGCTGCAGCTCTTGTTTTATTCCTCTTTTCCAAATTTTGTCCTATCGACTTCCATCAAAGGACAATTTTAAAAATTGGTTTTTGTAATTTACCATCTGTGATAATGGCACCTGGGAGTCTCTCAATGAGATGCCAAGATCTCTTTCTGCAGACACTGAACAATGATGGAACTAAGCAGTGCTACCTGCCCCCCAGAGCTCCTGGTCATTGGCCTCTACAGAGGAACTTGAAACTTCTTTGTCTCTGAGGATTTTGTTCATCTGTGATTTACTTGATGCTTGAATATAAAGAAAAGCTTGTGGGCATATTGGTGTCTGCTGTCATGTGGGCATGGCAGAGTTTGGCAGAGTTTGACAAACCTGATTAGTTGGCCCTGTTATTTGCTCTGATTCATTGTTCTTTTAATCCACTGCTGTAGAATCAGATAGTCCCCAGTCAAGTGGCCTCTCGTCAAATGCTCTCTATTTGCCTTAAGTCTTGCATGACTGGAACTATGAAATTATATTTTAAGAAACAAATCGTCGGTTCCCATGTTAAAGAGATTCATGTGTACGTCAAGAGATATGAAGAACTGAATCCAGCGTTTCCTCCAGTGAAAATCACTGACTGGTTTCACCAAATGAAAAGAGGAAAGACATTTTGTTTCATTAACTTTGGCAAAGAATTGGAAACATTGAATCAGTCCTCTCTTTTTGTGAAACAAGATAGCAGAAATCCAGGATTGTTGTCCTAGAAATGACCCTAACTGTACTAAAGGAAAAAATTTTGACATTTTGTACTCTAAAACCTATGTACCTGAATACAGTATTTAAGAAATATCTCTTTGGTTATGGTAGGGCAAACAACCTTTTCATTTGTGATCTTCTATCAAATTTGTGTGGTTTTAGGCTGGTGGTAGCCACGCTCTGCCTGGGATTATTTGTCTTCTAACATGAAGCATCATAGTGAGAGCTATTGAGCTATTTTTGTCACTGGCAAAAATCTTGGATTGACACTGGGATTTGTTATGGTCACCTGGCTTTAAATCTTACTAACTTTTCTAGAGCAATCTCAACTGAAAACTTGCTCCTCAAGGACCAGGTTCATGTTATTATCAGGCAGAAGAGATACCAAAAAGGTCCTGAATAATATGTCTGTGCTACCAAAGATAGGATCCACAGCCACTTTTATATCTTACGCTGTATGCTTCAGTAGATATCTCCCCAAAAGCAACCCTAGTGAATCATGAGCTCTTTAGTGAGAGTGAACATAATTATACGTTTATTAACAGGGGGTAACAGATGGACTACTTGGTTTAGCAGCTGGGTTTCCAGTCATTATTCATGCAGATTGAAGTAGAGAATGATGTATCTAAAGAAAGCAGTAGGAGCTGACACCTCCTGAAACTGAGCTCTAGTTGAGCAATCTTTGCTCATCAATATTCTGGCAAAGGCAATGTCACAGTTTGCACTAGGAAATTTCAGAAATCTCCTTTTAGAAATCTCATGCCATGATTTGAATTTACCACGACGCTGTCGTGTACTTCATGGGAAACCTGGAAGATCCAGAGTTCCTCTCCTGCATTTCCAAGTCTGATGCTAGAATACGTACTGTACGTCATTGCCACAAGTAGCAGGGCAAAGAAAGTAATTGTAAACAGACAGAGTTTATTCACAGCAGGACACGTTAAAGACCAAGATGATTTATTAGGGTGTTGTTAGCAAGAAGTAATGTTTTCCAATTCATCATTCCCAAAGGATCCTGCCTAAACAAAAGCATGCTTCCTCAGATGTAGGAGTGGATAGGAAAGACTTCGGAAAATCTCCAGGGGAGAGAGAAGGTCCAAATTCCAGGAGTCCCATGCTTGTTGTTTAAATACAGTCACAGGGTTTCATTAATGCTAACTTAGACTTTTTTTTTTTTTTTGTCATTCCACTGAAATTATAATCTGAACAAACTAAATAATGAGAATTTATAAGATGCAGTGTTTTTAATGCACTGAGAAAGCTTCTTTTGTATTCTTTAGTACCTCAGTATAATTTGAAATCCTCATTATGATGATTTTAGTACATTGGCCTGCTAGGCTTGCTTTGTCATCCTCTCTTACAGTTATTTTACAATTTTGTTATGTTTAGACAGATACTTCTGCTCTTTGTAACAGTAATCAAACTTGTGTTGTGAAATCTCAATGATGTACTCATTGAGTGAATTCAAAGTACATCCAGACACCAAATTTTCTCTCCCAGTTGAAGTTTTGTCTCACTGAATAGTTGTGTGCTAGGCTAATAAGGAACATTTTCAAAAATGCTTACATGATTTAGGAGCCAAGCACTATAGAAAGCCAGTGGGGATTTAAGCTGCTTGAGTTAATTTCATTGTGCCACATGCTCGGTCTGTTAAAGATGTTTGGACATGCGCAGAGGATATAGAGTACGCAGGACCTTTTGCTGACCAGCTGACTCACTTCTCTGAAATGTATGCATGGTGGTTTGCAGCTCCTGCTCCCTAATTGCTTCAAGCACAAGTCTCCAAGGAGTGTTCCTACTTCACTTTTGCATGGTTTTGTTTCTTAGCCCAAGTTCTCTCATTTTCATAAGGTTTTTTTTTTCCTTGATGATATTAATTTGTTAAACTGTTTAAGACTAATTTACTTATTGTTTTTTAAAGAAATAGCAAAGTTGTGTGAATTCCATGTTTCAGGTTATTCATCCATTAGTTAGTTTCCTCTTAGAGTTTGGAGCTTAAATGCAGACTTGTAGTGACCTTAGTGTCTTCAGAGGTCTGAAGTTATCTGTTATGTATTTCTTATTCTGGAATAATGAAGTTCTCTATGAAAAATGTTTTCTCTTTCATACAGTGGGAAAGTTCTTGTAACCTGCCGCTGAAAGGAAGTGGCAGAAATGTTCTGGGGCCTCAGAGAAACTTGAGATCCCCAGCCCTGTCTCAGAAAGTCAAAAATCTAAAGGACTAAGGAAAGTTAAATACCTCTTATTTTTATAATAGGTACATATTATTCCAACCAGTTGCCTTTACTTTGGGAAGATTTTCCCATTTAATTCAGTTAGCATTACGTTGGGCTTCTAATGAAAAACTAGTGTTAATTTTAGAAAATCAGTATTTCCTTTCTTAGAGGGAGTATGTAAATTACTGTTAATTCCTTAAATTAGTATAAAGTAAGAAAAATATCATATGGGATCACTTATGGTGGTCTTGTAATTTTAGTTACTATTCTGGTAATAAGAAGAATGTTGGCACAATAAAATCCCAATTCAAATACTTGAAACAGAAATATACTTTTCTTTTTATGATTTTCTTAGTCATTCAGCCCTCTGCATGCTATAAAACTCAATAGTTATAGTTTTAAGTCTTGAATATTCTTCTTGATTGAACAATTAGATTATTTCTTGCAGTTTTTAAGGCTTGTAGTCAGGCCCGGGACATGGAATCAGCTTAGCTCCGTTCTCTGTTGTGTTGGACTCCCAGTGTGACCACAGACATGTGATTTTGGCACTAAAATTGAACAGATGATATTCGAGACTTGCGTTGACTTTTGGTGGAATGAGAGCTCTTTCTGCACTTTGGTTTCCCCTTGTAAAGTGGGGGCGACAGTATTTGCCTCAGAGGTTACGTGTGGGCAAATGTTTGAAAAATGTGGGGATCAGTAATGGTAGGTGGCTTAGATATCCTTGATAGAAGTTACGTGCGTACTTTCAGGATAGAGTTTGTTCTTTCTGTTGCAAAAGTAAAGAAAGCTAGAGAGATGAAGCAGGTGGCAGCTGTTGATAACATCCTGACAGAGTACTATGGTTACATTTGCATTTTAAGTCAATTGGAAGACTTCTGCACTGACATGAAATAGTGCATGTCATATATTTCTGTGAGATGATCTGCAAAGAACATTTTTTTCCAGTTCTGAGAGAAAAGTAAATATGAGCCTATGCATTCTTTTGAAGAAAAGATTTTCTGTTCTGATCTTGTTTAACCATCTATGTAAGTTATTTGTTCTCATGGTTATTCAATTTGGATTCCACTGACGATGCTTGAGGTTTTTAATTGCTGAGCTGATTTCAGTTGTTTAGTTTTTGGAACAGTCACTATAAGCAGACCTATACCAGAGTTTGTGGTAAAATAAAAAATATTTCTAATGTATATTGTATATTGCTTACCTTGATAGATGATCTATGTCCTGACTGATGCGACCAAGTTGTACAATTCTGTACAACAGACATCAGAGCGAACACACTGCACTTTTTGGAGTTATGAGGGCCGATCTCAGATTAGTGATGACAAAACAGCTAGGTTTTATCAGCTGATACAGCATGGCACAGAAAGCTTTGATGAGTGTCTTACAGGCCTTCATTGCTAGAATATTTAAAACACGTCTGTCCCTACACAGCAAGAGTAAGATATCATAGAAATAACTTCATTATTCTTTAACATAAGATCTTTCTGTCCATATCCAGCCTTCTGTGTTAACTGAAGTCTCTTCCTCCTTCTCTAGCAGAGCATTTTAACCTCAAAAAAAGTATTTTGCAGTTTATAGAGCTTGTTACAACATGTAAATATTAACAATAAGGATAAATACTTTGTCATTAATAAAATGAGCTATGTAGTCAGAAGTATTGCCTCAAGGTAAATCTTAATTTCTACAAGCTGAAAGTTTTCTACTGAGCTTTACTTTTTGTAAGAAAACTGAGACTATTCATTTCTGCAGGTAACTAAGCTCCCTGACTTTTGTTTCCATCACTGTTACTGGTTTAATATGAAATAATAGATGAGTAGTTTCAGCTTTGTGTCCTTGTTTCACCTGCCTGCAAAAAGGAAGTTACGATCTCCTGTCTTTAAAGGATCTCTTTGTAAACTGTTTAAGGCTGGGACTGATTCCTTTACGTGCTATACTTCAGCCTACAAAACAGTCAGTTCTGGGTGGGAAGGTGAGGTTCTTCCTGGGTAGGAGTTTAAAGTGTTAATCAAGATAAGCATTGTGACTTGTTTAATAATTTTGTTTGTTTATTTGTCTTGTTAATCCTTCTGAGATTTTTTTTTATGAAAAATATAAATATTACAAGGCTTTTCTCTTCCACAGTGTTACAGATGCATGCTATTGTCATGGTTGGGTCTGAAATGCATGCCCATGAAGCTGAAGCTGCCAAGTGGGCTGCTAAGAAACTGTCCTGTAACTGTTCTGCTTTGTTGTTTGAGGTTTCTTTTTAGTGTTATGAAGCCTCTGTAGGCCAGTCTTCAGCCTCAATTATTTGTGCTTTAACCCATCCCAGAAAGCTGTTATATATTATTTTGTATGCTAATTGCATACTGCTAGATGAGAGAAAAATGAACATGTAAGGTGCAGGATAGTAAGGAATTCATTCTTTCCTCTCAGGTTGCACCCAGGAACAGCTGCCCATGTTTTCCTGGGGTTCACAGACAAAAGCAAGCATGGACATCCACTGATGCAAGCACAGACAAGATGCAGGTGATCACGTTATTTTAGCCAGGAGTAACCATGGCATTGCTTGTTCTAATCCAGGGCATGTACTTGAACACATGTCACAGCAATGGCAATGGCCAGAAACCTTTGTTCTTTACACAGCAGAAGACAGAAATGAGAGTTCATGCTGAATTACAGAAATATGTTGATTCATTTATTTCATGCATGGATTGAAAATTAGATTATAATTAGATTATTAGATTGTAATTTACTGTCAATTTTTTGCCATAAATAAAGAAAGAAAATGTATGTGCCTCTATTCAAAGTAGTTTTATCTTGTGCTAGGCACTTTAATTTAAGAGCTCCCCATAATAATTGTTTCTGAGTCTTAACAAGCTATTTATTTACAGTCATATTCAACACTTATATGTAGCTCTTTCTTCTGATTAATTTAAAAGTAGCTAAGTCAGCAATATCCTAATTTCTAAGCAGGCAAATTCTATAGTATTCCATAACTACCCAGATACTGGTATTTTTTTCTTTGCTTGTTCTTTTGTCCTCTGTAGCTTGTGTTACCATTTCTAAATACATTCTGATATAGACTTTTCTGTGGTTTACAAGGCTACAAGATCTTTTATGACATTATTCCTTTTATTTCAGCAGGAATTTAACAAACAAACCACTGATTTCCTTTATGTGTTAATAACAAATAAAGACTCAGTCAAACAATTACAACATACTTAGAGTTACAGGACTTAATTTGGATGTGATGTTTTGTGTATCTTAAGCTCAGAATTTTCTTCTTTTTCACATTTCTGTCCAAGAAAGCTGAGTTATCGGAAAGATGATTTTACGGTTTATTACCAAAAAGGAGTTCTCTGATTTCCTTTACTACTATTCATTTGCATTGCTGACATTCAGCTCTTCTGGAAATAAAACTTTGTACCCCTGGGAGCAGACTTCTTTTTTTTCTGAAATCACATTGGAATTGTATTTGTTAATTTACATCACATCAGAATTGTCTTGGCTAATTTACTGGGCAAACAAACTATGTATCTTTATGCAGAAGGAAAGAGAGAAAAGTGAGAACTGTAAAGGACTGCTGCCTCAGAGCTGCTGTTGCCATAGAGCTGCTAACGAGGAAAAAAACTGCAGCATGAATTTCTTCTGCGTTGAAGGTAAGATGAGGGCACAGCAAAGACTGTAGGAGGGGGAGGGGAGGCAGAGGGAGGGAGAAGAGGAAGAAAGTCTGCGTCCTTGCTGTCTAAAAAAGGAAATTCAGTGTTCATGAGCAGAACTGCTGGTGCAGAAGAACAAAGCTATCTCAGTTGTTTAGGGTAGCAAGAGTGATGAACAAGCAAGCACACTCCCATGCTTTCAGGAGGAAATACTGCAAAGCAAGAGGGGAGAAGAAGAGTGACTTTATCATTTAGAAAATACTCACTGCTGCTTCAAGATAGCTGTTTTTTTGATACTACTTTGGCATTAATATTGTTACCCTGGGTAATTTTAGTTGATAAGCAAGAAGAGACAGTGGTGCTAAAAAAATTCAGCATAATCTTGAGCTGATGAATTGTGCCTGTATGTATTAAAATGCATCAGTTGTTACATTCAGCTGTACAGTGCTGTGAAACCTTTCAAAATGCAAGTGAATTTGTTTCTTATGGTAAGATTGTTACCATAAATGGATCTGTTATCAACCTTTTATCAAAGCTCTTTGATCTTCTTTTATCTAAGTAGACATCTTTTGAGTGAAAATGTATATTAAATAACTGAAAGGTAAATATTATATTCAAGAATACTAACCACAGAACCGACATCAGACACACTTTCTGTGGAATCTCTTTAATGGGGTGAGCGTTGTGGACTAAGACTCTTAATGATCATTGCAAAATTATTTGCAAAATACTCGTCCAAAAGCTGCTGCTGCTATTTCTACATCTGTCTAGCATTTTATATATCACAGCATTTTACTGTCCTTCACTTGCTCCTTTTCTCAGTCTTTTGACTCTTTCTGAGATGACTGAACCCACATGCCCTGCACAGCAGACCGAGCGTACCGGCCATATTTGCATAGCAGGGCCTTGAAGAGAATGAAACAACCTTTAGAGGCAATGATAACACTGTCTTAGCTATGTTGATTATAGCATGTTGATATTGATTAACCATCTGATTGCTGTATTATTGAGTGTGCTTGAATAGAACAGCCCTTCCTCACAATGTCTCATTTTGCACTTCATCACTATTTATCAAATGGTATTTGACTATTTCTCCTGGAGTCTGTTTGAAGATTGTGTCGAAGTGGATTTCTGCTATAGAATCAGCAACTCAGGCTGTGAATACACAAAAGCATATTAGGGATTCGGATTTTTTTTTAGCATTACAGTCTCTCACTGTGAAATTATTCTTTGAAATTATAGCTGTAAGCTCATACATGCCATTTCCTAGTCATGAATGGCACTGGGAGATTTATATTGATCATGAATACATCAGTTGGCATTTCAAAGTTATATAATGAGGAACTGGATGTGTAAGTGTATTTTTACTAGTCAGATTCATTTTGTGATTCAGACTAGTGTTGTCAGACTCACTAGGTGCAGACAGTTTTTCTGTGGTCTTCAGAACCATCCCTTTTATTTGCTATAGTTCCAAATGCAGTCAGTTGTTGACGACATCCTATTAAGATTTGTGTGGGTCCCTTCAGTCAGCACATAAAGATCCATGACTGAGGCAACCCCTGGCAATAGAAGTGATTGTGATTTAGTTCAGTGTCAGCCAAGGGTTTAGTCATCTTCTGCTCTGAACAATTGTTAATATCTTGCTGGAATGAATGATTGTGTTAGGACTGAGCTCCACAGAGCATTAGGCGCTGCATTTCAGAGGAGTTCGCTCAACCTGTGGATCAAACCAATTTGGGTTCTTCAGAGATCTGAGGTGATTATTCAGACAAGTATGACTCTGTGTAATAAACACCTCTGTGTAGAGTAACTGTTCAAGAAGAAATGGATGGTGCCGATGTAAACTAAAATTTAGTTACCTTACATAAATAATTAGTGGAAGGTTAGTGTTGCAGTCTTAGATCAATTTAATGTAGCTCTTAACTGACAAAAACATGTAACCAGAAGCATGGTGTTGCTAACTGACAGGTTATTCTCGTAAGTTTGCAAATAGTATGCATGTTCATTGGTTCCAGTTGATGGTGGCTAATAGGTATTTACAGTGAGAAGGAGAAGAGGTACAGTAGTACTAATGCAGAAATGTCTTGGCTGATTAACTCTGTCCAAGGCGCAAAGTGGAGCGCAGATACATTATAACCTTCATATCTACGCTATTCCTATGCAAGATTGTCAGCTACAGCCAATAGATCTATTGGCTTTAGTGAAAGTTTCAGAGGTGTCTTCGTTGTCTTACAGTAGAAAAGTAACTTAATCTGAAGCTAAATGAAGCAGAGGACTTGTTTGTAAATCTACTAACCTTTCCATACATTTGTAGGGAACTCTGAAGAAAGAGGTGATTTTGTAGTTTATGCTTATTTTTCCTGTTTCTTCAATCTGGCTTATATTGTGGGACTGATCAAGAGAATAAGAAGTATGGCAAAACATTGCCCAGACACTTTGCCAGGAAAAAAGCTATTAAGCCACTAGTGCTGCTGTGGTTAATGCCAGGACCTGCACCAATTCCCCAAACATCCCAAAATATAAAAGCTATTTTGAGGGTTAATGCTGCCCATAATTACTTTTTTTCTGCTTGCAAGGAGGTGTTGCACTGTTTAATGTCCATCTCAGCCCCTTCCAAGTAGTATCAATTTTCTACACCATAGGCTTTGGCTGAGTGCTCTAAGGCCTGATTTTCAGAAATGCTGAGCATCCACAATGCCATTTAAAGGTAATGGGAGCACAGGCTCTTCTCAGCACAATTCAAAACCAGGCCTCTGTGCTCAAACAAAAGATTTTAATTTAGCGGTTGCAAGACTGCTTAAGTGATCAGTCTGAATTCCAGATAGCTTCTGGAACTGATTTTTTTTTTTTTTTTTTTTTTTTTTTAAAGTATTTTA
>WHYT01016119.1:154074-195361 GCA_009806455.1 Tetrax tetrax
AATACTTGATTGATGCCTGAGAAGCTGAGGTATATCCCATTATACCATTATATCCCTTGATTTTCATTAATTTCGTCAGCATTACTACTCTTTTATTTAATACACAGTTAGTAGAACAGGTGGCACACATGAAGGAAGAGAATTTGGCTATAATAGATTTACTCTGTGACATTTTATGGCATGAATCTTTTTCCTATTGGATCGAATGGCAAGGAATTAATTTCTGCTGACATGCTTAAGGGTTAGAATAAGAAATAAAACAAGGTTCCTTTATAATTTAAATTTCTTTACATGTGTCTGGTGGATTTTTCAAGGTACTGAACTCTAGTATTTTGGGCACGTAGGTCAAAGTATTTCTTTAAACATGCTATAGCTCCCCCTGTTCTGTTGATGAGCATTATGTTCCCCCCTTGAAACCAATGATCTTTTATTCCTGTCTACCCCAACAGTTTGAGGTTTTTAATAGCAATTTAAGTTTCAGTTAAAAATATGTCCTCCCTGGATAAAAGGTATATCCTTAGTCATTCACTGCCTTAATCAGTTTTGTTTGTGCACTCGCTTGTTTTTCTCTCAGACAATTATTTTTTCATTTTAAGCCAAGAAGCCTGTTAGGGCTCCCATAATAAGTACATCCAGAGGAAGATGGAGTCATGCATGAATTTGTACAGTGTCTTCTCATAAAATATATTTTGGGTTCAGGCTCTTCAGTTTTAAAACAAATATGTTTTGGCGTGCCTCTGGATTCTGTGGGGAATTCTGACTCTCTGTGACTCACTTTGAACTGAAACAGCAAGGTAGTAGTTTGCTGTGTGAAACCAGTAGTTTAATGCCTGATCGTCAACTCACAGATTAGCATTGTCAACATTCATGGCAGAAGAGAAAAGAATCACTATCAGGTTTATAATTGCTGTTACTTTGTACAGATAGGAGTTACTCCTTTGGTGCTTATGTTTGAGTTTTCACTGAGCAGCACATTGAAACCAGTTCAGGAACAGCAGTAATACTAGTATTCATTGTAGCAAGATGCCTTACCCAATTAGGAAAACCTTCACTCTTTCCTCCTTAAAGCAGCCTTCCTCTTATTTTAGAATGCAGTAGAAACATTGTGTTGTTACATTTTACCAAATGAACTTCACTTAAAGCTTAATTAAAACTGTGAAAGCTGGATTATGCTAATGTAGTGTTGTGAACACAGCAGAATTAGGAGTTGTATGTGAGTAGCTGGTCACAGAACTGAAAATATCAATCCCCAGTGGTTTTTTTTTAAGACTGATCGAGGAATTTGTACACTGGATTTGTTACAACTCTGTCTATACAACAAAGGCCATACAGTATTGTCATTTCTAATTCTGTAGCCACTTAGACCCATTTTATCCTTAGAGCTGATATTCTTAAATAGGGAGCAATTATCTTGCTGTCCGAGAGACCTGAGAAAACAAGAAAGGAAATGGCTTCTTATGTCTTACCAAATGCCACTATTCATCGTTATTTCTCCCCATTTTCTGTTGTGAGGTGCTTGCACATCTCTCTCCCATGGCTAGTTACACTATGTGAACATAGCATTAGAGGATGATTGGAATTGCTGAATGTGACTAAAGGTCATGTCTGAATTTTAGCAAAAATCCAATAGGCCATCAATAGTAAAGCTGAGGAATTTTTTATGTCAGTTAAAATACATATTTTGTCTCATTGTCACAGATGGAATGAACGAGAGAGAGAGCACACTAACTCCAGACATCTGCAGAATGGCCATCAGGTGGCTCTGAGTCTCAGCAGTATTATGAACAGAGATTTAATTCAGACATATTTTCATACCCCAGACTCCTAGTTCCGATTATCTATATCAGTAAGAATGCAATTTTTCTGGTACAGGACTAACTATTATTTTTTATGTTCATGGAATTACACTAAGAGCATTATTTATACACCTTGCTCGTAATAAGTAACTGGCAAACTTTTTATGCTTTATTGATAGAGCTTAATATATAAAACAGATTGCACAGATGTGGTGTTTTTATCTACAGTGTTACTCACCCAGAAAAAATGCTGAATATTAAGCCTCCTAAACCTTTCCTGGCAACCACAAACCCGTGATTCGGAGATCATAAAACCCCTGTAGCAAAAAATCTGCCATCTGCTGGGCAAGGAGAAAAGTACTTGTTAAGCACTGCGGTGCGCTGGGCAGAGCGCTGCAGCATGATCCCAGCAAAAGGAGAAACTGGTGACTTTACAGAGCTCTTCAGCAGCACATCTGAAACGGGCCTGGTCAGTAGTTTTCTGACAGCATCTTTTTGCCATCAGAAACTGCTGTTTTGTTATAATTAAAACCTTATGTGGGAGCACATCAATTAGCAATTGAAATGTTCCATTCTAAAAATATCCGAACATTCTGTTCCAAAATTTTTAGACTGGAACACTTTGATTTTTATAAGTAATTGTTTTCATACATTACAAAAAGAAATAATGAAAATTGAAATTGTCATCTTTGTATTAAACGTTAATGAAACCTCACATCGTCACTATAGCATCTGGTAAATTCAAGGCAATCAAGAATCTAGGAGTCTGCTCATGACGCAGTCTGTGTCTCTCTCCTTGTGGCCATGTACACATGCTCTGTAGGGAGAATGCACCAAGAGTGTGACTGTCTTTTCAGATGAGGGAGATGGAGCTGGGAAAACTGGTTTTTTTCCTCATCTTTGCATTTTTATTTCTTTTATTGTAATTTTGCATGAATTACTAAAATTGCTACAGTAATTTAAAGAAAAACTCTTTCAAGCTTATACTCCTTACAATAATACAGCATACAGAAAGTTTCTAGTTACAGCCAAAATCTACCAGTCAATGTTGAGAAAAAGGAAAAGAAGCAAACAACTAAAGATAACTCTCAAGGCTTTCCTTTGGCTAGCTTTGTGAGTTTAGTACTTGTCATGTGCTAAAAAGAAAAGACAGGCTTTGCATTTTATCCTCCAAGGAAAGGAATGAAAAAAACCAACAACTTGCAGGATTTGATTAGTGATAGATCCAGGAGTTATTATTTTTATATCTTTCCTTAAAATGGGGCTCCAGCTAAGTAGTATGACTTCTTAAAGATTGGTAACTGTTTTCAGAAAGAAAGGAAGTATAGTGGTTCTGATTATATATCAGCAGTCGTGACAGATAATTATCCATCCATCTAATATATGCCTATATGTCAGCCAATTAGCCCATGCTAAAAAAAATATTTAGATGCATATGACCAGGCTGAAGTTACACTCACAGGGACAGTTTCTAATTTTGGAATTCATGACTTTAAAAATGTCATTTTAATGTAGTTTTAATGCAATTAGGAAAAATATCCATCACAGTGCCTTTACTGTGTAGTTAACATAATATGCATAGGGAATAATAAAGCTGATTTATTTAGGATTCTCTCAGCTGTCCCTGTTATCTCATTCAAGAAAACAGCCTGCTAGTGATAGACCAGTGGTAATATTCATTTATTTAAAGAAATTGTCAGGTAAACCAGGTTTATTTTATATTTTTATTTAAAAGATTCAGTCCAGTAAATTAGAGAAATATTATTTCAGATATCCAAGAAAGAAGATATCCAATAAAAGAAATGCTTTATATTGGCTTGCTTTTGTCTTACCCATATTTGGTTGAGATTCTTCATGTAATCTGTGAAATTCTTTGTGCCATTGTTTTAAACATAATACAGTAAGATTTGATGCAGTGATTCACCTGTGCTTAAAGCAACTTGAGGCAGATTATATACAATTTTAACTTCTGCAGCAGAAGACTGTTGACTTGCCTAGTCCCTTTATTAGACTGGTTCTGAATAATTGGTGCCATTGCCATTCGTTGTTGCAAATATATGCAAATACAGAATATTGCCATATGGTCTTAGGTCCACAGAAGTGCTGGTGACCAAGCTACTTGAGTACCTTAGCTAACAGAATAGGAGCTTTTGCCTCTTCACGTTTTATACATTTCAAAAGGCAGTATTTTTCTTATTTTTCTATGTATAATTTCTGCAAAGGATCCTACAATGTTTGATTTATGGTAAAGCATCTGAGAGATCAAGGTCTTTCTCTTCGTTTTGAGGAGGTGTTGAGTTTTCTGTTGCTGGATTGATATTTTCTACTGCAGAAGGCAAGAGATCCTCATTTGTGAACTCTCTGGCAAAGCTAAAAGGATCTGGAAGGTCCATAATTTGTTTCCATGGTTTTCCAGGACATCTGGGGAGAGGAGGTTCTGGGTGATCTGGCAAGCCATTAAGTAAAGAAGTATCAGGAAGAATTAGTGGTTCTGCAAATGTACTTGATTCCTTTCTTGCAACCCCTGGATTAACTAGCTCTGGTGCTGTTTCAGCACTGGATGATGAGAGGGTTTCGTTTTGATTAAAAACCCTTTCATTGGACTCCTCCGAAGATTTGGCGTTTGGATGTTTATGTTTACCATTTTTACTGTGTTTTGTATGCCCACACCCATGGCCAGTTCTGTGCCCACAACCATGCCTACGCCTTTTGTCAGACTCATGACCCTTTTTATGTTCATGCCTGTGTTTATGCCCGTGTTTATGCCTGTGCTTATGCTCAGGTTCACCTTCACCTTCTGGTTCCTGTTCATCATCTTTTCTCATTTCATTGCTGGGTCTTTGCATTTCTTCTTCATTTTTATCAGAGCATGAAATTTCATTTGCCTGGTCTAGCATAGCAAAGCTTCGGAAAGGTGTGAACCCAGGAGGCCTTCTTAGGAGTACAGCCTAAAAATCACAACAACAATAGCCATATTTGTTACATGAACAAGAACAATAGATTTGGGAAACCTAGAAGTTGGCTCATTGTAGTACATGAGTCATTTAGCAAAAATATGTTATCAGATTTTTAAAGTAAACTAAAAGATTATCTTTCCTATCTATGATAAGCATGGAAACATAAACACCCTCCCAAATAACTCCAGAGTATTTTAGCAGTTATATGTTAAAAGAAAAGTTTATATATCACTGAAATTCTGCCAGTTTTACATGGGAACAATACTATAGAGAGGAAAACATGTGTACTGTTTTAAGTTATAAACAATACAGTTGATTTCTAAGACTAAAGGTCCCTGTGCTTGTTAGAGTGTAACACTCCAATGTATAAAACCCATTTATGCTAAAGGCTAACACATCCCTGAGTAGTCTCAATGTTAGCGTATACAAAAGATCATGGTCATTTTGATATATGAAATGTAACTCTTCAATTATTTTTTTTCTAGATTTAACATACACATTTCATAAGACTGCTTAGAAATAACACATATAGGTTAAAGCTGATACTATGGAACACTCAGTTGTTATTGAGTAATCTCAACTTCCCCGTCACTGTTCAACTGGAAGACAGACTGACTGCGTGGTCTACAGTCACCATCCAACATGGGCTTCATTTCTGTCTACCAAAGCGTCTGATCATTATCTAGCTGCAAATCAGAGTTGTTTGAGATGGAGCTAAATTTCTAAGTTGATGTACAATATTGTAGTGAAAACAAAGAGGAGAGAGATTTATAGTTGATACATAATGAGTGAATAGGTAGTTATGAAGGTGCTGAGCACAATGAAGTTATTGATTATGAATGCAATCTTCTTCAGTGGGGAGCACAAGAGTCCCTGCATTTATTAAAAAAAAAAAACTGCAATCATCAGAACTAAAGAAGTTCTGATAATAAAAAAGATTTATATTCCATTCTGAAATTTTCCAAGTGACTCATGTTCAGGGCTAGTTAATAGCAGAGCTGGGCAGGGAGGAAACGGAAAGATCTTCCTGCAGAGATTGACAACTTCTGGCAGGAGATCTGCTGCTTTACCAATATGAAAAGATTCACAGATGCTTTTGAAATCTGTGGAGTATAATTATTGCATTGCCAAATACATTTTTGTCTCAATTTTTAAACCTAGTATGAATAGTAAATCAAAGGAACTGGTGGGGCTCGATACTTCAGAGCCTAACTGAAGGTGAAGGGAGTAGTCAACATGCAGAATGTTCTCTCTGCTCTGTGGCCTTTGTATTTCTGTAATCACTGTGTTGTACCCCATCTCAGCTTGTGGTGGAACTGACTTCAACGTGACAAGTTAGGTTAGAAGGTGAGAGGGAGGAGTGTGGCATTACTGAGCTCATTAAAAGACCTACGTATTCCTTTATTTTTGGTACAAAATATGGGATAATTTGGAATGGATAAAGAATTTAGCGACTGCCTTTGCTCTATGCTCTACTTGTGATGATGGATAATGAAGAGGAATCATACCATTGACCGTTCTTTGGAGCAGTTAACCTGGGGAAGGATTTTATTCTCCCATGGGATCACGTGAATTTGTGCTTCACATGGCAATGGTGCCTGTTAACGAAACAAAAATCAACACATTAAGGCAACAAAACATCAGACACAAATGAAAAGAGTAGTAATTAAAAATAATGATTTTTTAATAATACTTTTAAGTGCAAATATACTTGGAACTTTACCCAAATATCTATGAAACCCATCTTAGTGATGAAGACTTCTGTACTGGGACACATGACTGCTTAGCTTTTTGGGGTTATAGTGTGCCTGTGTGAGCACTTTAATTCAACTTTGGATTGGAGATTGGACCTTGAAAAATTGGATTTTTCATCTCCAGTACTTTTGAAACACCAACTATTTAATCTTCATGATTTTCCTAAGAAACATTGTTTGTTGATAGTATTTCTTCTACTAAAAACTGGGAGACTGAGAAAGAGAGAAAGACTTCCCCCCACCCTATTTTATGCCTGCTGCACTAACAGGCTTTAAAATCTTGCAGGTAAGCACTGTTTGTATGGTAGATCAAGAGAGGGGAAATAAAGCCTCTTTCCAAACCAACTCCTTTGCCAGTGGTTTCTGGCCCTATCAGCATTACTTTCCAGTGTCTGGAACACATTTTCCCAGTATCAGCAGCATGCACTTCAGAAGCATAATTCCTTTGCACACAGTGACACTCTAATCTCGTGTTTTCCTTAGCTACAAGTCCACAGAGTCAGGAGTATTGCAGCTATTTCATTTTGCAGCAGCCTCCTCCCCTCTGTTCTTTGATTCGTTATTAGGAGAAAGTTCTTTTTCCTTTGCAGTGAGTACTGATCCTGGAGATGGAGTGACTCAGTTTAAGCTTCATGTTTTACAAACATTGTCACTGGCTTGGGTTACAAAGAGTGAAGGTGTCCTTCTTGTTGAAACAAAAGTTAACCAAAAGAGGTAACAGAACTCAGAATGTGATTTTACTTAAGTGTTTACAATTTCTGGTGCAGATGAATTTGTCCATTAGGAACATTACAGTTGGCAACACCAGCTTTACTTACACTGTCTGGTGTGGCTTCACAGTCTTCATTAAGTTTTTCAAACTCTTTCTTTGAGCAGTTTGTCTTCCGGATTGCAAATGTTAAATGGTAGTTTTTTCCTGCAACCACCTGAAAAAATAGCAAGAAGGCTTTCTGTGTTAAAGGTGTTTTATTGAAAAGGGTTCATAGGAAAGATATTTTTCTACAAGCTTATGCTACTTATATTCTACAAGTCCTGACCACTGGGATGACATATGTTAAGAACAACATTAAAACATTTGGCAGCAAACCTATCTGCATCTAATCAACTCAGTTATTTTCTCCAGTTTCCATTCTCAAAAATTCCAGCATTGAAATTGAAGGAAACAGAAAGGTCAGAATAATATGAGGCCCACAGTTTTGGCTTTGTTTTATTGGATGCCTGTAGTAATTTCATTAATAACAACTGAAATTATTAGAGACACCACTGTAGAGAGCCAAATATGATGTCAGAAAAGTGGAATGTGAGTAAAATGAAGTGTGTGTTGAAAAGGCTCAGTTGAAAATGAACATATTTGCCAAATGCATTAAGGAGAGAAACTGCATGGGTTCAAGAATGTGCCTGGTACAAGTTCTCTTAGTATTTTTTACTTTTACAAGGTAATATATCTTGCTTCAGAGACAGCAGGCAAAACATGAAATGCTGTTTCTTTTAAGTCTATTTTAAAAATGTATGCATGCTAATATCAATCATGATATGAAAAGTGAGAAAGAAGAAAAAAGTTTAAAAGAAGAAGAAGCACAGATGTTATTAGTAAGACAACATGAATTATTCAGAAAATCTCTGGTGTGCTTTAGAGCCTCCTCCAGTGGTACCCTCATGCTCAGGAGAAGTTGTTGACAAAGTCTGAACTACTCCACTGTCTTATTTTCAATTCTGTCCTACACCTCTGTTTTGGTAGGTTGGGATGGTAAACAAAGCAAATGCAAATACTGACCAATGTTATCCTCTTGATTCCTTGTTCTTCTTTATCCAGCTATATTTATCTGTCTATCTTAAATTATGCACAGATGTTCTCTTCTGATCTAGCTGTAGTATTATTAGCAGCAGAATTAGTACATAAATTAACAGATTTCTAAGGGAAAGTGGGAAGCCCTATTTCTTGGAGCTTATAGCTATTGCAGGATGGACAGTGCCTAAAATAACATACAGAGTATTGGTATGGTGGATCAAGTAGGTTGTTTTGTCTAATAGATCTTCTCTATTTTAAAAGACTAAGGTATGTTACAAAAGCTGGTAAAAAGTGGAGCAGATATACACAAATCGGATATCCTAAGTCAACCCTCTTCCCATGCTCTTAAAATCATCTTGTTTTAAGAAAAATTAAAAAATCAAGAGATGGGAGATTTTAAAATAACTTCTGAATGCAAGCTATGATGGACGAAGTTTTTCAATAAAAATTGCATGGATATTTCAGTTACCACGTATATCAACATCTAGAGAAAAATATTATTTCAAATCTAAATACAAACTTCAGCTAACATTCAGCTCAGACCAATAACACTGCCATGTCTGTTCCTCCTCTCTGTGGTGTAACCCAACCTGAACTGTTGCTGTTTCTATTTCTCCACTTCTGTAGTAGAAATCGTCATTGCTCTCCGCATTATACTTCTCCATAGAAACCTGCAGTAGTTCCTTCAGTTCTGGATTGTCGTTTGGGATAGTCTTCAGACAACCAACATGAGTGGCAGGAATTACTGTGTCTTCAACTGAAAGAAACCAACAGATTTCAGATCTAAGGAACAAAAGATTCAGTGTAGATAAAGGCTGGGAAAAATACTTAGTTATAAACCCCTGCCTTGTGTAACGCTGTATTTGGGTCTGTCAAATGAAACCAAAACATCTTTGAGTTTTATATGATCAGCATTATCATACCTTGGTTATCTAAAAGAACACTGCATCAGCACATAGTGTTGCATTGGACACTTAAAAACTGTTTTCTCATGGAAACCGTAATTGTGTGTACCAATTGCTGGCAGCTAGCAAATAAAGAGAAGGAACATCTGCACATATAGAAGGACCTCAATCAGGTGAAACAAGAGGTGCATGTTATTGGCAATGAATGAGTACATTAAAGAATATCATAATAATTTACTGAAAAAAAAACAAGTCTGAATGGGTGAGAATGCAGCACTTACTACATGGAGTAGTACTGTACTCCCTGTTCTGGAGTTGTGATAATCTATGTCCAAATAGATGGCTGGAGAAGAAAAATGACAATAAGAAAACAATTTGGGAGTTTGATTGTAATGAACTTATAAATTCTAAGTAATTTATTTATTGAGGGAAAAAGTAAGCCTCTAACACACCAAATGTAAGTATAGCCATGCAATATGAAATAAACAATGATAGTAGCAATAGGTGAATTACCAATTTTGGACAAAATCTTAACAGTTCTCAGCTCCTTTGCTTTTCAGAAGAATACACTGCAGCTCTTTGGAAAGTTAGAAGTTACTTATTTAAACAATGTGATATTAACTTGCTTGTCGTGGAAAAGGAATAAATTTTTGTAGGATAGCTATACTCTGAGTTTATTAATCTCCAAAGACAGTCAGCAACCAGCCTCATGTCATAGAAATAGGGCAGTATACATATTCATCTGTGTATGAAATACTTGTAGGAAGTGAAAAAAAATCTGTGGTAATATTTCATTAAGTGGCAGTGCTTTTTTTTTGGTCCCAGAAGAATTACTTTCCTTTATTATTATCTGTTTTAATCTCTTGCATTTTTTTTTTTAATGATTGTAAAAAAAACATTGAAAATTGCAGAACTTTAAAAACCGATAATGCCTATGACATACCTGGCAGCTTGCATTGGCTTGTAGTATCTATGATCTGCGCATGAATATTTTCATATGCTTTGGCTTCACATTTACCTACACGCTGGAGTAAAAAGCACAAGACAGCTCCTTGTTATTTCTAAATAATGAACAAGCTCACATCCTAATTCCTTCCTGCTAACAGAATAAGTCAAGCATACTACTGCTAATTCCTTCCTTCCTTCAGTGTACTGGGAGCAAGAAACCTGACAGACAGTCTACAGAGCCAATAAATGATCAGGGTTCAAAAGGACCACACCAAGAAAATAAAACCATAAAAGAGAAGCTAAATGAACCATTTGTACGTGTTCATTACAGAAGGAAATGGGGAGATTTACAAGCCAGAATCCTATTTTATGGAGAACTCACTGGAATTTCTGTCTCAATGTAAATACCGAAAAGAAGATTGCCCAATTAACAAATCAAACATTACTGAGTTTTTTGTATTTACTCAGGTGTTCTAAAGGAATTGTGGTAGACGATGTGCTTAAAATTGCCTTGATATCTTAGGGCTGGAAAAAAGCAGATATTGATCCTGTTCACTTTTAAAAAGGTTATAGACCCATAAAACTGGTGTCTGTACCATGCGAGTGATTAGAAATGGTAATGAGGAGAGAACTAGGAGACATGAATATATCAAGGAGAGACCAGGTTTTTTGTTTTAAACAGAAGTTATCTTTTAGAGATTTGTCAAAGTTCTTCAAAAGCATCAACAAAAGTGAGTAAAGAGACCTGTTGAGTATACATAAGTTTTCAAAAAGTTTTCAGTGAAGTCCCTTACCAAAGACTCTAAAGGAAACAATAGAATAAGAATAATATAGAATAGAATAAGAAGCAAGATTGTTACAATCCAGAATCAAGATCTTAGTGCTATGACAGATACTTGAAAATGTCATCTGTAAAAAATCTTCTTGGTAGCGGTTTGGAAAAAAATAATAAAAAATATAAAGCTTATTATCCAGGTTAAAGAGAATATTATGCCCCACTATAGCTCTGTAGTTCCTATATATGTTGAATACAGGATGCAATTCTGGTCCTCCCATTTCAAAATGAATAGTACAGAGATTGCCATGGAATTTGGTCATTCCAAGGAATGGAATATTATTGGAATATCATATTCTAATAATATCTGTCGATGATCTGCTTAGCAGTTCAGGGGATAAGTGACAAAGATTCAGTCCCACAAACCCTGTATGATCGAAGCCGTATGTGATTGAGGTAGCACTCCCGCATTACGAGGTGGACGGAAGTGATCACCTCTAGGTGACAGGTTGTGAAACTCAGACTCAAGCAGATTAAGGAACTTGCTTAAGGTTTAAGGACATGTGTCCTTAAGGATAAGGGAGAGATTTGCTTCAACTAGTGTGAGTCTGACTCTCCGGTTATTTACCACAACGTTATCATTCTTTCCTTTTGTGATCAATGCTTCTGAAACATTCAGAAACATTCTTGAGACATCCAAGGAGCAATTTTTGAACAGGAGAGGCTCTTGAATGTAACACTCCATAGTGCACTTCCACAACAGCTGAAACAGATTCAAATCACAACTGCTGTGGTTCCTTCTCTCCCATTTCCCACCACAGTTCATTATGGCTCTACTTTCCTGCCCTCTGCCTTGGAGCTGCAGAAGCATTTGTCTGACCCCATGGTAAGCTGGTTCTGGGGGGCTGCTTGAAAGCGCAACCACTATTTTTGGTAAAGTTAATTCCAGGTCGGAGAAGCAGAGGAAGTGCCTGGTTTTGCAGCACTGTTTAGCTAGAGTATGTATGTTTATTAACAAATTTCTTTTGAAGCTTTCTTATTCCGACTACGGTAGAAGTTAAGTAACAGTTCAGCTACTTACTTTTCTTAGAAAAATACGTCTTAAGCTGGAAAAAAATTGTGCTAATTTTAGTTATTACTTTTTGGGTGGTACCTGAGTAACTCCTTGAATATCCGGATAGAGACTTTTCAAGGGATTTATTATTTGGGTGAGACTGTTTAGATTCCATAGAGTAATCTGTAAACATTTCAGTGGTCATCTTAGACACTGACTCAGGAGAAGACACAGATGTTCCAATTGCATAATAGACAGTTATCTCTAAGCCTGGATTTAAACTTCATTCACAAAGGGAAGCAAGACTATAAATATTTTCTTGAGTCAGATCTCAATGATTATTTGTTAATATGATATTTGCTCGATAAAGAGATTTTGAAGATTACTTACACCTCTAGAAGTGGTTTTGCACTCTGGAGTTAAATCCTGAAACTGGTCTTTGGAGCAATTAGTCTCCTCAATGTCATATTTAATTATGTAATTCCATCCAGCTACCACCTGGAACAGATATTTAGGAGGTACATTATGTAATCCAATGCACACTTGGAAGTTAAACTATTAAATGTGATTAGCAAAGAAAGCAAAACTACTTTTCTAGTGCCTTCCATCCATCAAATCACTGTGCAGTCATTAAGCCATAAAGTATTCACAGACAGCAAAAAAACCCCTTGTCCTTGTGATACAAAAAGTAAAGCAAGTCATGTATATATTAGAAGTGCACTTTGTATTTGGATTCCACTTCTGGCAAGCCTGCAGGCTCACAATGCTTGGTTTCTTGCACTTTCCTCCAAAGTATCTGTTACTTATTACTCCCAGTGACAGGAAGCTGGTCTAGATAGATGACTGTACTAATACAGCTTGGCAAGTCCTATGTTCCTGAACGTGGGACCTAGTGAAACAATGTCTGAATAATGTAACTTTATACTGCTGGCATAATTTGTTATTGAGTGTCCTGCATTTATCATCTACCTGTTATTGTGTCTGCCTTGGGCTTTACCTTCCCGCCGCCTGGTATTTTGTCCAGATTTGTGACCCTTTGTTTTTCATTTTCTCTCCAGGAAGCAGTTCAGTTTTCCTCACTGTGGCTACTGCTTCTCACCCATGAAATCCCTCCATATCACGGTGTTGGGTCAGGTAGCATTGGATTAAAAAGTGGAAATAAGATTCAAATCTAGGAATTTTCCATCCCAGATCAATTAAAGTGGAGGGGTCTGACTAGTCTCTGTTGTCCAGAAGAGACGTGATGGTTCTCGTTCCAGCTACTGGATTTCAGACTGTCTGTGATATTTTAGCATGTGGTTTGAACGCTGTGGAAACTTCTCTTTCAACTAAGAGGATTGTTGCCATTAGTAAACAGAAAGAGGTCATTCTGAATTAAATTATGGACCAAATTGACAGAAGACCAGAAGATGCTTTTTGGCTAAGTAAATACATACACATTCAAAGAAAAGGGCCTGTATTTGGTGTCAGCTTATATACTAGTTTAAAAAACCAAAAAACCAAAAAAGAAACTTTGCTTTCCAGCAACATCATGCCAATCCATAGGAGGGCCTTTCACAGGGAAATAGCATATAGCAGCTGATGACATATGGATCATATTGCATTGCAAAAACATAGATGGCTGGTGCTGTTTGAGAGGCTGTAGAGTATGAGACACCTGTGCAGGCTGGCAGTTTTGGCACAGAACCTAGGAGATATCTACTCCTGCTGGAGCTTCAGGGAGATGCCAAGTGGAATACTCAAGAGCATCTGAGATGACACAAGATGCCTGTGTCAGCACAGAATACAAATAAACTAGTGCTACATGCTGGTTAGATGCAACTGGAGATAAAAAAATATGTTTACTATCAGTTTGTAAAGTAGACAGCTCTGAAAATCCAGTAGGTAACCTTTTATGATTCCCTATAAATGAAGATAATTATTTACAGGGTCTACACTCTATATGCATTTCATATGCTTTTATTACAAAATATAAGCCACCTTAAAATCAGAAACCTGTACATAAAACAGCAAGGTACCTGGTTTTGTTTTTTGTTTTGGGTTTGGGGTTTTTTTTTTTGGTAAAATTTAGAGGAAAATCATGCACAAACCTGTCTTTTAGCTTCTTTTATTTCCACAAGCTTAAAAAGGGCAGGTTCAGCACTGTGCTTGTTAAACTTTTGAATAGTTTGTTTCAGAATTTCTGACACTTGTGAGCTGTCACTTGATATAGGATGAAAGCATCCAAGACATGGAGCCTCAGCAACTTCTATCTTTGGTGTAGCTGGAAAAGAAAAAAAAACCAAAAAAATATAGAGCGTCATGTGAAATGGTGTCATGTTTTAATTTTTCTTATCTAGGAATGAGAGAAAAGGTTCAATGAGCAAGAACATTTCCTGCTAAAACTGGAGTGATCAGCAAAACCCACATTTCCTTTTCAAGGCCTGCATGTTTCTAAACACAATTAATGTCTTTGCTTTGGTTTCTGGTGGAAGGGGCCTTCCATGACATTAGGATCCAGGCATGGTTTCAGCAGTGAACTTCATTCGGAGAAGTGAGTGAGTTCAGGAGTCAGTGAATCTCTGAAGAACCTTGCATGTACCTTTTGACACCGTTAAGGAAATGTCATCCCTCATTCAGTCAGGGAAGAATCAGTGGAGGCTACAACTAAGGAGATGGTCTTTATATTCTTCAAATCTCACCCACTGTGTGCAGCTGCTTACTGTCCTCACCACGTTTCAGGACGAGGACTTTGACAGGAGCGTTTCAGCTCGCACATGTGAGCTGCTCTGACTGGGGGACTGTAGCTGAGCTGTTCTACTGCTGTGTTATTTGAACCACCCTCCCAGCTAGTCACTGTGGCTGCCGGTTACCACTTGGTGTTGCCTTCAGGCTTAACTAACTGGATTGGCTGTGGATAGACAAGCTTGATGGGGATGCTCAAACTTCTGTTTCCTTCTACTAATCCTATTAACTCTCTTTCCTTTCTAGTAATCATGGATTGGATTTTCATAAATTAATTTTATAGTTCAGTACATAAATTAATTTCATGATTCAGTGAGCTTGAGAATGAAAGTGGGAGAATATGTGGTCTCTGTGGAACTAAATTTTGTGTGCCTGATCCTCAGCTGGCATAAACTGGCTTTAATGGAGTTATGCCAGCTTGCACCAGCCAGGAAACGTGTCCAGGATCTGTATGATCAAACTGTTCCAACCAAGAAGGCTGAAGAGTATGGTACATAACATGGTGGGGAAATCCCTCACCCGTTAGGGTCTATTGTTTCTCTCTTTCTCTTTGAATCCTTTGGATTGGATTTGGCTCCTCTGTATATTTGGAATATCTTGTTGTAAGCAATACTATTTAGTCTTAACTCTCCAAGGGGTATTTGAACAAAGTCTGGCCTTTCATATATCTAGCATCACTTATTTTGACTCAGTAATGACAAATATATACATGTTTTTGGGAGTAATCGCAAAGGAGATAATAAAATAACAGGACACCCAGTTGTAAACCAACGTTTTCATAAGTGCTGAACAAGTGTGTATTATTTTTTTTCAGAGCTGCTATAACTTGGTAACAAGAGATGAGCTTCTTAGGCTGATTACGTGCTTCATTTAATTTATATATGCTTTTTATATATGCTTTTTCAGCTTTCTAAGCAAAGATTCAAATGCAGATTTCCCACGCATTCTCTGAGGGATTCACACACCTTTACTGGCAACTAGATGTCACCATTGCTCTACAAATGCATCTAAGCCAAGCGGCATTTATTCAGTAGCAGAACATGGAGTTTGTGCGTTCTGCAGTTCCTAGAAGGACACTGGCTGTAAGTGTAGCCATTTAAGCTTTAAACAACATAACCAGGAACAAAAAACAAAGACAAGCTGCCTAACATCTCAGAAACAATGGTAAATATTTCTGTGGTTAATATACACTTAGCTACTTGCGACTAGTTTTAAAACTGGCTTGAATATGGCTTACATGAACACTAGGCACAGGCACATAGAAATCTCAGTTGCAAAGCTTTAAAACAATGTGATCTCTTTCTAATAAAAGAAATGACTATGTGAACATAATAGTCATATGTGAATGTCTTATAGGCAAGAAACATAGTACTGCTTATTATTAAGGTGTAAAAGATATCCCAGTCTCTTACATATTCACATCACTGCTAGATTTTTATTTTCAAAATTTTTTTTTTCCCCTCTTTCTTCAGTTGGGGGTAAATATTTGTTTTGGTAAACTTTAACAGAAATAATTTAGTCATTTTTAGTTTGGAGAAAATCCAGGTACAATTTTGTCATTTAAAGTTTTTTTTTCCCTTAATAATTTCGGGCACAATTTTATACTTGAATGAGCAAGGACAGAAAATTACAGTGTGACAAGTTGTAAGTTATTGATTTTTTTTGTCTTAAGCAAATTCATTTTGACTTGATATAATTCCAGTGTCTGAAGAAACTTACTACACATGCATGTGCTGATTTTCATTACCCTAGATAAAAACTGCCAGTGCTTCACTGGCTTAGCCTCTATGTGTATAACAGTGAGGTGAAATTTTATCTTTAACATATAGTTGCTTATGGAAGATTGTTTGTAAGTGTCTGAGCAGAATGATAAGCACTTCCTACTCTTAAAATTACCTGAAACTCTCAGTATTATATTTTTCCCATTCTTATTTGTCAACATACTTGTTGAATGTTGCCCCAAACAGTTACATACCTGGAAAAATTTTGCAATCTTGTGAAACATTACTTGTTTTTTCACCATTATTCATGTGAACTTGAGCTGTGCATTCTCCTGTTTTCTGCAAAAACATATGACAACATTTGTCTTAAACTTGCTAAAGCGAAATACACTGCTGTATATTTCTCTAGCTATTGAACGAAGTTGACAGTTGCAAATTGAGTTTGGGGAGCAAGTTCCTACGTACATTTTTAGTAATGTCTGATTTACCATTTTGTTACCAAAAGAGGAATGATTTTGTAGATTGTGAGGAAAGTAGGGGATGAACTGAGCAGATAATTTGAAAGATTGCTTTGTATCATGATTGATGCTTGTTAATTAACTGAAGAATTTACAGTCAGAGTAACGGAAATGAACACATCCTCATAAATAAAGTCTGTATAAATTTGATCTTTACCTAATTTCCTCTCTGCTAATACAAGATACGCAGCAATGACCATGGCATTTCACGTCGATTCAAATGACATTGTCACCATCATCCCTTTCTTTGCACTGTGTACTGTGTGAAATAACAGTGACTTCCAGTAGAAGTGTGCGGTGCTCCGGCACGCTATGTGTCCCCCCAGTTGTACCTCCTCTAGGTGCTCTCTAGTAGCGCGAGCCAGACACGGTTTGCACTGCTAAAAGCCCTCTGGTAAATTTTCCTACCATAGTGGCTTCCACATCAGTATTTTTGTTGGTGTAGATCTGAAGTCTATTTGGTTATGCAAGTTTCCATTATACATAACTACTAAAAAGTTTTACTGCCCTCACATTCTCACAGTGCATATATTTTACGTTGAAGTTATTGTGAACCTTCATGTTGAAGCACTGAATTATTCCCTTCTGCACATATTCAGGATTATAACAGTAAACTCACAATTATAATGGTTAATTTTAGAGTTGTAAACATTTTTGTACTGTACTTTAGTCCTGCAAGCTCTCAAAAGTAACACAGCTAGAAAAGTTAAATTCTCTACTGTATTTTTCCCCAGGTGACTGCAGTCCTGGTCATTATCCTGATGTTTTTATATAGGGAATTTTAAAAGGCAACAGATACTCACAGCCTCTGCAGTTACTTTGTAATCACAGTCTTGCCAGAGTTTGTTTTCCTCAGTAGCACAAGTGGTTTCCCGTATTCGATATTTCACATGGAATTGTGTGTCAGGACCTGCCTGGATAAAAATAATATGAATGTCATTATTTGCATAGTAATAAATCAAGTGAAAAGATAAGAGCTTCAAAAGGTAAATACTATCCATTGGTTACCTTATATTTTATAGTATGGTTCAGATTAACTGCTGGTCTCTACGCAAGGTCTCCCAAATCTTAGTAGTTCAATAATTAACTTATCTAATTATAGCACTGAGCCCTTATCTACAATTACAATGTGTTGAAACAATAGGCACAGTATGCTCAACTGCCTTCATTTTAACTTGTATTACCAAGGGTTTTTAAACCAGAAAGTAGTGGTTAGGTTTTATACTCATATTCAAATGTGCTCCAAATAAGCAAATTTGGGTTGCTGCTTGGATAGTTAGCACAATTACGAGCTTGGACTGTGTCCCTGTCTGACTCCCTCACTCTTGGCCTCCTACCAGATCTGTCTACTTTCCTTCTGTACAACTCTACGGGCAGCCCAGAAACAGCAGCCAGCAACCCTCAGGCAGCCTGGCAGCGCCCAGACTGCCTTTGCTCTGCGGTACTTAGGCTGCTCTGCCTACTGGAGGGAAAGGGTCAAGGAGGGCCAAGGAGGGCATATGCTCTGGAGACAGCCTTTGGCCCTGCCTGTGGTTTTCCTACAGGCATTAGAGGCTGCGCTGCTCATAAGAGTAGCCTCAGGAATCACATAAGATGAAATATGAAGTATTAAGCAAAGTTTGGCCTGGCCAGTGGAAGCGTTTCTGGTGTTGGTAAGTCACTAGAGAGCATTTTCTCCTTGCCATAAACTGACTAGGGAGCCTGTGCCTATAGGTAACGTTAACACACTGCAAGGTCTGTGGTTCATCCTTTAGAGGAGATACAAACCCAGAAGTTACTAATCTTTCATAGCCACTAAAAATGCTCTGCCAACGTACCTTTTCGAAGGCAAATACAGAGAGTTGCTGTACTTTAACACTGGTTATGCTCAAATAATACTGCTGGGAGACTTAAATGATCATTCTTGCCTTAGTTGTACCAAGAAAGTGAAGCTGAGCTGATGTGGGTGGAATGTACTGGATTTACACTGGTATAGACACAGAATTATATTCTCTCATCACAGAATTATATTCTGTGTTCTCTCAATTCCTGTTCTGTACTGCTACAACTACGAAGAGGTGTCAAGGTACCTGTTATAATGGTTGCAGGTTGTAAAAGAGGATGAAAGGGTCTCTAAAAACAAATGGACTTAATCCTCAGCAGGTATAAGTTGACATTCATGGAGCTGCATCATATTATACAGTCTGGGATGTGGACTTAAAAAAGCCAAATTCTGTTCTGTTATAGGGTTCTAAATCTGCAATAAATATCTCAGTGAGTAAATGAAATAGGTGAGAAAAGACATTGTTTCCTTACGTTATTTGTTGTTGGTTTATTTCATTATTGCTATTACGAACAGCTATGCCTTTAACTGGGGCAGGCTCAGTCTTTCACTAGTCAGCTTTTATGTTTTATTACCTTATCAATAATGAATATACATGAATATGTAATAACCAGCTATTTAATTAATGCATTCAACATTGTGATACTAGCAATAAGTAAAAATCTATACTCTTTTTAGAAAAAGAATATTAGGAAATCTCTATTGCAGATTCCTTGTCTCTGTTCTTGACTTAACATCATAGCCAGATCAATGATTCAAAGTTGATTGATTTGCACCTCTGATCTTTTAAGAAAAGGAAAGATGGATATCTAGAGAAGGAAAGATGAATGATAATTGCAATAAACGTGTAATCTTAAAACTAGAATGTTGTTTAAGATAAAATACTGAAACAAAAATCTGTCCTTTGGGAACATCAGCAGAGGCAAGGTGACGTTCCAGCTCTGATTTAAAGATGTTTGCATTTGGCTGTTGTTAAGGATGTGTGTAGTTCAGTGAAGACAGTGGGACTATTCATTTGTTTAATATTAATCGTATAAAGGGCTTGCCAGATTGTAGTCTTTGTCAGTACATGCTAAAATCTCCTCAGCTTGAAAACAGGAAAACCAGAGGCTAGGTGCCAGAAGATGTGTGTAGTTTACTGTAAGGCATTTAGCAATTCATGTCCCCTTTCTGAGGTCAATTTCTATCTGGGTAAAAGTGTCTTGTGATTTTAGAGTGCAAAATAGTCTCTCTGACACTGGGTTGCTTGTGTTGTACATCTGAAAACCCAATCCAGTAGAAAAAAATGCTAATGTTATTTTCAAGTAAAGTAATGTTTGTCATTATTATGGTAATATCCTCTTTGTATGCCTCTCGGAGGTAAATACCCTTTTGTTAGATTAGCACTATACAGAAGGACTCCAGGCAAAGGATCACGTTTCATTCTTTTTTTTCTTCTGTAATTATAGCTGTCACCCTATTTGACTGAAATTCCACCTAGTACTTTTAGATAGATCTGTGACTCAGGGCTAGCGTCAATCAAATAATATTCACAAACAATTTATTCAGAGTATTGCCAAATTTTGTTCGGTCATTCTTTTCTATGTGTGATACCAGCTCTTCCCAAGTCAAGATAATATTCAGATTTTTTAGTGAATGTGTTTTTGTCGTTGAACTGAAAACCTTACTGATTCCCAACAGAGAAAAGAGAAAACAAGTGGACAGTAAGACTAATTGTACTAGTTATAGAAATTTTCTGTTCTTTAATCCTTGTACTAATAAGCAATTCACCAGCACACACACATCCCTGCTTGTCATGGTAAGAAGTATCTTACTGTGCAAGTAATTTCTTTGATTTTTTAAAAGATTTCTGGAAGACACATTTCTGTCATGCTTGTTCTCTTATGAACAAGACGGAGATAATCTGATTCAGAGTGTGTAAACAATTCCAACCAACTTTTTTTTTTTTTTTTTTTTTTGCAAAGTCTACTTACAGTTCTCTTGGCTTCCATCACCATGTATAGAGCAAATTGATTACCAGTCGCTCTGTCTCCATTGTATTTCTTCAGTGCTGTGTCGACAGCTTTAAAGACATCAGGGTCGTCACAGTCGGAAAACTCGAATGGAAGAGGGATGGCTCTGCTAGAGAAAAAACTGCAGCAGAGTGCCAGTACAATGAAAGGCTTCATAACGGGACAAAAAAAAAAGGCCTCCTGAATTAGAAGGCTCTTTAAAAACCAAATGGAAAAGGAATGCCTGACAAGGTTTTAGTCACCTCTCTGTTTTTCAGGAGCTAAGTAAACAGA
The DNA here is from genome assembly GCA_009806455.1 of Tetrax tetrax. Classification (NCBI taxonomy): domain Eukaryota; kingdom Metazoa; phylum Chordata; class Aves; order Otidiformes; family Otididae; genus Tetrax; species Tetrax tetrax. The sequence goes on from WHYT01016119.1 coordinate 175,123, forward strand.
TTGAGTGGGTAGCTGGGGTTGGTTGGTTCTCATCATACCCTGTTTATACTGCAAATAAACTTCTGAGTTTATCTAAATAAACTTTGTGTGGTCACCAGAATGACACTAAGGTTATCCACCTGCCATCAAGATAAGGAGCTAAATGGCTGCAGCTGGGGACAGGTTTCGACTAAGAAGGATGGCTGCTGAGCAACAGAGAAAGCAGAATGGTTGTAGCTTTCTGTTTTTTTTTTTTTCTTGACATCTAAACTACTACTAAGGATGAATTTTAGACAGCTTAAATAAAATGCTCAGGAAGGTTACAGTGGCAGTGAATTTCTAGTTCTGGACAACAACTGTGTACATTTTATAGATCTGTTTACTGTTCAGATGACAATAGTTCTGAAAAGTCAGATCATGTTTGAAAGAAGTCTTTGGACAGATGCATATCATTGAGTGTCACATAGCTCTTCAATAGCACTTGATAAACCTTGTCCTTTACACTACTATTGGAAGTGTCCATCTTTGCTGCCATGTGGAGACTGCCTTTAGACCATGAATTAGTCAGTCTTCATAAAGTTTTGTTATCATTACAGATAGGGAAAGTGACACCCAAAAGCAGGGGATTAAGCAACATTGCCTGTGTCTGGCAGAGCCAGAATTAGAGCTGGTTGCGAACACCTCGTGCTTGTCTCCAGTGCTGAGCTTTGCTTTGGATCTGTGAACACTGGGGTTGCCTCAGCTCCAGTGTTCCAGCTGTGTCTTGCTACAAGTTTTGGTTAAAGAACATGCTCTTCAGAGGCTTTGTGGATAAGCCATGCCAGAAAACAAGTTGTTTGTACACGATAACACACTTTTAGACAACCACCACTTTGTTACATAAAATGCTGTCCCTATTTTGTTTCTTTTTCTTCAATGTAGACCGCACATTGTATTTTACTACATGCCATAAAAATGCAGCTCTGAGGACCAAATTACTGGTATTTAAAAAATTAATCTCATGTTCTTGCTTATGAGATAACTGTTCTGAACTAACTCGTTGGGGTTCCAGGTCTGTCTGAACAGACTTTACCTTGATGGGGGCTAGAGTATAAACAGACACCAGTATTTCTTCCTGCTGCTCCCAACTCAGTTTCCAGTGAGGAATGTTCAGTGATAAAGAAAACATTTGCAAGAGTTATTACATGCATCTGCTTTTCCTAAGAGCAATTATGAACTGTTTGAAAAGGGCTGTCCTTGAATGCCGTATTTCTGCTCTATCTCCACCAGCGACTGTAGCAATGGAAGTCCTGTGCAGGCCGCTCTGCAGTGTGACACTACAAGTTATTAACTGTTCTCAGACCTTTTCTAGATACTGGTGGTAACCCAGCCCCGCCAGTCAATGTATGCTAGAGTATGCCTCATGAACATTTACTCTGCAGCTAAACATCCATAGTAACAAAAGAGACAAAACTTTGGTAATTGTATCAAGAAAAAAAAAACCTAAATATTTTTATTTTCTTTGAATCTTTTTAAAGCATGAATGTAGTGCCTCGGGGTCAGATTTCCTCAGAGTAGTGCATTATAATTACAAATAATGAGAAAATGGAAGATGGTAGTTTTCACTATTAGGGAATTTTCCTTTTTTTTTTTTTTTGGAACTAAAGGAGCATTGTTTGCTGGGGAGATTTGTACACATTCAATTCTCTAAGAGACTTAGAATTTTGAGCCTTTCAGTTACAGTGGAGTCTGAGATATCTGGGATCAAGAGGCAGGTTGGAATACTTGTCTTAATCATTATTTTCTGTGTTTCTCCTCCATAGAAATTGTATGTTTTTTCCCCTTCTCCACATGCTGTTTTCATTCACTGTACAACTGTCATTGGACCTGCAACTCTCAAGCCAGGAACACCTTTCTCTAAAGTCACGTAGGAGAATTTTCTGCCACGAAGCTATCTGGAAATAAAGGCAAAATTTTTGGAAGAACAAGTTTGGTGTTTCCTGGGCATGACTTTGATTTGTGATCTGGAAAACCCAGAGCTTCTAGCATCTCCTTTAGACTTGAGCCAGCGAAGGGAATACCTTCACCAGTGCTGGAGGAGTGAGGGCTGCTTTGGGATAGCTCAAGAAAGTTTGCAGTGGGAGGTATGAGAGAATCCTGCTGATTTAGAACTGGAATGCGATAGACAGCTCCTGCTATTTGGAATGAAAAGTGCTTTCCTGATATGCCTGTCTTCTTGCAGTGATGTCTGTAATAGTGATGATAGAGATAAGGAGAGTGTCCTGGAGGAGGAGGGTGATGTGGTCCAAAATGAGGAGGAGGATGATGGTGATGTGGTCCATGAGGAGGGGGAGGACAGTGTGGTCCATGATGGGGACCAAGAGGAGGATTATGTGGTTCGTCATGGGGAGGAGGAGCAGAAGAGGGATGTTGTGGTTCCTCTTGAGAAGGAGGATGTGTTCCATCATGGGGAGGAGGAGGAGGAGGGTGTTGATGTGGTCCAAAATGGGGAGGAGGATGATGGTGATGTGGTCCATGAGGAGGGGGAGGACAGTGTGGTCCATGATGGGGACCAAGAGGAGGATTATGTGGTTCGTCATGGGGAGGAGGAGCAGAAGAGGGATGTTGTGGTTCCTCTTGAGGAGGAGGATGTGTTCCGTCATGGGGAAGAGGAGGAGGGTGTTGATGTGGTCCACCATGGGCAGGAGGTGGAGGATGGTGGTGTGGTCTGGAATGGGGAGGAGGTGGAGGACAATGGTGTGGAGGGTGAAGGTGGTGAGGAGATGGAGGAAAATGGTGTGGAGGGTGAGGGTGGTGAGGAGGTGGAGGACAATGGTGTGGAGGATGGTGGTGTGGTCTGCAATGGGGAGGAGGTGGAGGACAATGGTGTGGAGGGTGAGGGTGGTGATGTGGTTCACCATGACGGGGAGGAGGAGGAACAGGTCCTTCATGGCTGTCTTGATGTTCTTCATTGAAACCATGGTTATGCTCAGGGTCTTCAGATTTGGATTGAGAATAGGATGGACATCTGTGCCTGTGACGATGTCTGTGGTGATGTCTGTGACCAAAATGATGATGATGGGGATGTCTGTGTGGCTGTCCCAGAGCTGAATATCTGCATCTTTGCCCGTAGTCATGCTACAGTTTATAAAAACACCAGAGGAGGAAGTATTAGGTGAGATGTTAACAGGACAGAAGAAAGTGGTGAGAAAGAGAGAGAGGTGGGAGTTAGTACATTTGCATTTACAGTTCTGGTGATCTGTAAGAAAATAAAACCTGTGGGTTTTTTTCAAGACAGAAGAGAAGGAGTAGATGATAAGATACCAAATTACTGAAAATCATCTGGAAATACTACAGCATAACAAAATGAAATTATATAACCGACTGAGCAAAAATTGTGATGAATCAAAACAAAATAAAATCCACACTGGAGTAGCTGTTGTAATATGAAGTGGAATACCAAATATGATAAAGATCATCTCCACTCCTCTTGCTTTCTACAATTCCTTTGAAATTGTTTTCCAGTCTCTACTCACTTTAGCTATGAAGTATGATTGGACTGAGAGAAGACACCCTTGGAGGGAGTAGTAGGGACAGCTCAACTCTAATTCATCCTCTCATTGACCTAGCAGTCAAAGCCAGTCTGTCCTGCCATGCTGGGTCACACCCAGACAGTAATAAAGGGACAGGAACAACCATCGCAATCATCTGTCAGTCTGGACCAAGTGAGGTTGCGGTAGCCTGCATGAGGATATAGCCAGAGACGTCTCAGTAAGTGAGCACATACCCGGGGATGGTAGATTTCACAGCTTATGTCTGTTCCATCAGATTCATCTGGATCATTGATAATTCTTGCCTTGCAGAATCCCACGTGCTAAGCAAAAAAAAAAAAGAAAATAAAAACCAACAATGCTGAGTTCTTGTGATGGAGTTAATGGAAGCTACTGAAAGTTCAACACTTTAAAAGTTAGACTAGTTCCTTCAATACCTAAGTATGTTTACATAACTTACTAGATCCTGACCTTTCTGATCAGTGATACTTGCCAATGATTAATAATAATTAAAATATATGCCATTTTTGAGTGTTCTTGACTGTGAAGACCACTTCGCCATGTGCATCTAGATGGCTACTACTCTCCATCTTACTTCTCTTCTGATGTCTGTAAGAAATTGGTCAGCTACTGATTTCTCCAAAACAAATACCCTGTGGGTGACTGATTTTTTTTTCCTTTTTTTTTCTATCTTTGCTTGTCAAATAGCTGTTCAGATTTGGCTATTCTGAAATTTTGCTCCAAGTAGCTATGTTGTTTCAGACAAAGCTCAAGGGAGAGTTTTCCTCCGTATTTATTTTTTGAAAAGTAATTTATGGTAATCTTTTAGCATTACTTCCCTTAGCATCTTATTTACTCTAACTTTCACCTGCTGTCCATTTGTTGTGTGTGGAATTGCTCATGTGAAAGATCACAGAACTTGGGCAAGGGGCTCTGGGCATGCTAGCTGTAGTGGATGCTTTATCCTGATATATGTTTGGGCCATTAGTAGCCTATTATGATCAATGATTACAAATGCTAATAACATTTTACGCACTCACACACCAGCGGTGGCAGCACTAAGAACAGAATTCAAAATGTGTAGCTATCTGGCTTGTGCTTCATTCTAGTGAACGTTTGACTCCGCTACCAGTTCATTCACAACCTTTTGCAGTCTTCTGGAAGAAGATGGATGTAGATAAAACAAAAGTTCTACATGTTATATTTTTTCCATATTTTTATTTAATTCCTTCCTGGGGAATAATTTATTCAGAAATTATGATCTTGCCTAATTGGTTCTTTGGTGTAGAATATTATTGTAATGAGAAGGAGAGGTGAAGAGAATACTTTGATAGTAATCTGCAGACAAGCCCACGTTATTCCAATCTCCATTCCCCTGCAGCAGAGGAAAAAAAAAGTAACCCTGGGCTCACTGGGATGACATAACGCATGTATTTTTTCCAAGATCTATGACTCATGTTAACGTAAAAGTTTTTATGAAAATAGCACGAATGATTTAATAGGGAATGGCCACAATGTGAGTGTGAAAGCTAGATCCAAACTGAAAAACTCAGCTCTAGATCTATAATATGCAAGATTGCAGTTACATTTACATTTGAGAGTTCAGATTGGCTCCTTATAGAATAAAAAGGAGAAGCCATAAAATTAGGATCTGGACCTGGATATGCTGGTTTTTTAATTTTGAGATTGGGTCCATGGTTATAAGAAACGCTTAGAAATATTGTGCAAAGATCTTCCTGATGTCACCCATTGTATCAGTTCTCATTGTAAGACTTTACTTACAGCGTGCCAGTCATCCAGAAAATCACATTCCAATGCCTGATCTTCTTGTTGTGCGGATTTGGAACAGTTGGTCTCTTTTATAGAGAATCCTAAAATGTGACCTTCACGGGAGGCAGTCTGCAACCAAGAGGTCAAACAAGAAGTGGTAACTAGGTGTATTTGAAATCTTGTAATTTTAAAAGAAACCATAATTCATATTGTTGTCAAAGTCCTACCTCATGCTCTCATTACCTGCGCTGTTCAAATGTTCGTATATATGTGAGTATTCAGTAAGGAAAACAGATGAGATAGTTTATACCTTACTTGCCTCACACCTTTATGAGTTCCAGGAATGGTTGCTTTCTTTCTTTGTCTGGTATATGTACATTACAAAACTTATTACTTTTACAGCCTATGTTTTTGGGAAGTAGTGTCCTTAGAGTCTTTTCCCTAAATTGAACTGCTGCTCCTGTGAAAATACAGAGATCTACTGGATGGCAACCAGCCCTTTCCCATGATGAGGGTGGATACTACTACTGTGCTGGTGTTAAATTTGCATGAAATTCTGCCAGTTCCTGTGAGATTGTTGCTTTCTCTGTTGACAGTGGCATTATTCTTTGAGAAGGCATTACTCCAAAAGAACATAGGAGAAGGCTTTTGTGATCCCATTAAAATCCATAAGGAGGTGTTTCATTTGAATTTCCAACACTAATAGTAGTTTATTTCAAGTCTGTATTAAAGGTGTCCATAGCATGTGTGTGCACACAAATTTCATTAGTTTGACTAAATTGGTTAAAAGTGAGTGCACATACTTCATGGTATATTTTTAAATTGTAATTCAGTTTCTAAGTGTTATACAATCTGTTGAAATCCAGTGGTACAATCTAAACTGTCACTGTAGCTAAAGACAGAGAAGTGTGAAGATAAAGCATTTCAGGAGAAATCCATGAATCCAGGCAATCTGAAAATAACTACTTGCTAAATGGGAGTAGGGATACATCCTGCATGGGACTACAGTGTAGAACACGGTCAAGTTTCTGAGCAACATTAAGAGCTGCAGGGAGCTGGGGCTGGCATGCTGTAATTTAGGCAGTTTCCAAGATCAACATGTGTTACGGTAGGGGCCACGGGATCTCATTACAGGGATGTCCTGAACTGATGCAGGAGTTGGCAGAATGGTCCTGTACTGTTTAAGGGAAGGTCTCCAGTATCCACCAACAAGAAATCGTGGTGATGTGAGAGTTACACTTCAAATCACCCAAAGAATAAGTCTTCATGTTGGAAGATGGAGGAGTTATTTACCAGAGCCAGTAGTTCTTCAAGAGGTACAGCACCAGTACAAATTTATCTCCTGTTCTTCAGAGCTCTCAGAGTGCTGTTTTGCTTTGCAGCAGAGTCAAAATGACACAAAATGTGTTTCATTTTGTGTTTTACCCGTGTGCCAAATACTCTAAGAATAAAAAATTATCTGACTTCAGTTAACAGAATGTATGACTGTGATAATACATGACTGTACATCTTGAAAAACTGTGGTCAGTAGTAAATAAACTCATGTATGTTATGATATGATAGGTAAATAGGCATTCAAAACAAAAATACGCACACAAAGAAGGCTCTGACATTTTGGATAGCATCACACTGCCATAGTTTTTAGCAGATGAGAAATCCTTTTACTTTCACATGCCTAAATTTAAGTTGATAAGAAGTCTTTGCAGAAGTAGGACCTTCAATTTTAAGTAGATGATTTATGCTGAGAGGTGACAAGCAATAGTTTTGATCTTAGAAGGATTTGAATTCTAGTCCCATGGTTTTGGACCTGCTCAGAAAATTTTGTAATTTATGAGTAATTCTAGGACAGAATGTCACTTACCATCTTTAAAATCTTTTCAACTTTGTCCACATAGAAGTAGCTTGTGTGGTTACCCTCGTTGTTGAATTTCTCCAGGGCCTTTGCAGCAATACTTTTGTGTTGTTCGGTGACTTCTAAAACTTCAACTTTCACAGGACAATCTTTACACTCTAATAAATCAGGAGGAACTGTGAAAACAGAGAATTTACTAATATTGCAACGGATATTAATACTCTTGGGAGTGTGCATGTGCCTTCAATGTGAACTCATAATAAGAAACTGAAAAGCAAACATTTCCTTGAAAGTTAAATACCTATCCCTCACTCCACAAATATGAATTTGTCCTGTAATGTGAAAATGGATGTTCATATAAATCTTTTAGCTCCACCTTAGAATCTTACTTCCCCAAACAGGCATTCTTTCCAAGTTTACTTTTTTTCTGATATTCATTATCATGTTTTGGTGGACTGGAGTGGTGATATCATCTGACATTAATAAAGTCTGCTTTAGAAGAGTAGGATAACCTTAATTCTATTACTCATTCTTAACATTCCATTTGAATTATCTAAAATATGAATTGCAAGCAGATGAATGAATCTGTTATGGTTACCATACACTAGTAGTGCACAGACTTGTAATTTGGTACTAGGGCTGGTTTGAGGTATGCACTGGCTTGCAACAGTGGTTATTTTACCTGGACTTAATGTACAATTAAATCCATATAGAAGAGGTTTCTTCAGCAGCTGGCTTGTATATGTGATAATCTTACATTGTCCAAAGTCCTAAGAGGAAACAAAAAAACCCCCTGTGATTATGATGTTATTTTCACTGGATTTAATTTGATGTAGGTGATCATAGTAACCATGCCTCCTTTTAATGTGCAATACTTCTAAGAATAACAGATGTGATCATTAATGGAATGTTTGATCTGGTACCACTCAAAATTTGTGTTCAGATAAAATGGGATCTCCCTCTACAAGTGCCTTTGTTTTAATTCTGAGTTTGCACGACTGGGTAGGCAATGGAAAACTAAACCAGCCTTCTCAGTCATTCTGATGCTTATTTACAGGAAGACAATACTAGCTAGCAAGGGAAGTTAGGATGCCAGAGATACTCAAGGTTCCATAGATCTTTATCCAAAAAGCAGATGGACCTTTTCTTCCATTCCTTTTCCCCATCTTAATAAAAACAATAAATGCCTTCTCTTCTTTCCTCATGGCCTTCCTGCTTTGTCCTCTGTCGTAGTATCACCACTCTCCTATTTAAACAAAGTTTTAGACTGGTACTTCTCATCCCAGACTGCATCGTTGGAGTACAACAATAAGACAAGTATTGCTACGTATCATATGTGTACTGACTCTGCCAGTATGTCACATTGTCATACCACAAATGCTATGACAGAAAACTGGCAAAATATAGTGCTGATATTTCTGGCTAATATACTAGGAACATGCTTTAAAGAATAATTTCTAGTGCCCTTTACTTCTCAGCAAATTATTCTCAAAACATCAGTACTGCTACCAGCAGTTGAATGCAGAGTATAGCTCCTCTGAGACATCTAGTTAAATAAAGATGCACTTATTTGAGGAGTCAACTCTTTTCTACACCTCTATAGTTTAACAACTCTAGAATTCAATAGATTTTATTTTATAATAAGCCTAGTCTTCACTCTGAGATTTTGTGACATGAAAATTTCTGGATAGTTTAGATGAAGATCAACTTAATGCATTATTGACATACGACTCTGCCTGGGTGCCACTACTTGCCATGAAATAGGTGTCACTGTATTCACAAGACTCCCAGTGTCTTCTGGATAATACAGAGCATTCTGTTTCCAGCACATCCAAAGTTAAGTAAAGGACTGATGAATTTCCCTGGAAGAGAAGTGCGGGTAGAAAAGAATTTGTATACAAGAAGTTTGGTCTGAAAGAAACTTTTTTTGAAGTAGATATGTTTAATCTTTAATGTAGCTTCTCCAGTTTCCTATTAAAGTTTTTCTGAGCTGACAAGTGTAGAAAGGGTTTAGGCTAGAAGTGACCTTTGGAGGTCATCTTACCCAGCTGCTTGCTCAAGGCAAAGCTAACTTCAAAAGTTAGGTTAAGCTGAGTTCTATGTATCACCAAGACAGCTGTTCCACAAACTTTCTGGGCCTCTTTCTCCTTAATTTTTTTGTGGCCTCACATCTAGTCAGAATTTCCCTTCCTGCAACTTAGAACTTTGCCTCTTATCCTTTGCTGAGAATCTGTGAGAAGAGTCTGTTGTTAACCTGGCGTTCATCAAGTAGCAAAAATGCCAATGTTAAAAAGTTGCCATTCCCTCTTTCTGATTTTCACATAGAACATATTGATCGATTAGGAAATCTGTTGCCTAGTCAGCATATTATATAGCTACCTGCATTTCAAATGACCTTAGTGACCAGATACTCTTTGAGAAGTAGAGATCCGGTTGCTAGGAATTGCTCTAATTAAGTTCCTAAGGGGGTTGATGTGATAGACTTGATGCACACTATCACATGGAGATAATAAAAATAGTGTTCTGGTCTTTTATTTTTTTCTTTTTATTATTTTTTTTAATGTCATCTTGGCAGTGGAGCCAGCATAACGTCTTGCACAATACTGTATGTGAGCATGCAGGAGACTACACCTGGTGGCCTTGGGTCTGAGAAGGTACAGAGGCCTTAGAGGGATCATTCTTTAGCAGAAAGCAAGATAGAAAGGTCTTTTCTGGTCTTGTAGACTCTGTGTGGTAGCTGAAGCTTTGGCCCTGGGCTACAAAGACAGCAAAATTCATTAAGGGCACAAAGCAAAACATAAGCATAGTAATCTAGTAGTTATAGCATTCATCTGGAAGTGTGACTCCTTAGCTCTGATCCCCATCCAAGTTATGGTTCTATAGTTTATACAGTCAGCAATTGGTTAAAATGTAGAAACACTGAGATTTTTCTTTTTAGAAAAAGCTATAGTTTTTCTCATTCATCCAATGAATTTTGCATGCCTTACTGCCCGCTGGCTTCACTTCACAGAGGTGGCACACACATAGCTGCATGGCAGCAGCATTATTCAGGAACGGGAGATGTGAGGGTTTAAATCTCTTGATGCTGAAGAAGACGGATTTCTTCCTAGATGAGGTCTTTAACTACCTGGCTATTGCATAAAACCTGATAGTATCAGTTGTCACATCCTTGTCTTTGAAAATCAAAATAATCCATCAGGTTTTTTGAAAGCATAGCTGAAGATCTGTAGGAATCTGGGCTCTGCATCACTTTCTGAGCTTTTCCTTGTCTTAACAGGCAGTCTTAAGCAGCTCCATTAAAAACCAGCCTGGTTTTTGAGTTGGCATACTGAGATGCGTAATACAGTTCTTGAACAGTGCATGTGTGCCTGGATTTTAGTGTCATAGCCAAGCAGCTAAAAGGTAGCCAGGTGCATTAGTAAATATGCATGTACTTGGTCTCTTTTATCTACTAGTTAAAGAAATGTTGTATTCTATTGCTTTTTCTGCTATTGATTCTCTTTGGCATTTAGGCAGTCATTGAGAGGGACTTATGTATCTTCTCTAGGAAACAGAAATAAAAATAGGAAGGAAATAGGAAATGACTGATATCGATACTCTATCCAGCCCTTCCCCTATTTTACAGAGTGGCATTTTCATCTCCTTTGGCTTCCACTGCTTTTTCCCCTTCCCTCCAGTCATGCAGCTATCTCCAAAATAACGATGATAACAAAATACCGATCTCGCAGGCTACATAGATCTAATTAATGTTAGACATCCAGAGATTAAAGAAACCCTCTGAATATAAATTTTGAACGTAACGTCTGAGACTTGGCAACAGATTAATTTCCGGTGTTGTAGAAAGCTGTTCAGAGCATCTCTTAAGCTAACATCCTGTCAGCCAAGAGAACAGAGGGCATTCAGCATCATTTGAAATCAAGCTTAGGTACAATAAATCGTGCACAAATTAATACTGAGAGCTGATTCACTGGATTACATCGATTGCTCCATTAAAAGCAATAAACATAAGCTTTTAATGATCTGGCTCATTATTTTAAAATCACAGTCTTGTGTAAATCAGCCTTTAAATTGATACTTACTGTATGTAGTTTGTGTGCATCAGCAACACGGAATAAACCAAAAACATAGCCATCTCTGCGATGTCTGTTGACCAAATCCAGGGCCACTCCTGCATCGGTTTCAATGGTATTACAGTCTGCAGGTGTAATGCTTGTTTTGTTTTGGGCATTAGAGCACTGCAGTAGTGTCAGAAAAAAAGCTGAAGCTAGAAGCAGCATTTTGTTTGCGGCGTTAGGTCACTTCTGCCCATGCTCTGATAAAGCCAGTAATCTGCTTTTAATTCAGAGTAGTCCACTGAAGTTTAAATGAATGCTAAAAGGGTATGGTTTTATACAAATGTCATTGTTGTGTCAGAGGGCCATTACCTTGACCCTGGGTTAACATCTGCAAACAGCAAGTAAATGATTATATAGTGATTGAGCAGATTTTTTTTTTTTTGAGGAAAGTAGGCCTTATAATACTCCTGGACTGTGTTTGTGAATATTTAAGCGAGCATTGTGCAATAGTGTTTTACTATGAAAAATACTTAGCTTCTAACAGTATGCTGCTGAGCCTGGCATGAAGGAGGTCCAGTTTATGTATGCAGGTATTACTCAATCTTGGTGTTCTGTTTACTGTAAACACAGTTGAACTGAAAATATCCTGAAATATTTGTGGTCAAATGATGGTTATATCCATATCCCAGTTTTTACAGATCCTTACCAAGCAGAGCACTAGTAAAAGGGAAGGAAGAAGGTCACTCAGATTTGGAAAAGGGATATAGCTCAAGGTGCACTTGTAAGCTGGTGGCCCACAGCTTCTGTGTGAGTACCTGCTACTCTTCCAGCTCAAGAAAATTTAGAGCAGACTTCTACCAGCTTTACATCATTTTAGACTGGTACACGGAATGGGACTGACCGGCTTAATATTGATGTAATGTAGGCATGGCATGCAGTGACATAAAGCCTCCTCTGCATTCTCAATCTGAGCAATTTTGTCTGCCCTTGACTGTAGTAGCCTTCATAGACTTCTTTAGAGAATTGCTGGTATTTTTAAAATATTTATTAAAATAATTTAGTACATGCTAAGATTCATACCTTTTACAGGATATGTTGATGTTGTCTGCTAAGCAGAAAGGAGAAGATGTTGTCTTGTATTAAAAATATTTTATTCAACGGAGTTTAAGACATTCTTTAAAGGCAGTAATCACTTGGCAGGGAGCGACTGAAGTTTCAATACAAAATTCAAACTCCAAATAAGAAAATACAAAATTTCAGTGTAAGTCCAAAATGACAAGGTTCAATTCAGATGAGAAATTTTCCAAATCCTGGTTGATGTGAAGGATTGAATCAGCTTAACATAGAAAAATGTGCTTGCTATATAATTGACTTGGATTTATACGTTTGACTTTTAAGTTTTTCTTTGATTTATATTTGAGAGAAACATTGGGAAATATAATGGATAATTATCCTTAACCCTTACCACATTTCATTAATCTTAATTTAAAAAATCCAACTTTTAACATGTCCGGTGTCTAAGAAATCACATTTTAAAATGCACAGTGCTGAAGCAGTGGCTGTCTTTTATAGTTAGTTCAGGATACACTTAGCAGTTCTCTGGTAGAAGACAAGATAAATAGAGAATCTTACAATATGACAAGCAGGGGCAATCAAAACTAGTGTGAATCAGTCTAAAATGGACAAAAATTGTCATTGTTAACTTCTAGAACTTGTTGCCACAGAAAGATGTGGAGGCAGAGTATCAGCAGTGTCAGAAATGACTTAGAAAAGTTCATGGTCAGCAGGTCTTTACGTGGATTCTAGAAGGACTAAGCAGATAAGTACTCTTTTAAATCCCTCGTACAATGATCTGGGGACTGGAAAAGAACAAGGGGCATGGTTTGCATGGTCTTTTGCCACTATGAGAGACAAATACTTGGGCTGAACGAACTACTGTTCTGGTACAGTAGGGCATTTCTTTTGTTTATGTTTTTATAATGTTTCATTATAATAATTCAGAATTTCTTCTGGAAGATGGAAAAAAAAAAGCTGTGAAATAAATGTTGTGTAAATAATCAAAGACATTTGAAATACATCTCATCAGTTAAAAATAATATTCACATCATTGCTGTGTTCCAAATCGTTCCCCCATTCATTACTTACAATACTGTTTGATTTTTCAAATGGGCAGTCATATTAAAGAAAGGCATCAGATTAGATAATTTATAACATAATTCCCTCAGTCGTCTATTGTTTGCAGATTGTTTGGGTTTTTTTTTCTCCTTTATTCTGTGCTGTTCCTTGTGACACCGATCATTTTCTTGACAGTGGCTTATGTATTTTTTATGTACAAAATAGAAACACTATGAATAAAGAGTAGAAAATGTACAATTCCTGCAAAATTGACTGCAGACATAAAAGTAAGTTTCTGTTCCCACTGTAGAGAGTTTTGTCCTTGATTTCTTTGGAAAAGAAAGGCTGGACTCTGTTATTATGAAGTACAACATGGACAAGCAGTCCAGGCACAGTCAGAGCAGCTAATTACTGGTCGTACTTGAGTCAGTATAACGTACTTTTTAATTATACAATTTCTCAACAAATTTGATATGGTTTTTCATATTTGTTTGGTTTTTATATTTATTGCTTGTAAGTTTTGTGCGTTGTTTTAATGAAGTTGATTCTATAAACAGATTGCTGACAGGAATAGGAATATTTATCCAGACATGGCATTTCTCTGCCTAACTTATCAAAAGCTTGCTTATCTCTATGACTTTTGCCAAGGCTTGACTTGCAACAGTAAGAGGTGATCCACAATCAAACTCTAAGGAGTTGGTAATTAATATCCATCCTAAACCTCTCTCCAGAAATCTGGGAAAACATGCCAAAAAGTGACTTATCTTCCCCACTTAATAATAGTGCTTAATAAATAGAACTATATTCTAGGGGGAAATGAAAAAGAGAGCTGTCAAATAAAGGAGATAATATTCAATAACTAATTATTTCTTTCCTAAAGTACAGCCATAACTATTTACAAATATCTCTGATTTGTTGGGAGGACAGCAGCTATGCTAGCTGACTGTTCTCTGCCTTCTGCAGTAGCGCCTCGCTCGCAGGCTGGGATTATCAAATCGTGTGGCTCCGTCAGCTGTGCAGGTAGCCAGACCTTGTCTGTCTTGTCGCCTGTGCTGCTCTTGTTTCTGCACCCAAGCAAGAGTACAGCTAACAAAGACATATGTGGGTCCAGTTGCTTATAGGAGAGTTCTTTGTTAACTTCTTTTTCATGTTTTTTTTTAATCTGTGATGCCTCATAGCTTCAGGTCAGTGTGGCCTGATCTTACATCTTGACGCAAAAAAAAAAAAAAAAAAAAGTTTTGCAGTGTTTGGGGTAGCTTTGCATTTAGCAGAAGTGCTCCCAAGTACGGTGGAAAAATATGTAAAGTCATCATGTCTTCATGTTTTTTATCATTATTTTTATCTGTTGGATGTGAGCAGGGTGCGCTGTGATGCAAATGCAATGTTATACAAATTTGCTTCAGTTATGCTATCCAAAGCAGCAGCCGCAGCTACAGCTTCTCCTCCCTGTCTGCAGCTTATTTTTCTTTACCAGTCACCAATTTTTTATCAAACTTTTAGAAGCTTCATCACCTTGTCTATCAAATTTTGTTCAAAAAGACCTTAAGTTCAAAAGCTCTTTGAGGGAGACCAACTATCAAGTGAGCAGGTTGATAATATGGTTACAAAATTCTTGTTGCTTAGGAGGCCTCAAGAACTAATACAGAGAATAAAAAGGGTGTCAGTATTTCTTGTCTTGTCCAGTGTCTTTGACTGCAAATTGCTTTGTAGAAAAAACCACTCTAGTTGTAAGATGATAACCTTAAGTTGCAAGACTGACCTGTTTGCTGAGGGGCTTGAGAGGCTGGGAAAAGTTGAGGTTAAGAATTCGATGTTAAGAATGGAGTCAGAGGAAGTTTCAAGGGATATGACTTTTTCAGGGCTTGTGGCATTATTCTGTTCTTAAAATTTAAACTTTAACTAATGTTTTAAGTTGTAGTAGGTTAATATAAAGGAAGTATTGGCAGCTGTTGTGATTGTATGGTGTTTATGATTGTATCTAGTGCGAGGTCTTTAAAATCTGCCTTTGAAATCAAAATAATAGATGTGCATTCTGAATACAGCTGCTTACCATGTATAATGTCAGAGCTGTAGGAGAAAATATTTAACCATGAGGTGTGTACAATGGGCAGACTTGGAA
This sequence comes from Tetrax tetrax, assembly GCA_009806455.1. Classification (NCBI taxonomy): domain Eukaryota; kingdom Metazoa; phylum Chordata; class Aves; order Otidiformes; family Otididae; genus Tetrax; species Tetrax tetrax. The sequence goes on from WHYT01016119.1 coordinate 190,543, forward strand.
GTCAGAATTTATAATCAACTTATTTTATAAAAACCTTGATTTTTAAACCCATCTTGACAACTTTGATGTCTAGGCCTTGCTTTTTAAAATCTTTTTAATTGGCCACAGATGAATGTAGGAGAAGAGTAGCTGAAAAATCTAATCAAATGCATAGCCAATGTATGCATAAATAAGCCAGCATATTTTCTTCTGTACTCTTTGAGTGTTACTCTACTTTTTTCATTCATGATGCCTCACCTTTATTCAGCGATAAAGGCTGAATAACACCTGGCAAAAACATCCACGGTCCTGGAGATCGCTGACCGTTGGTTATCTGTGTTGGAATAAAAAACATTGTCTATGTGGAACTGGAATGTTCCAAGTAAACTTCAGACCAGATTTTAGCTGGACATTGCCCAGATAGCGAGTTAATAGTGGATAATATAATATCCTAAGATCAGTAAGTGTTGAAAAACTGTGAAACTAAATTGAAAAGTGGATTGGGAATTGTCTGCCAAAATCCACCCACTCCCCATCTCCAGTGACTGGATGGATGGCTTCTGTGTGTTACTGGCCTGTTTTCTGCTGGACAAGGAGAAGCAGCACTTAACAGTTCAGGGTCCTGGGAGGAGAAGAGAGCATTTGGGGTCAGACTCAAGGTACACAGGGTGTGTTACTGCCAGCTGCTTTGCTTGGCTTGGCTAGAAGATGAGAGACCGGGCCAGAAGACAGAAGGGTCACTAGCTGGGCATGTTTTTTAGAGGATTAGCTGCAGTCCTGCCTGATCATGCTGTCACATAGACTAAATGTGCAGAGACCACGTGCATTGCGTCCTGTACCCTTACCTGTCCTCGAGGGCATGTTGGAGGGAGAAAGCAGCAGTGCTGGCCCACTCATAGATTGGCACAAATCTGCTGAATCAGCAGCAAGATTTGAGGTAGTGATGACTAAACGCCACCAGCTGTTAATCATATCAATGCTGCCTAGGAGTGCCACAGTATCCTGGTATGTCCTGGGGACAAAGGAAACACGGAAGCCATACATCTTCAGTCTCCTACTTGTATTTCAGGAAAGTAGTCTTGGACATTAGTACTAAGCTTCAGTTATGGTAAACGTTGGTGGTGGCCTAGGTGAGACTGAAAGCTGGGTACAGGACTCTGTGCTGGAGCGGCCACAGCAAATAAAGGAAGCGCTCCTGAATCTGCCCTGATGATACAGTTGCACTGTAGATACAGTTGCTGCTTCGACAAACCCTCCTTCTGGTATTTCTTTTTAAATCGTAGAAGTCTTTGAACCCAAATCTCAGATCCAAGCTAGAGAAAGTATCGATTCAAATGTCATTTCTGAGCCTTGTCTGTGGAATAGGCTAAACAATATCCAACTTGATTGTTCTAAGCTGTGGATCCAGACTTTCTTTAACTCCCCCTGTTTATGGGCACACCAACTCAACTCTATTTATCTTCATTTGCTGCTGTCGCTGTTCAATTTATTGTTGTAAGCAGCTGTAGTCAAGAAAGAGAACTAACTGAAACGGGGTGTTCTTGGCTGTGGCTAGCAGGTAATGAAGCTGATTTCTTCCTCAGTACTCCTTTTGGGGAAGAATCCAGTTACATATGTTGATACGTAATGAAACCTCCCAAGGGAAAAACAAGATGCTGTAATTTGATGACTTGATAAAAAGGGAAATGCTGACACAGCCTAGAGCTCATACTGCGGTAAGAATTGGATAGGATTTGAATTTTATGATTGTTGGAGAACTACCTGGTTTTAAATTGTTTTCTACTCTGAAATGAATGAAACCAAAATACGTTGAAATTTCTCGTCACCTGGAAATGAAATGGAATTGGTTTTGGCTCACACATCACTTTTTGGCTTATTTTATATCTTTGAAGCTATTAAAGTACTCCTTTACATAAAATGGATGTTTTTAAGAATTTTGCAAACTGACAAAACAAACACATTTGTTGTGAACATAGCTCCATATAATATTTCAATATTAGCTTGTCTCCACTCAAAATAAAATAATAATTTTATTTATGTTTTATTTATAATAATAAAATAATAAATTTTAATCAAATTGCATAATGCCAGAATACTTTAACAAAACCATAAATTTTTGTTGAAAGAATCTTCGAGTGGAGAAATTTCCCAGCATCTCTAGGGATGGTTCAGCAGCATAAAAGCTTCAGAAACAATAATATTTTATTGATTTTGTTTTGAACAAATGATTTTACAGATCTAGTGGCAACTAGAGAAAAGCTCTGAGCTCTCATATGAGTCCCATAATTATTGAGAATTTCAGCATACTCGTGGCCACAAACAACATTTCTTTCCCATATTCTCTCTTTTTCTTCTTCTTGTCTTCTCATTTATTTATATTTGTTATTGTCAGTACAGTTGCTATATCTGACTTTAGTGAAATTGATTTTTCTTAGCTACAGGCTGTAGAGTGTCCCTGTGGTTTTTATTATAAGGCAGTTAATATGACCTATCTCAAGAAAGAATTAGGCTGATTTTGTAAATCATCATTTGTCCTGCACAGCAGGGTCAGTAAAGCATAAGAATTTGAATAGCCTGGGCTTGATTCTCCACCAGCCAGAATTATGTGCAGAGGTTTCACACATAATAAGAATTATTCAGTTTTGTAAGGCAATGGCTACCTTGCCTTTTTCTGGATGTTGTTTTTTCTTCTGTTTTCTTTGTTCATGGACTTCTTAGGTAAGAATTCAGAACTTTTACTGAAATGTTTTCTCTATTCTAAAGCAGTTTGTACAGTTGCAAGACAGTATAGAGCTACAACCCATAAAAAGATGCCTGCAGGCTGTGGCTCTTCTCTGCAAAGAGAAGTTCTATGTCTAGAACGCAGAGAGCTTAAACTTGGTGATCAGCTCAGAGTGTGAGGATCCAGTAACCTGTCTTCAACCTTCCCCTTTCTCCCTATGTGCATAGAAAGGAAGGAGAGCGATAGCAAAGGTCCTAAATCAGTTTTGTGGCACAGTAAGATCACCCTTGCACACAAAGAAACTCTGACTTTATCGCAGAAAAAAATACTGGCCTCCTAACATCCATTGTGCATTTATGTTTAAATGTATATTCTCTGAGTGCTTCCTAAATATCGGCGTATATATGGTCAAGGCCTCTAGGACATACATTTCTTCAATTCAAAGAAGCCATATAGACCATATAGATCATATATGCTTTGCACTCTTTTGCTGCAGAAAGTGCTATAAGCAGAAGTGAGAAGAATTATTTTCATTTTTTCCAGGTTTTCATTTAAATATGAAAACTGATTGACGTAAGAAGCAGTCCAGGACCATTTAATCACAACTTCCTTTCTTTTTTTTTTTTCATGTGAAGCTTCGTTCTTGTTATTCTTCATTTTATAAGGTTTTTTTTTCATTTGTTCAGAATAATTTTGATCACCTGTGGCAACAGTCTTAGGTAACATAGCTTATCTTGCTGAGCTTTCTTTTTTCTCCTCTTTCAGTGCAATATTTGCAAAGTTGTCAGGATAACAGTGGAATTAAACTAAACCAAAAATCATGTGCTATATAGAAGTGAGTTTCTTTTATTCACTTCTTGACAGACTGTCTTTAAAATAAACTCTTACAGGGTTACTATAAAAAGTAAATAGTTTATTCTAAAGAGTATCCTGGCATGACTATTTAGTTATGTCTGCTTATTAGCTCTGGTCAAGAACTTTATTTTAATTTTATTTTTTTTTAAATAAATCTTACCAGTCTATAAACTGATTAGAAAGTACAGAAGAAAACTCTGGCCCTTGAAAAATGGGGTTTGATTTCTTCTAAGCTCTGCTGCCTGCTAAATATGCATACGTAGGGATTTTGCTGTCATCAGTAGGAACTGAGTAACTCATCATACCTGAGATTAAATAAGAAAATAAAATCCCTACAGTTGTATGAACAAATCTGGCCGTACAGTTCTTCCACTACTTTTTGCTGAGTACATGGCATTCAGTATCTACCTCATCCAAGAAGAGGTAGAAGACAGAACCTGTGATCACCTGAAACAACAACAAAATAAAATGATCAGAGGGCTGGAGCACCATTCCTATGAGGACAGGCTGAGAGAGTTGGAGCTGTTCAGCCTGGAGAAGAGAGGGCTCTGGGGAGACCTTATTGCAGCCTTCCAGTACTTAAAAGAGGCTTATAAAAAAAACGGGGACAAACTTTTTAACAAGGTCTGTAGCACTAGGACAAGGGGTAATGGTTTTAAACTAAAAGAGGGTAGATTTAGAACAGGACATAAGGAAAACTTTTTTTATTATGTGTGTGGTGATGCACTGGAACAGGTTGCCCAGAGGGGTGGTAGATATCCCATCCCTAGAGACATTCAAGGCCAGGTTGGACGGGGCTCTGAGCAACTTGATCTGGTTGAAGACATCCCTGCTCCTTGCAGGGGAGCTGGACTACATGACATTTAAAGGTCCCTTCCAACCCAAACCATTCTCTGATTCTATGATATCCCAGTTTTGTACAGAACACATAAAAGGGAGAGATGGAGAAACACAAAACAGACAGATGAGACACATAGATATCCTGAAAACTGAACATCACATGAGACAAATTCTCAGTGGTGGCAAATCAGGTGAGATTCAAGCCCTGTTAGAACAGGCTTGGTTATGTGTCTAGCTAGTTCTAGTTAAAGGACAGCCTTTTAGAGTCATTTTTATCCTTCTCATTCTGGTACCAATCAGAACCCAAGAATAAAGACTAAACATGGTGGTGTTTTCATTGTCAACTGCATTTTATTATTAGATTTGAAAGGTAGGTTATTTTGCCTTCAATAAGAATGAGACAATAAATAGCACAAATAATAA
>WHYT01016120.1:0-78672 GCA_009806455.1 Tetrax tetrax
AAAAAAAAAAAAAGAAAAGCACCCACCCAAAAAAGGCAGTTTTATCACTGCTATTGCTGTGAATTTTATCGCTGCCACGGATACAAATTTGAGTGAGAGTGATGCATACCACAGCGACAGCTATGAAATCCTTAGATGGATGGAGATTTGTTACAATGTATTTCTAGCTTAGACATCTTTTGGGATACTATTTAGTCATATGTGAATCTCTTTTATGGTTATTACAAGTCTTTGAAATCACTAAATAGTGTTCTAATGTCATGCTAAAATGTTCGCGTGACATTGTGTAAGTCTATCATCTTCCATGGTTTTGCTATAATAATATGTTCTTTCTGACTACTAGAACTTCAGGAACTCTTCTTGTGACTGTGAATCTTAAAAGTTGGACTGGCTGTAAACAGTTCATTTTCATAAACACTGTAACACAGAAGCACAAGTTCCACTAATCTCAAAATGACATGTGCTCCTAGAATCCTTATGAATGCTAGGGAAGATGATAGCCAGCAGTTCAGCATAGCTCTGCACAAGACTCTGTACTGTCTTCTTCAGTGTAATTTATAACCTCTTTGAACATAATTTTAAGGAGAAAAAAAAGAACTAAATTAATTTTGGAAGATGAAAATGCAACATGTTTTATTAGATGGATGAGAAATGTATTGGTAGATAATTGCTTAGGCGTAAATTATACAGTCTTAAAGCACTTCCTTCCTAATGAACAAAAACCCCCATGGTTTCTGCAAGCCTGATCCTACTTCTATTCTACAGTTTGTTCACCTCAGACAGTTCTGTGTGTGCACAGGAACTTAATCTAACATATTTGTCAATTCAAGATATACAGTGTAGTATTCATTAAATCACCATGACATCACTGTAACTTATCAAAGAAGAAAGCTATGTAAGAATTTTGGTTTTGAGAAAGGAAGGAACTCCACTACTGTCACATTAACAGATACACTCTTCCTTCTCCCGTGTTGATAAAGAGCATATATATTCAGAACAGCTGCCACTTGTAATTAAGCTAAATATCTTCAAACCATTCCGCTTGTAGGAAAACGCCTCTTTAAAATTGCTTCATCTTTAGTAAAATACTGAAAACTATTAAAATGTCATTCTTTTTGTTCAAATGAAGTGTGATCATCTCGTGATAAAGGAAGGTTTGTAATATTAAAAAGTCTGATCATTTTATTCATTCTTATTTACAACTGTTACTATAAAGAAAAGCCACATTGGTAGGAGATATCTAAAAGTCTGTTTCATACCAGGGAGAACCTAGTGCTAGCCTTGTCTGCTATAAACGTGTACCTCAGGATCTTGACTGCACATCTGTGCATGCACACACACACACACACACACACACACACAGAGAGAGAGAGAGAGAGAGAGAGAGAGGGAAGGGAATTTCAATCCCACAAATATCAAAACATGCAAAATGGCCATATCTGATGTACAACTAAGACCAGACTATCTGAAAAAAAAATCAAACATAGGTAATCAGGATGATGTTCTTTCCTAAGATATGCATGGTATAATTTTATCTCCCCCAGATACTAACTGAAAAGCTGTGTATGCAAGTATGAAGATATGCTGTCAGTAATCAGCACTTAGGCTTCACTTTTGATTACTTGGACAAATCTGCAGTCAGTTATATGCTATTTTCATAGCTCATCATATTCAGTTTGCATCAAAAAGGAAAAGTTGGGGCCAAAGATGAAAGAGCAAAATGAAATTTTTGCAGTGCTATACGCATATATGTACATATTAAAATCTGATTTCTGCAATGTGGAAGATAGAGATTTGAGTGTTTAACAGTTTGCAGCAATGAAAATAGCTTATTTCAGCATGTATTGCTCTGGAACGATACAATTTTATTATTTAAGTAACCCTTAACCAAATAAAAAAAAAAAAAAGGAGAGATCCTGCAGTAGTGAGCTACCAGATCTGCATTCCTGAAAACAATGCCTGTGAACAGTTTAATTATTTTGTTCTTTCTTAATCTTCTTGCCAAGAATCTTTACTGGATTAAGTATTCAACACCAAGAGATTAAAGATGTATATCCCTCTAGCTACCACTGCAGATATCTCCACGTAATCACCAGGATTAGCTTTCTAAGGAAGTAGATCAAAGCTTTATTTCCTTGTGGGTATCCGATAATAAAGGCTAAGGATAAACCAAGCTCTCATCACTTTCGCATCTATCCCTCCACTGCTAGATCAAGACTAAATAAGAATGTGAATAAAGATAAAGTCAATGTAGAAAGCAGCAGTACTCTACAACAGCTATAATAATAGGAACACAGCAGAGTAATAAAAAGGAAATAGAAAGATGGCGAGTTACATAAAATCTTCATAGGTACGTAAAGGATGGCAATTAATAAACTACAGAACCTTTTGAAAGTAACAGAATAAATATTCACAAGCAAGTGCTACTTGTGTACTGATCTGAGGAGCATCTGTCCATGAACTAGAAAATCCTGTACTTCATTATGATTTGTACTTTGAAGGCAAGATTTTATAAAAACTATCCTTACCTGATAGAGAACAAAGTGCTCATTCTAAGCAATGTCACCAGGGAGCTCCATTGTTAAATGCACAATAACCACATAATAATTCAAGCTGGCACATTGCAAAAAAGCCAATGCATATTTCATTATTTTCCTGTACAGTTCTGGACAGTCATGGACCAATAAAAAGACCTCTATTTGTACATAATATCATTAATTTTTGCAGTGATGTAGGAAAACACATACTTTGTCTAATGGCTGAAAGCAAGGCATTCAAGGGAGACTGCTAAATTTTCCTCCTTCTTCTGCCTGGCTTATCTGAAAGGAAGCCCTCGGTGACTTTGTGCTCAGTTAGAAGAAAGGTAGGACTATTACAGAAATGTGCACAATAATTGCTTGTTTTCAAAAGGTAGTTGTAGTTTTTACTACCAGTTAGCTAGAGAAATTTATGCACGCTCTGCCTCGCTTGTGGCTGATCTTGCACTTGCAGCCTACAGGTGTTTGCCATGCTTCTGCCATCTTTAGTTATCCTGTGGTAAAAACATTCCTTTTTGTCAGCAAAACCACTGAAAGTCAAGGCTTCTTGTGACTTTGCAAGTCACTTAGTCACTCTGATCCTCATTTTCCCCACAAGTACCTACCTCAGAGAAGAGTTGTGAAGCTCAATTAATGATTACAAAGCATTCTGAAGTCCCTGAAGGATGACACTGTAGAAAAATATTCTATTATTTTCTTCTGCCAAAAAGGATCCATTTGAAATTCAGTATTTTTGGTATGTACTTCATAGACTATAACACACACACATTAAGCAATTCCTGATGAAAATAATTTGTAGCCTACAAACCGAGGACTAGTTTTGTTATTCTATTACTTAAGTTTCTTTGTTTATACTGTCCTTCCTCCCACAAGTCTGTGAACAGTATCAAAATTCACAAATCTTTTTACAGACTGTAACATTCTCAGCTTGTGAATAAATACATACACAGACACACTCTTCCTCCTTGTGTATTTAAAGATTTTTTCATAAGCTATGTGACAAAAACAGCAAAAATTTTTATTTCATAGGAAGTAATCTCTTCTCATAAAATTGTGTAAAGAGGTCTATAAAATCTATATCAATTTATATTTAAAATTATGTCCTGTTTTCTAAAAGAGGATAAACTCCTGAACTATTTTTTCCTATATTTGCCAGCATGTTAATCTAAATTTAATTAAAAGATAGCACCACCGAATGAGCAGAAAAAACATATTGTTTCATTGGTGCTTTATTAGTACTTTGAATTTTAATATACATGTTTCATTGATAGACAGGGTATAAAGATTGCTATTTGTTTAATATTCTTATTCCTCCAGCAAACCAAACTATTTTATTTTGTCTTTGACTCTAAAGACAGTCAATTTTAACATGCTTTTTATCCTCAATTCTGTCTTAGACACAGCTCATTTATTTAATAGTCTTGTTTTCATAATTATTACTGTTCTAAATGTGTTGTTTTACCCTTCTTGCTCCTCTGCCTCAATCCAGATACTGACGTATAGCTCTTGTACACAGAACTCTACAGTAAAAGTGAACCTTTCCACTTTTCAGGCTTGCATCTGGCCCTCCATGTCACAGAAGAGACAAGTTAGACATTCCCAGTACAGCACTGTGTTTTCTCTCTAGCTCTATAGTGTCACATCTGGGGTGCAGGAGGTCTTGGGACAAGACCATGGGGGATGCGCAGTGGCCAGGAGCATCCCTTTGTTTTCAGCTTTGTGCTGTGCCCTCCTCACATGGGATGTGTGGGGAAGCATGGGACATCACAGGGCTCCTCCGAGGTGCAGAGTGCCCGTCCATAAGCAGTGTCGTCAGCACTGCCAATGCTTTAACCTTCTGTGTAGGGTTTGCCTTCATGGAGCCTTTGGTTGACTTCAGCACTTGAGGTATCCTTGGGAGATGCTCAGATAAAGGAGTAAGGCCGAGAAGGATTTCCAGGCATTCAGCAATGTACATGTGTCAGACATCACACATCCAGTGTTCCTCCTTTCTGTCCTTCTACGTGTATTGTTAGGGATGATGTCTAACACATCACCATTTGCACAATTGCACCTAGAGAAAAAAAAAAAGATAATTTATATTTTGGAAAGCATTGCTAGAATATAATATTAAAGAAAGCAATGGGAAGGTGCCATGTATCAGACGCTGTGTCTGAATCTGGGGACATGCATACAAAACTCAGAAAGATAATTCAAAGTTACAGTCAGGGCTTCCTTCTAAGCTACTGTTAGTTACCTAGATGCCATTTCCTTTAACTTCCATCTACTATGCCTGGATATCTTAATTAGGTCCCATATGTTAGTTCGGTGTTGGACATAGTAAGGTAAAAATCTCAGACTTCTCCAAACTGCATCTTTTCAAGGCTATAAAAACAAGCTATAAAAAAGGCCCAGTTAAAATACTTTGAACTGGATATATTCAGCACATTTAATCTGTTTCTGTCCTGAAGAAAAATTGCCCTCCAGAAACATTATTATATAAGAAATTGCTAAATGCCAGTATGAGGTTTTTTTCTTATTTTTGTGAAGGATTTAGCCTTTGTGAATGTGTGATTGGAATTGCTGACACTAGCTTGCATAGGTAGACTTTTTTTTGTAAATTAAAATAAAATATTTTTTGTCAAGTAAGTAAAATGCTGGTGCTTTATGTGTTTATGTTTACAGTTGAAAAATTGCAGTACTTCCAAAATAACTAGTGATACAAAAGTCAAATATAATTTTTGCTTTGTTTCAATTATAAAAACAATGCATTTATTTCTTACCACGTAAAAGGTCCATTAAACACCAGATAGAGTTTGCTACCTAATCAAAATGGTATAGCCAAGTAACAACAGTAAAATAACCGCACGGATGGCAAATTTGTTTTTCATCTTTGATGCATTGTTCCAAGACATGTTATGCACTGTTTTGTTTTTCAACTTTTGCTTTTATTTCTTTGTACACAGAAATCCACAGCCTCAACATTCTAAAATTCTAAATGTGCCTTTCCCAAATTAATAATGAAAATCATTACCTTACTAAAATGAATGCCACTTATTTTTATGCCCTGACAAACTAGTAGGAAGTATTTTTAGGTTAATGAGATTTGTCTGAGCATTGTGAGTGAATGTGAATGAAAAAAATGGAGAAACAAATAATAAGTAGAAGAGCAATGTACAGAAAAGTACTACTGAGATCTTAAGCCTGACATGCGGCCACCAACTGTGGCACAAATTTTATCTTACAGTTACTCGCCAAAGCTTAAAAAACTTATGACGATTAACTTTCTAGCTGATTATAGAAGTTCTTTGGACTAACAGTAGTATATAGATAAGGCACATGAGCAGAATTATCCTCATAAGATCACAAGAACTCATACTATGGGAGCACCCAGGATTTTATGATCCACTGGGACCCCATCATCTAATGAGGCAAACACAAAGGATGAGCTATTGACACCTGCACTTAGTCAAAAGTGTTTCTTGCTGAATGTTATTATCCAGTGATGACTCCAGCACCAGCAAAATCAAGATTAGACTATTGTAATTTATTGTATCTAAAATCAGAAACCAGCATTACTGCAAAACAAGATGAAAATGAAACTAATTAACTGACTCAGTGTTAAAACACTCCAAAGAGAGTGTATCATCACAGTTCTTCCTTCTCAGTATTGTTCCCAGTTATTACAGTCTAGTCCAGATAAAGGTGATCACAGATCTCATTAAGTCCATCACTAAATTAATCTTCACTTGTCTTCAATAATATAATATACCTTTCTTGTTTGATTTTTAAAGCCTTAAAATCATCTTGAAAAGAAGTCCTGGTGCAGTCATACTTACCAGCAAGACCAGTTTGCATAGTGTAAACATAATGATGTGAACTTTAACGTCTCCTGTGATAAAAAAGAAACAGAAAACAGATGCATAAAATACCAAGAATGTTCATCTTCATGGAAGAAGAAACGCAGAAAGCACCACAGTGATTCCACATAGGATATGTAGAAATTATCATTTGGAATAAAATATGATGGGATAAACTGCTGAATTAGTTCCCCTGAGTTTCTCCCCATTCTCTCGCCAGCTACTGCCACTTGTCATTTCTATTCTACTTCATGTATTTCCAACTGACTTTTGATGCTAATGAGCTTATGAAAAGAAGAGGACATGTTAGCACCATATGATTATCTGGGTCTTCAAGGAAGGCCACGAGATGCACTGCATATCATCAGCAGCAAAGAACTACAGTCTGAAAACAGATCTGCTGTCTGAAATTGTTCTTTTCTTTTATTGATAGAGTTCATTTCATGTGAGGTGTACAGATAATCCATTTTTAACACATAACACATCAGAAGTTCCTATATTGCTTTCATATTGCCTGTTCATGCCAATAAAATGTCAGCTTAGAAAATTTGGGTCTGATCTTCAAGGACTTTCGAGTATTTGCCATCTCTCTTGATTTCAGCTGGTGTCCTAGGTGTTCACCACTCTTCCTGCAGCTCCATCAGAGTGCTAGCAACAATGGGAGTTCTAATGTAGACAAGATGCTTGTCTTTTTATCACCAGTGTTTACTATACAGCAATAAATCTATACAATGAAGTAGAGAACCTGCCAAGAGGTTTTGCATGCCTGAGCTGAAGTCACCATTAGCAAGAGTGGAGCTGCGCTCATGTTAGTGTAACAGTGGGAAATTTTGCTAAAAGGCTCATTGTAGACACGTTTCTCCATACTGTACCTCTGCTCAATAGATCATTCATGAGCACCCAGCCCCCCTTCCAGAGAGCAAGTAGAGCTGGGTCATGAGCAGGAAGGGATGGAGACAAGGCTGAGTTTCTTACTTACAGCTTACGCTGAGAGCTGGTTTATTGTTGTCATGGCTACGGGCTCCACATGCCTCCAGCCCCTGCTTTATGAAAAGAATGATGCAGTGTCTAGCCTTACAGCTGAATATATAAACCAAATTAGTCTACCATGCCTCTACCTGTTTTGTGGCTCACAATGAAAGAAGTAATATATCATGCAATCAGTCTTGTAGCAGTTATATTCTGTAAACACTAAGTCATTACATCCAGACTTTTTTTATTTGCTCTTTAGAGTCCCTTCTCAGTATAATAAACTGCAGATTTCAATACGAAAGCTAATTCAGAAGAGTCCTCTGTGACTTTTCAGAATTTCTGCAACATACAAATTAAAAAGTGCATTTCAAATTCCTTTTCACATTCAATTTTTGCATAGTGACACACACTAAACAAGAAGCAGAAAGACATGATGAACGTCTTTTCCAGAGCTGCAGTGCTAGGGTATTACTAGAATCAAACTATTGCTAATACAGGTAAAGAAGAGTTATATGGTCCTGCAGGGAACCATTACCTTTTCCTGAATAGAGTAAGAGACTCATATGGTCCCCTCTCTACTATGAGATTAAATAAACCTTTCATGGCACCAGGGCAGAGCAGTGATGGAAGACACGTCCTGTGATACAGCTGTCGTCAGTGCCATTTAAAAGAGGAGGAAGGAAAGAAAGCTTTAAAAGTCCAGTCCAGATTGAAAGATAAATGTAGAAGAGGGGGGAAATGAGTATCAGAATAAAAATGTGTAAATCTCAGCATATGATGGTGTAGCCTGCATACCAAGTGTTTGGAAGAGGTGGTAACAGGAAAAATAACTAGTATGAAGGGTAGGGAAGGTGTAAATTGGCTTTAATTTCCACCTCCTTACACATTCTTCTTTTTTTCCCAGCTTGTAAATTCCACCAGTTTTGACCCTCTATAGGCTCATTTAGACTATACATCTCAGTAAGTGGAGATGTGTGGTCGCATAGCTCACTATCATTTTACACTCTATCTCTCTGTTTAGCAAAATGGGCCTTATCCTCACTTACCTCCAAAATTCTGTTAAAGCATTTTGGCAATGTGGGCTGTAAATGACATTTATAGCCAAGGAAGTGTAAAGGGACCTCAGTGCAGATAAAGAACAGAAGAAAGTGTTATGTTTTTACAGATCTGAAGTATTTCTTAAAAAATAAATAAAGACAGCTTTATTATCTATCAGGGAAGAAACAATATAACAAAGCATAAATTGAACGTAGGCCTCCAAATTAAATTCACCTTAGCTACAGCAAATTGAATGTTTTGACTCATCAATACATTGCCAGTATTTCACGCTACACAAAGTCTCTCATGCTGATATTTTCTATTTCTTGCTGCTGTGGAGAGAATTGAAAATAAAGAAGTGTGTTCCAAATAAAATACCTGTGTGTTGTAGAATAGAATCAAGGCTGCTACATACTCTACAATCTCTCACTTGAAGGGTTTTAATGACTGAACCATTTCAGAAAACATCAAGACTGAAAAAGTAAAACAAAACCCAAATAAAATTTTCATTGTAATTACACAACTTTTTCAATTTCAAAAAAAAGAAAAGTTTTTTGCATTCAGCCTTTCTACTAGCTGGTTCAAAAGTGATATGAAAGAAAAAATGGATTTGGTTTTTTGTTTACTTTTTGAGAAGTTTTGGATAAAAAAAAAAAAATTAAAATAAAATAGTCACTCAAGTAAGCACATTTAACTAAGATCTCTTACGGCTATGTGCAGCTGCAGCGTATTTACTTCTCTAAAAGAGACGCCTAGAGCGCTGAAAGAAATTATAAACCCAGTGGGAAAATATCTATTATTACCATGAGTTACATATATGTGTGTATTTGAATGGGTATGAATATTCTCTAAATGGAATACAGATACTGACACTTTTTGTAGCCATAAAATAAAATAAAATTAATTTAATTTCTGCATTTATTGAGTGGACAATTTCACATTTTGCTTGGAAAGACACATTCAGTTTACAGGTTCTTAACCAGTGTTTTATGTGTCATATAGGTGGGAACTATATAGTTTTCTGTGCCCTTAGAAGACAAAAAATACTGTGCATATTTTAATCGCTGCTTTTATTTTTTATTTAAATGACATGAAACTTTATGTCGTAGTTCAGCCCCGATCGGGACCAGACTACGCAGTCTCTCTCTCACTTCCCCCACCCTCTGAGAGAGCAGGGAGAGATAATATAAGAAAAAAAAGCTCGAGGTTTGAGATAAGGACGGGGAGAAATCCTTAAAGTTACCGTCACGGGCAAAAACAGACTCGACTTGGGGAAAAATATTCATTTATTATTAAAACTAGCAGGATAATGAGACAGAGAAACAAGATAAACCTCCTCCACCCCTCCCACTTCCCGAGCTTAACATTATCTCTACTACCTTCCCCCCCGCACCAGCGGCACAGGGGGGAAGAGGGAATGGGGGTTGCGGTCAGTTCAGCATGTGTTGTTTTACACCGCTGCTTCACAGTTAGGGGAAGAACTCCTCACATCCCTCCCCTGCTCCAGTGTGGGGTCCCACCCATACGTCACAGTCCTTCATTAAACTGCTCCAGCATATGTTATCTCTTCCACGGAGTGCAGTCTCTCCAGAACGGCTGTCCCAGTGGGCCCTCCATGGGCCACAGCCGCATTCAGGCATCCACCTCCCCCGGTACGGGGTCTTTCATGGGCTCCAAGCTCCAAGTGGATCTCTGCTCCTCCGTGGACCTCCATGGGCTGCAGGGGGACAACCTGCTCCACCATGGTCGTCACCACAGGCTGCAGGGGAATCTTGGCCAGAAGCAGCATTACTCCTCCCCCTCCTTCTTCACTGACCTTGGCGTCTGCAGCTGTTTCTCTCACAAGAAAAGTTCTTCACAAGAGGCTGGCAGAAGCCTCTCAGGATCTCTTCACATCATCCCTCTCATCTCCTCTCCGCCTCTTGCAGCCAGACTGGGCTGAGTTGGGCCCAGTCGGTCACCTGTCGAGAGGCCAGAGGGTGAGGCCTGCAAGGCCCCAGAGGCCTATGCCTCCCCCTCTGTGCCTCTGCCCCAGCTCAGCTTCTTCACATCTTCTCTTCTCTTTTTTTTTTCCTGTTTTCCCCTTCTTAAATACGTTATCGCAGAAGCGCTATACGGGACATTCTGCTCCCAATCGGCTCAGCCTTGGCCAGCGGCGGGTCCGCCCTCGGCCCAGCCGAGTCCACTGAACAAAGGGGAGCGACTTCTAGCAGTTTCCTACAGAAGCCACCACCTTAGGCCCCCCTCACTAAACAAAACCACAACACTTTACTAAGACACTTCTAAATATTTCAAACTGTCCAATCTTATTTACACAAAAATATGGTATCAAGGAAAGCATTTAATAAATATGGCCAAAACCAAAATATATGGAATTGGGGAAAGTGTTTAATAAATATAGGCAAACACGACCCACTGCACAAACTTCTGTCTGTAAGGGGTATGAATTTGGCCTTGGAGCAAGAAGTGGTTTAGACTCCTAAACAGGGAGTGAGCTTCCTGTTAAAGTCTTTCTTCTTTTGTATATGTTTGCTTATTTTTTCAAAGATGTGTTATTGTTTTTTCATGGTACAGATGAAATGATAGTAACAAATTTAGTAACACACATTTGCCAGCTAAATTTAATGTAAACAGGAGACTATAAAAGTAAGTAACCAATGAAGGAAACAGATTGTATAAATATTACATTTTAGGGTTGCGTAGTACAAATATTTTATAACGCATGTGTTGTATGGGACAACATAATGTGAAAGCAGGATGGCTATTAAGTTGCTGGCAGATTTAGTCTGCGTCCTAAAGAATAAGTGAAACAAGTTCTTTGAAACTCTTCAAATTACCCATATTTTCAGAGCTTTTACATGCAGTGTGTTATATTTCTTTCTTCCTTTTACCAATATTTGAGGTACTACATAAATACAGAAAAGAAAGGCATTTCTAAGAGAAACTATCCATGTAACTGCTAGTGGATTTCCTAGTCTGTAAGTTTTAAGAGCAGTTAAAAACTTTAGATCATGTATTGCAAACTCCTGTATTCACAGCCTCCCATTCACAACCCATTTCACCCAGATAGCTTATTCTAAGGCCAGTAATTGAATTAAATAAAAATGTTTCAACTTTTGAGAGCCGAAACAACTGTTTTCTCTCAGCAGTGAGCAGGAAAGACCTAGGTTCCACCAGAGCCTGAGGCTTCCGAGCAGCAAGGAGCTCATTAAGAAAGAGATGTTCCAATGATCTGAGCAAGATGAATCATAACCCATGCCACAAAGGAAAGAAAAATCACAAGTAAACAACCAATCTTTCCTCCTCAATAATAAACACAAAACAATGAAACAACAATATCAAAAACTCACAGGCCAGTCTAGTCTGCAAAAAGAGAACGTAATTTTAATCCGAGACCTGACAATCAATTTGAGCTCTGGCATATGGATGAACACCAACCCTGGCCAGCCAACTAAGATTCCTTGTACCTTTTCTGAATTTTAATCTGGCCTATCATGTATGAACTCTCTATTTACTGCAGCTTCAAATTAAGATCTGGCCAAACAAAGAAACGCAAAAATAAATTTGTCACTCGTAAAGGGAAATTCAAAATGGTTAATTTTCTCTTGCATATAACTGCCTGAAACTCTCAGGCATGCTATGTTTGATCACAGTCTTTGCCATGTGTTCTCTGAAGGCAATGCAAAAGGTATGTTTTCTTTTGACTCATAGAAGAATGGAAAGCAGAGGAGAGTTCTCTGAAATGTTGAATTAGATGTCAAGGCCAAAAGGACCGTTGTAACCATGTTACTCCTCTGTCCCCTCTGATTTTCCCACTCATAGATTTTCTTCCAGGAGTTTGACTTCTTGTCCTTAAGAAAGAATTGCAATCTTGTTCTAATGATTCCAAGTGATCTTGCTTTTGGTGCCTTTCTGCTGTAAGCTATTTCTACAGTTAACTATTGCTATGAAAGCACCTTCTTTTAACATCAGTTTGCCTGATTTGAGCCACACTTGCTAGGCTTTTTAATATTTTTCATTGCATTTGGTGTCAAAGTTTTCCTCAGTAACACCTGAATACAGGGAATATCTTCTATGAACAAAGAAGCTCATAGAAATTGAGCTCCTTTTAACTTACATTATAAGCTTTATACTCTCAAGTTCATCTTCAGGACTGTTTGAAATTTTTAATATATCTATATTTTTTTCAAGTACAGATTATAGCACTGATGTGCTAATCTAATACAGCAGTGCTATATATAGAAGTAATTTCGCTTATCTCCTTCCACTTGGTATCTTGGTTATCTCGTAAATAACTAAGATTCACATAGATCCTTTTTGCCATAGTCTTTCATTTATAATTCACTCATACTGAGAGATATTGATTGCTCTGAACTCTCAATTCTTATGTGCTTCATTGCTTTCCAAGACAGGGTTTCCTCTTCTCTTATGCTCATCTTCATTCTCGGTTCCCAGCTACACCATCTTGTATTTGGATATTGAGAAAAGTTTTTGGCTGAAGGACACCCATTTAAACTATACATAATTCTCTGTAATAGTAACTTGCTCTCCCTTCTCATTACTTCTCCTCCCACAAACTCCTTCACACCTACAAAGCTTGCCATGAAAAATATTATAATCTTCTTGAGAATGAAAAAAAAACTGCTGCATGGCCTTTACAGCAAAAGCTGATCCCTGCAAGACTTACTATTGATCTCATTCAGCAAAATGCTTTTGTGGTAACCAGAGTTTGGATCCAATTGACTCCTTATTCTGCCTAAAACCATTATCTCAGTCAGCATTTCGCAAAAGCTTCTGTCTTAAAAGTTAACCTTGGAATTTAAATGGAGAAAATACCCTGGTTGTTTGCAATCTGAATCCAAATGTGTATCACCACCCATAGTCTGTTTCTGAATCATATTTGTATAAATCCAGAATAACTTCACAGATGTCAGTGACAAGTATGAGAGTAGAATTTGGCACAAAGTATGTACATGGGTCTAATTGTAACAGTAAAACTTTGAGTGGAATCCAATCCACCTAAATTAGATGTCTAAACGTAGGTGCTGCCTCACTGAAAGAGTAGCTGTCCACAGTGGATGTGTATGTGTGATAAGGGGTGATAAAATTACCTAATCCAACTAAAGTAATTACCTAAGTTACTCATAAGGTCAACAGACATATTTCTGAAAACATACAGAGGGAAATCCAAGCAAACTAATGCAAGCGTGTCTAGATAGCAATCCAGTTTGGTTCAGTGATACATTTGAATTTTGCAAGGAAAGAAGGAAGAAATAGGAAAAAATAGGCAGGGATCTCTATTTGGAGTCTAGGCTTCAGAAACAATGCCTACTGCAAATAGCATGGTACAGGCACTACTGAGACACCGCAAAATGTGCGCTCAAAGCACCACCCTCATGGAAATGGGAAGCTGCAATTCTTTTCATACTGTATATGTGGGATCTTGGACAAATGACAAGGACACAACTGGGCCATGGGATGCTCCTGGTTGGTGTGACTTTCATAGATTCATAGAATCAGAGAACATCCTGAGTTGGAAGGGACCCAAGAGGATCATCCAGTCCAACCCCTGACTCCACACATGGCAACCTGAAAGCTAAACCATATATCTAAGAGCACTGTCCAAATGCTTCTTGGACACTAACAGGATTGGGGACATGACCATTTCCCTGGGGAGCTTGGCCACCCTCTCAGTGAAGAAACAAGTGAATTTGGAGGGAAACAAGAAGTAGCTAAGACTGTGAGAATAAGAGGATGAGCCTCAGTCATGAAATTCGGCTCGGGTTTCTTCTCTGCTTCCTTCTGTTACATGAGAATGGATAGACATAGCTACACTCTAAGCACCCCTTTGGCTAGGAGTAATAGTAGTCCCCCAGGGTGTCAGTTAAAAACCAATGGCCTACACAGAGTCTAGCGCTTATCTCCTCTGTAAGTGGGCTGATCTCTGCAGCATTTTTAGTACTTATTGCTAGTAATTGAATTGGGCAGTGGTTGACAGTAAGTAGACTAGATTTCTGTCCGGACCTTAGTTGGGTTGGATCCTTAATACTTTAAGGAGACTGTAAATTTAATACACCTTAGCTCTGAAATCACATTTGACTCAAAACCAAGAGAATTATCTACACCACTTTATAAAAACTCCACTCTTCTACAAACAGATTGCCTACAGACAGAGCATCCTGCCATCTAAGCCTTCACTGGTAACTACATTCTGCATAGCTATAACTTGATAGCCTACACTACCTTGCACTTACCTACTTTTGGTATGACTATCACCCTAAATTTTTCGGTACTCAAGCTCACATCCTTAGTACTGTTAAAATAATGTTGTTGGTTTTTTTTTTTTTAATAGTGTAGATAAATCAAATACTACAGCTAAAACCTGTGAGAAAACAAAAATTGATTGAGGTCTCTAGTTTTTAAGATATAAGTATGAAGGTGCTTTGGTACCACAGCAGATGCGAAATTACTAAATCATTGTGTTATAAGAAAAATAAGAAATATTTAGAGCTAGTAGTAAATCATGCACCTTTTTTTTTTCTGCATAAAGTGGATCAACACACAGAAGGTAAATGCAAGGTTTTTGTGATCAACACACAAAAAATTGTGTGGGGCTTACCAGCCAGACACTTGCATTTTCTCCAGTATAACCTAGTTTTCATATGGATTTGGTATTAGAAAGCCTGGAACTAGATAAACAAATACTTAAATCTTATGATTCAGAAATAGAAAGGCAACTGTAATGAGGCAAAAAAAAGGCAAAATCATTTAGCTTATTCAGGATCCAAATGCCAGATTGCATCTGAATTTTACAGTAAAGATTATTATCTCAACTATTCTGAGTACACACTCATGAATCCTGAAGATCCTCACACTTTTTGACAGGGTATCTTTCAAAAATCACCACCTGGATTTGTCATTTTAAGATCCTCTTTGAGGTAGTAGAGAAAATGATGGTAAAATTACGCTAAAATTTATTTCCTGTGCTGCCCATGCTGGTTTTTTCTGCTTATTTTAGAAATATTGATGTACTTTTCATCTCTTCAAAAAGGGAATGTGAAGATTTGATGAGTGTGCCTTGAACCCAGCCATCTCCTGGTAGAATGAAATATGTTGCCTAGATTTCCTGGGAATACACCACAGGAACAGATGAGGATAATGTGGTTGCATATTATATGATAATGATTATTCTGACTGTTGTATTCACCCCAAGGTATACTTGAGCATCTGTTGTTTATTTAAGTAGGACTTGTCATTCTTATTTTTAAGATATTTAAGTGGTTGAACATATTTCTCCTTAAAGACTATAAAATAGGGGAAAAAAACTAACAAGTGGCACGTGGGATTATGTACCAGTGATGACATGGAACGTGAATTCAGGTGGGACATGTACTTTAGTTCTAACACTGTTCATTGCCTTAGGAATTTAGAGTCTATATTAGAGGAAGAACTTAGTTTGACTTGTATTGACTTTACAAAGCAATGAAGCCATACTAAGAGCAGGAGTTGTGGCTCCAAAGCCTTATTCAGTACTGTACCTCTTTAACGATAAGATTGATAAATCACTAGTAAAATACAGTAGAGTATGGGGTGGTATCCTCTCTGTCATATGAAGCCTTAAAATCTGATTTTTATTATTTTCTAAGATACTGTACTTCAACAGGAAGTTATATACTATAAGAAGTAATTACATGGTGGAAGTTTCTGTTCTGTGTTATACAGAAATTCAGACCAATAATGGTCCTTTTTTTTATCTGAAAGTATAGGATGTCTAAATCATTTAGAGCAGCTTCCATAGGTAGAAGGGCTGCTACAGGTATGTCAGCCAGAAAAGGAAGGTCAAAGAAAGTGTACCCTTCCTGATGAACACAACTGGCAAACTGGATGAGGAGAAGGTTGAGGCACTCAGTCTTCATTGGCAACCTCTCTTCCTATACCTCTTGAGTGGATGGACTGCAAGACGGGGACTAGGGGAGCAAAGTCCCTCCCATTATAAGAGAAGATCAGGCTTACGACTGCCTGAGGAACCTGAATATACATAAGTCTATGGGACCTGACAAGATGCATCAGAGTCCTGAGGGAATTGGCTGATGTAGTTGCCAAGCCACTCTCCATGATACTAGGGAAGTCATGGCAATCAGGTGAAGTAGCTGCTGACTGGAAAAAGGGAAACATTGCATCCGTTTGTGAAAAGGGTAGAAAGGAGGACTCTGGGAACTACGGACCTGTCAGCCTCACCTCCATGCCTGGGAAGATCATGGAATGGATCCTCCTAGAAGCTATGCTAAGGCACATGGAGGACAGCGAGGGGATTCAAGATAGCTGGCATGCCTTCACCAAGAGCAAGTCCTGCCTGACGAACCTAGCGGCCTTCTATGATGGAGTGACTACATCAGTAGACAAGGGAAGAGCTACGGATGTTGTCTATCTGGATTCTGGTAAGGCCTTTGACACAATCCTCCACAATATCCTTCTCTTTACTTTAAAGAGATATGAATTTGATGGATGGACTGTTTGGTGGATGAAGTTGGATGGTCGCATCCAGAGAGCAGTGTTTGATGATTCAATGTTCAGATGGAGATCAGTGATGAGTGGCATCCCTCAAGGGTCTGTACTGGGACCAGTATAGTTTAATATCTTCATCGATGACACAGACAGTGGGATCAAATGCACCCTCAGCAAGTTTGCAGACAAAACCAAGCTGAGTGGTGTGCCTGAGATGCCTGAGAGATGGGATGCCATCCAGAGGGACCTGGACAAGCTCAAGAATTGGGCCCATGTGAACCTCAGGAGATTAAACAAGGCCAAGAACAAGGCCCTGCCCATGGGTCTGGACAATACAATCAATACAGGCTAGGGGATGAAGGGATTGATAGCAGCCCTGTTGAGAAGGACTTGGGGGTACTGGTGGATGAAAAGGTGGACATGAGCTGGCAATGTGCACTCACAGCCCAGAAAGACAACCACATCCTGGGCTGCATCAAAAGAAGCATGGCCAGCAGGTCAAGGGAGATGATTCTGCCCCTCTACTCTGCTCTGGTGAGAACCTACCTGGAGTACTGCGTCCAGCTGTGGAGACCTCAGTACAGGAAAGATATGGACCTGTTGGAGCAGGTCCAGATGACGGCCACAAAAATGATCAGAGGGATGGAATACCTCTCCTCTGAGGACAGGCTGGGGTTGTTCAGCCCAGAGAAAAGAAGACTCCAGGGAGACCTTACTGTAGGCTTTCAATACTTAAAAGGACCTTATAAGAAAGATGAGGACAGACTTTTTAGTAGGATCTGTTGTGACAGGACAAGGGGTAATGGTTCTAAACTAAAAGCAGGTAGGCTTAGACTATACATAAGGAAGAAACTGAAATTTTTTACAATGAGTTTAGTGAAACACTGGAACAGGTTGCCCAGAGAAGTGGTAGATGCCCCATGCATGGAAACATTCAAGGCCAAACTGGACAGGGTTCTGAGCAACCTGATCTAGCAGAAGATGTCCCTGCTCCTTGCAGGTACAGTTGGATTAGATGACCTTTAAAAGTCCCTTCCAACACAAACTATTCTATGTTTCTATGATTGTATGATACTATGATTCTATGGTTCCATGATTTATGAGTGCAAGTCTGCCTACAATACTAAAATACAAATACAAAAATACAGAAATACAAAAATGGTAGGTTGAAAAAATAGTACACATGACAGTGTGAATGGTTTCCTCTTATTCTGTGAATAACTCCAAATGTAAACATTTTATTACACAAGCATCATTATAATCTAATTCTGATTTCTGAATAACAGTATCCTCAAAACTGTTTACCCATTAGTGGGAAAAGATTAAATTTTCTATGTCATTCTAGCTTCACTTCAGACTTTTTTGGGACTTTAGCAAATCTCTTCAATGTAAACATTAGGAAAAATTGCAGACACACTGACTACACTAATTATTTTTCTTATTTTATTTTCCCCGACAGTTTAATCACTGCCAATGGACATTTACACTTGTCTTGGTTTAGCTCCAGTCAGCAATTGAATACGATGCAGCTGCTTGCTCACCATTACCCTCCCCAGAAGGATGGGGAAGAGAATCAGGAAGAAAGGAAAACTCGTGGGTTGAGATGAAGACAGTTTACTAGAGTATCAAAGAAAAATGACAATAATAACAAAATATAGGGATACTAAAATATATAAAAGGAATTCTGCACAATTTCTCACTACCCGTGTCCTTGGTCTCTTTAGCCACAACTAATCAATGCATTATCAACATTCTTCACATACCAAATCCCATATTAAATCCAAAACATAGCAGCTACTGAGAAGAAAATCAGCTCTATCTTAGCTGAAAACAAGCAACACTAAAAAAAAAAAACCAAAACCTAAAAACCAGCAACAATAGAAAAAAAAAGTCCAAATACTTAAGCATGATGTAATCAAGTCAGGTAGAGTACTTACAACTTTCACCATATGTAAGTTTCATAAGAATTGATCTTACCTTAGGGATAAGCTATACATAAAACATCCTGAGCAGAAAGTGGCATAGTCTGTCTTCATCTCCAGTGATGAAGAGTTCACAACACCTCCAGATAATACACTCCTGTACCACAAGATAAAGTGTCTCATTCCTATGTTCCTGCCTCTATTCTAAATAGTTCTTGCTAAAATGTAAGCCCATTGCCTCTCCACACCTATGCAGGTATGCAGAAAACCGTTGATTTCCTTCCCTCTTTCAGCTATGTTTAAAAATTTTCAGACATACAGATGGCTCCCTCCTGACTTTGTCAAGCTAGAAAACCCTTACTTTGTTCAAGCTTTCTACATATTTTTGGAAAACTTCTGTTTTCTACACCTGTGATCCTCCTCATTAGTTTTTTTCTCAGTTGCATCCAGCTGATACATATTTTTGCCCACAGACAGCACACAGAGCTGGAATAGAGCTCCCCACATTATCCACTCATTATCCACAGTAACTTCTGCTGCAATTCTTCATATGTGTTAGGACTTTGACAAGCGATTGTGGATGACTCTCTTTTCTGTGGCTCAAGGTGTTACTGCTTCTTGTTGCCACTTCCACTGTTTTTCCAGCAGTAACACTGTTGTAGCAGAACGGGCAGGTGAGGATATGTGTGTGTCAACTACTTTTCAAAGGTATAAGCTCAATCAACACATTGCTTTTAAAAGAGCAAAAGAGGATCCATGTACTAAACTTCCCCCTCATTAGGAAAAACACTTCCAAAAAATCTGTGCAACTTATATGTATAAACAAGTTTTATAAACAACTTTTTCAGAAGAATGGATATACAAAATCATACCTAAACTCCACCTAACCTGCAATGCTGTGTCCAGCAAAGGTCAGTTGGACTCCTATGGTCTAACGAAAGTGGTCTGATTGACGTTGTTCCCCATGAATCTACAAGCCTCTCTTTCATCCTATTTTGTATTTAGCTGTCTGCCATATCCATTTTCATTCTCAGTTCTGTGGCCTCTCCCCAGATCCTTGGGAAAACTTACAGTATTTTCAGATAGATGTAGCTTTTGTTTCTGATGCTTCAGCTAATAGGAGAGACCAAGGGATGACTACAGGAAAAAAAGGAAATATACAGTGATTTTTATCACAAGGAGGGTATAAAGCCCTTTAGAATGACAGTGGTTTACACTTAGCATCTCTATAACTTCATTCACACATTAGTTGTTAAAACTTTTCTTGACACTTGCTCAGGAACGTTTCACTTCCCCTCATTCCTTCCACGATGCTCATAGCCCCAGGCATGGTCATTTGATTGCAGACAGCTGGTCTCTACAGCTACGAGAAGAAGCTGAGAAAGATGTGTTTAGAACCCTTGCAAATAGTAAGTATGTGCATGGAGCAAAAGAGCAATAAACTCCAAAGAGTTGAGGGGAGTGAAGACTGCTTGGGAAGCTGGAGACAATGAACAACTGTTAGGAGGTTTGCAGCTGGCTGGAAAGATTTCCTTGCACACTTGCACACTTCCTTGTACAGCAACTGCTTATGACCACTGCAGAGTAAATTCTCAAAACCCAACTGTAAGATCAATGCTGACAGTTTATGCAGGCTGAACTATTCACAGTGAAAAGAAATATACTTTGAGATCACTTTGCTGCTATGAGCAATAAGGATTACATCAGACTGAAGCCCAGCTGAGAGAGAGCCTATTTATTGTGTTGTTTCCACCATTATTCTTATTCAGCATATTTTGTCACATTATAAACCACGCACGGATGAAAGCTGTTCAGTGGTGCCTGGCAAAATCTCAAGCATCCACACATCCAGAGCACTAAACACCTGACTCCTAGTATTTGCTGACACATTGGGTTTTAATACCTTGGGGCATTTTGACTGTGTTTACGTATAGGTAGACAGGCCAAGCACTTAATGCCGGCCTGAATACACAGAAGCAAATGTTTCTTAAACAGAGACTTCTTTCCCCTCCTCCTCCATGCCTTTTCAGACTCAACTTTTCACTGTGACGTTATTTTTCAAGAAAATGAAGGCTGCTTAAGAGCATATGGGAAAAGTTTGTGAATATTTTAGTTTGTTTTGTTCTATTTTGCAAAACACAGAGATGTCATTTGCTCAGACTTTGTAAAAACAGCAGAACTCCTTAAAACCTGAATGGTATTTTTTGAACCATCGTTGTCTGAATTTGTATGCTACAATATTTTTAAATTATGGTTCAAAGTAATTAAAGGTGACTAATCCTTTACTATTTATAGCATTAAAAGGTAAGCCTAATAAGGGTGTAATAATTACTGGTTAAAATAGAGCAAACTCTTCTAGAGGTCATTACCATCATCTGTAATGTCACTGCAACAAACCACAGTGGATGAGTTTTGTTAGGTCTCCCTATGTTCCTCTTTCATATGAAGGAAGTAATAGAAATCATGTCTCTGCTAGCCCAGTTTAACATACCACTTGAAAAAACAAACTACATGCAATATACAAGCAGGATAACATGACCTAAACGAATACAATAAAACCCAGTCCAGATAAATAAAAACAGAATTGCCAAGGTTTAGCATGCCTAGGCATAGAAACCATACACTTATGCCTCTAGAGAATAACTAAGAAATTATTTTCAAGTTAAAATTTCAAGCTCATGTCAAGACATGGAAGTAAGCCTAGTATTCAAAGTCAGGACTCATTCTTAATGAACAAATTTCCCTCTCTTGTCAGAGGAATCTTGGAGGTCAACATATTTATGAAACTCGTAATACTTAGAATCATATACTCAAGACAAGTTCAACCTCTGTTTAAGATCAGATTAAGTGGCCATTATATGAAAACTTTAGACCTTGGCAAGTATCTTTAACACCTTGATCAATTAGAGTTTCTTGTTCCTTAGCATTGTTCAGAATCTTATTTTTAGTTTAAGGTTATGCAAGAACTGAGTTCTTCTGAAAAGCTGGTCTGAAGCGGCTGAGAACTGCCTGTTAACGTTAGTCATTATGAGGATCTTAGGCACTTGCTGTTGACGGTATTCAGAACTTTGCTGCACGTTCAACATTTGATGAATTTCTAAAGGACTGAGAACATGGCATTGTGCACAGCCCCTCTCATGCATGCAGGGAAGGACAGAGACAACTGGGTAAAAGGGCAGAAATATATGAATACCAGAAACTGAGCCTTATTTTCATTTGTTTGTCCATGAAAGCAAAACTGACCACATTGTACAAGGGGAGTTTTTTGTCTGTTTGTGGGGTTTTTCCCCCCAAAGCAGGTGATTCTTGGATTCTAGAAGCTGAAAGCTAAAAGCTAAATGCTCTGACTTACATGACCCTGACAGATAACTTCAGCCTCTAGCCCAAGCTGGAATTAGTCTAAACCCTTAATAATGCAAAATTAGGCAGAAGTCTTGTGGCATCACTAATTAATTTCATAATTTTCAAGGTGGTTTGCGTTCATTAGGAGGAAAGAGGCAGAGGAATGTAAGAATTAAGAGTAGTTTCTGTAGCCAAAATAAGTGAGGAGCTGTAGCCAACAGTCTGCACCACGCATTCCCAGGCATGTTGATCATACTTTCAGAGTGGAAAAACAAGGACACTGTAACCAAAGAGAAGGAGGTTAAAGAGAAGCATCTTAGTGAGAAAAAGGGAAGATGGATGAAAAGGGGAAGAAAAAGAAGAATGAAGATCCCAAACATTGTACAGTAAGGATCCTTTCTCAACATCTTCTTCAAATGTATTTGTGTTGCATCAGTTGCAACACACTGCTTGTTGTGGTTTTGCTTAGTGAGGGGGGCCTAAGGAGGTAGCTTCTGTAGGAAATTGCTAGAAGTCGCTCCCCTTTGTTCAGTGGACTCGACTGGGCCTAGGGCGGACCCACTGCTGGCCAAGGCCGAGCCGATTGGGAGCAGAATGTCCCATATAGCGCCTCTGCGATAACGTATTTAAGAAGGGGAAAACAGAAAAAAAAAAGAAGAGAAGATGTGACGAAGCTGAGCAAGGGCAGAGGCGCAGAGGGGGAGGCGCAGGCCTCCGGGGCCTTGCAGGCCTCACCCTCTCGCCTCTCGCCAGGCGGCCGACTGGGCCCAACTCAGCCCAGTCTGGCTGCAAGAGGTGGAGAGGAGAGAAGATGGGATGAATAAGGTGAAGAGATCCTGAGAGGCTTTTTTGAGGCTTCTGCCAGCCCGTTGTGAAGAATGAACTTTTCTTGTGAGAGAAAGAGCTGCAAACACCAAGGTCAGTGAAGGAGGGGGAGGAGTAATGTGGCTCCTGGCCAAGATTCCCCTGCAGCCTGTGGTGACGACCATGGTGGAGCAGGTTGTCCCCCTGCAGCCCATGGAGGTCCATGGAGGAGCAGAGATCCACTTGGAGCTTGGAGCCCGTGAAAGACCCCGCACCGGGGGAGGTGGATGCCTGAATGCGGCTGTGGCCCGTGGAGGGCCCGCTGGGACAGCCGTTCTGGAGAGACCGCACTCCGCGGAAGAGATAACATACGCCGGAGCAGTTTAATGAAGGACTGTGGCGTATGGGTGGGACCCCACATGGGAGCAGGGGAGGGATGTGAGGAGTTCTTCCCCCAACTGTGAAGCAGCGGTGTAAAACAACGCATAATGGACTGACAGCGACCCCCATTCCCTCTTCCCCCCTGTGTCGCTCGGGGGGGGGGAAGGTAGATCATGTTAAGCTTGGGAAGTGGGAGGGGTGGAGGAGGTTATCTTGTTTTTCTGTCTCATTATCCTGCTAGTTGTAGTAATAAATGAATAGTTTTTCCCCAAGTCGAGTCTGTTTTTGCCCATGACGGTAAGGATTTCTCCCTGTCCTTATCTCAAACCTCGAGTCGTTTTTTTCTTAATTATCTCTCTTCTCTTAAGTTATCTCTCCCTATTCTCTCAGAGGGAGGGGGGAGTGAGAGAGAGACTGCGTAGTCTGGTCCAGATCGGGGCTAAACTATGACACTGCTCCAGCTCTTTTGCCACACTTTTGAGCTCTCTTTCATTTGGCCAAGCTCCCTAGTCATAAACTTTCTGACTCACTTTCACACATCAGCCTAGTTTCTATAGTATAGGAACACCAAAGAACAAAATCTAAGGTGATAACCTCTCCTCTGGACACTTAACTTCTCCATGAAACAAATTCCCTCAGCTCTGAACCTTCTTATGCCTTCTTACATACACAAATGTCTATTTAAAATCATCACATATACATAAACTTCTTGACCTAAGAAATCCCATCCAAATGTAAGAAACTCCTGATCACGCTATTTACCACTAACAGCCTCAGAAGATTGAACATGCTGGGTGTGAAAAAGCAGGAACAGAGAATGCCACTATTCTGCTTCTGTGCACTAGAATGAAAGAACTTCACACTAGTGTAAGTTTCTTGCTCTGATGCCTACACATATTAACAGCAGAAAACAAAATTTTAATGAATTTATAGCCTGTGTTCCTTGTGGTCTCAGCATCAAAGGACGAAAAGAGCACAAGAGTCAGTTAGATGGAATGCATCTCCAGGGACTAAGGCCTCTGTAGCATCAATTGTATTCCTCTGTGAAGATACACACAGTCACACTAGCTGCACTACATATTGGTTACATCATTTGTAGCCATCGTTTGTAAGACTCATGTTTGCTCTGGACTTTCTGAGTCATCAGAACAACTCTGACAAGCCTCAGCCCTGTCCTTGTGATCA
Source organism: Tetrax tetrax (assembly GCA_009806455.1). Taxonomy (NCBI): domain Eukaryota; kingdom Metazoa; phylum Chordata; class Aves; order Otidiformes; family Otididae; genus Tetrax; species Tetrax tetrax. The sequence goes on from WHYT01016120.1 coordinate 24,526, forward strand.
ACCAATCCCTTGTGATGTTAATGGTTGGTTATCATGAAAGTAACAACCAAACCAGTTTCATATATAAAGCAGTTTCAGCTTTATATAATATCTTTTATGTAATTAGACACTTGTTTTCAACTATGGGCAAAAATTAATCTAATTCCAATGATCTAAAGTAACTGGCATAAATAAGCCTAAGAGATCAATGAAATTTTGGGCAATCTTGTCTTTATTTTCATTTCTTTGCAGATGAATCTTTTAAATTACTGATAAGAGAGCACTTCCACTGAATAACTTGGCTAAACAAAACTTGAAAATCAGGCTGGCTTGTCCCAGCAAGAATAGTGGAAAAATGTCTACAGTAAGTGTTCAGAAGTATTAGGGAGGATATGGAACACAAAGACATTTGTACTAGAAAAGAGTCAGATTTTTTTTCTCACTGATGAACTTTTCAAAACTCTTTTAGGTAATCCTAGAGTTTCTATTGATTTAAGGAATGATTCACACTTGGACTGGAAATGGAGGAGCTTTTAAAGTGCAATCACCAAACCCATACAGTTTGTTTCACAACACCTTACCGCTCAACTTTAAAACAAATATAACTCGAATCACAATACAATGATGATTGATGTTTTTCATCAACGCCCAATTATCATTCCATCATGGCACAAGACTTTAAAGCAGAGTTGTCTGAGCCAAGTAAAACACAAAGTGAGCTTCTGAAAATCCAGATCTGTGCTCTTACAAAATGACTTACCAAACTGCATTTATTATTTTCTAACATGTTAGATCATGTTAGTTGTATATGAGTATACAAGATGAGGCATTTACTTTAATCTTATGTTCAGGTAGCTCATTTCACTAATTTCTGAGTAAGAAACATATCTGCAAAGAGATTTTGGTTTTGTTTCAAACAGGGCTTGAACTGGAATTCTTCTTAGCATTGATGGGATCAGTTGTCAGTTCTTTTTTATTTCACTGAACTTCTCTAAATATTTGATACTGAGCATTCACAGAGATACCCACATATATTTCTGGGTATTTCATGGGCATTTCATGATCAAATCATTACAAGTCCAAGAAACTTCCCCTTTTGTGTGCAGAATATGTTAAAATACATATTTTACACAGATTAACACGTAAGAGAGAAAGAGGCTGTTGCTGTTTCTCTGTACCATCTGACATGACTTGACATGATTTTAATTGGAAATTAAGTTCCATAATTCAGAAGCAGGTTGTTTGGGGTTAGGTTTTTTCAGCATTGCACAGTAACAACAACAAAACGATGGGAGGTTATGGGAATAGGAGGAAATGGTTTAAACATGCAAACAATTTAAAAATGTAGGTGTTGAAAGATATACTAGTAATCTATGAAAATTGTTAGACTATCATAGGTTCTACATTTCTTTTAACCAAGATAAGTATTAGTTTATTTTCATACTATATATTATTCATAAACTTTACTAGGAGCACAGCATACATTTTGTCCTCAAGAACTGTAAAATAACTAATATACAGTTTACTTAATAAACATTTCATATTTTGCTGAAATGCAGTCACCTCAGGTGAGTATAAAAGCAGCTATTTAATACTGTTCAAAAATAATACATACCAATTAAGAAAAAACTAGAGAATGTTATGTACATTTTTAAAACCCTCTAGTGCATCTTAGCTAAGTGCAAAATAATAACCAAAGGTGGAATTTATCTGACACACTTTGCCTGACACAGCTACTTCAAAAAGATAGTTTTTTAACAATTTTTCGTCTGTGGAAAGGATTTTGGTTTTATCCTGCAGCTCAAATTATGGTATCTCCTGTACTTGCACCTCCTAATTCTAAATCAGTATTATGATTCAATGCTATAGCTGTTTGACAGTTTGCAGCTTTTTGCGGAAGAAAGAAGAGAACCATTCTAATGAAGGTGTGTCATTTTAATACACTTTCTCTTTTGCGGCAATAAAAAATCTGAAGAAAATGTTTTCTTTTCAAAGGTGTTGTTCATATTTATTTTTTTATAATCTAATAAGCTACAGAAAACTATTCCATTTTTACTTAGTTTACCACATAAAGCAAATTTGAATGATTTCGTGGTTCATATTTTGTTTTTCAAAAGGTAGGCTTACTTGCTTCTCATTTTCATTGAAGGAGAAATGTGTTTCAACATATTTTCATTTTCTAATCAAGCCTTTCTGAAAGAAATAATTTTGCCTCTTGATCCACTAGAAACTTTTATGATAAGATTGAATGAAATAATGTACTCAGATGAAATGCCTTCAGGTATACACTCTGTAATCATTAGAATATGTCATTACAGCTTCACACCAGACACATGACACATACCTTCTGCATTAAGTTGCCTGTTGTTTTCAGATAATCATTCAGAGCGAAAAAAAAACAAACACACTTTCACACAGAGGCTTACGATAACGTTCTTGACTAACTGCTTGGGTGACATTTTGATTCCAAATCTGTTTTGCTTTTGATTTTTGTTTCTGTTGTACTTCCTGTATTTTACCTTAGGGAAGAAAAGATTAAAGATAATGCCTGTTAAGTTTGGCTTCGTATCTTATGAAAACCAATGTGAATACAATATATTTTCCCTTAACAACTTTGACAATTTCTTCAAGGATTCCCAAAGGCTCCTTTATACTGGTCTGGTAGTATAAAGCAGACTTAAAGTGGATGCAAATAGAATATTCATTCACTTTGAAAATAATTTGCATTGCTTACACATAGTGTAAACAAAAGCCATGTCCCAAACAGCTTGGTTCCAACAGGACTGATTTTTATTATTTGTTCAAAATTGAATTCAAACAAAATTATCTTTAGGAATGGGAATTTGTTGACCTGAAATAATCCTACAACTTAACACTCTAATTTTTATTACTCCATTTCACTTATACATACGCATTACCAGATGTCTGCTCACACTATAACCCTGTGGAAAATAACTTCATTACGTGCAGGTAACAATCCATCATTATCCACTAATTAGAAATTCATGAGAGAGTGTGAAAACACTCTACATTCAGTTCAGTTGCTTACAGTATGTGAGGCCTATCTTAAAAAGAACAGTCAGACTGAGTTTTGTGCTGTGCTGCAGTCCTGAATGACAATAGTACCACATGCAGGTCTCCATTCTTCTATTGCAAATACTCATTCTCCTCTTTTGACATATCACCCTAAAGTATTTCAGTTGGTGGTCCCCAAACTGAAGGTTGTGGTACTTACAAGTGGAGCTTGAGGCACTAATAGACTTTTTTTTTTTTTCCTCTTATCTGATATCATGAGTCTAGCAAATCATTTGTTTGCTTGCCTGTCTGTGCCTGGCTTGAGATCGACACGGGAGGTGGCATCCCCCAGGTGAAGTTCATAACTCTAACTAAAAGTGATGTGAATCTCAAAAAAGGTGTGATTTGCTAATTAACAGCAAAACAGATAAAGAGTGAGCAGTGAATAGGAACAATTACATGGTATTAAATTCCTTTCAGGAAAATCACTTTCCCTGCAACCAAGAAAATATGCACTATGGCCTCTTCAGACATAAGTACAGTCCTTCTCAATCTATGGTCAATGAACCACAGATGCTGACACTGATTCTTTTTTTGGTCAAAAGTTAAGTGATGCATTAACTAAAAATGCTGATAATTTTTCGAACCAATGCCTTATGCATATATCAAGAAATAAGGTTAATCACCCACCTCTCCTTCCATGCTAAACAACAACAGGCATCAAGCATTGCAGAAGAACGCAGATATCACTTATCCTCCCCGTGTATTCAGGAGGGAGACTGTTCATCCAGAGCACACCTCATTCCAATTGTGCCTGCTTCCTTTCTGGGATTACTTGTCTTGTAAGCACGTCACTTCATGTTCTTGGCCACCTGGTTTCAGCTGCCATATGTACCCAGAGCAATGCCCTATTTGGGAAGGACAGGCACCCATCTCCTCTCCAGAGTTATCACTATCAAAAACAGTACACATTTCCAAAATCATCCTGCAGTCTAGGATTTGGCGTGTGCTTAACTACACCACAAATGTATATGAATGCAAACTAACCTAGCAAATTTTCAGAAATGTCCTTCCTCCAGCAGGTTGAATGTTGTGGCCAGGAAGACCCTGATTTGCAGTCGGCACGGGAAGGGAAATTTCAGCAGTCTCATCCATATACACAGATGCCTCCGGGTGCCACTTGATCTGCTCTTTGTAAACTGCTGCACTGTCTTGCAGGCACATCTGCACTACGCAGAGTTCTGTGGACACTGCACCAGCAGCTGCTTGGATTGCACCTATGCAGGGCTCAGATAAAGACCTATATGAATGGTACAGGCTGTTAAAATGTGTCTTATACCTAAGCCATCATCGTCTAAAACAGGTGCTTCAGCCAACATAAGACATGCCTGCCTTCTCCATTTTTATATGAACTGTTAAAACAGGAGAATCTCTTGGCTCTCATGTAGATCTAAAGATATCTTCACTAACAATATTTTCAGGGCTAGCTTGAGTGCTATTTTTTTCAGCAAACACTGACATACACCTTGGTATTTGTATTACCACTGCTTGGGCTAAATTTTTAAGAGCAAAGATCAAGACAGTGAATATGTGTGATAGTAAGATTACTACATAAAAATGCATAAGATAGCCTAAATGCAGTCAGGATGTGTTCAGGATGTCGCAGGTAACCATAAGGAACGCAGATTTCAACACCGGATTGTGAATAGTTGCTGTATAGTATGAGAAGAAGCCATAGTCTATCTCCATGCTGCCCACTGCATACCACTGTTTATATAGTATATGGTCTGAGGTGAGACACTAGCGTATTAACACACTTCATGTTCTAGGGCACGTTTACAAAAAAACACAACGTAAGATGAGAACTTTCAAACTGCTCAGGTGCCAATCTTGGCCACGATTTCCTAAGATTATTCAGTTCATAATTGCGCATGATAATCAACACAAAATTAAATATCCATATTGCCTAATTACATGTATATACTCTAATGGCATAATTAAGACAACCAATTTTACAATTAGAGTGTGGCATTACTTAGTAAACAGCTTTTCAAAGTTGTGTTTCACCCATTTTAAATTACTTCCAGAAAACACAAATTCATATGCAAGGTATAGTACACTGGAAGCACATTAAAAACTGTTTAATAATGCATACTCACAAGGGCCCAAAATTAAGACTTAATAGGCATACTTGACTACTTGTGCCTTGATTTTTGAAAACTTAGCAGTACAACTTCAATGTTCTATTATTATGGTTTATCTCTGGTTGTTTGAAATAGAGCTTTTGGGTTCGGCTTTTCTGTAGAAAAAAAATCCATGCTTTGGAATGGTGTAACCAGTCAGCAAATGTTTACACATTTCATAAGTGAAGACAATATTATTTTTCATTATTTAAAAAATATTTTTTGCAGGAAGTCAATGGACTGACCTGAGAATTGTCACTTCTACTTCTAAGCGGATGTGAATTCATAAGTATGCAAACACCTATCTTGTATATTGTTCATTATTGTGTTCAGTGGTTCAGTGGAGACTTTCAAAGATGAATGATTTTACAACGGCCTTTGTCCAATGTCTTTTTGGTCTTGGAAATCTTGCTATTAACTTCATCAATATTTGCTTTTTATAGCAAGAATCAATAGCAGACATCTACAATATAAAGTAGCAGCACGTAACACAAATTTATTTTGCTTCCAGATGCCAAAAGTGGGTAAAAAGCTGTTCTCATGGGATTCTGCCTTACAAAGTAATATTTGCAATGCTCAAGACATAGCCAAATTGAAAACAACACTCAGTCTTTGTCATCAGTGTTTGTTCTATACAATTTTTTTTTTAGTATCTAAGACAATTAATGATTCCAGAAATATTTATACTGTAAATATATTGGAAAATACTAATTTTCCAGTGCCTTCTCTTGGGAGTCGTGGAAGTAGCTGAATGTTTTCAAATTAAAGAAAATAAATAATACTTTAGGGAAAAAAAGGTCTGGAAAGTGTTATCGAAAAATAACAGATGTTTCAAACAAACTGTGAGACTGACACAAGCACTGAACCCAACATGTAGATACCACTAGTGGATAAACTGTCACTAGAAGATTAACAAGATGTGTCTTTCCTCCTGTATAGCTCTTTGGACTGATTCCCACTAGATGACTAGTGGGAACAAGCTGAACTAGCTGAACAACCACCCTTACTTTAGAAAAATACCAAGTATTGATTTAAAAATATTGGTTGAAGAGGCATCCACTGTACGCTTGGAGAACTCATTCCAGTAACTAATTCTTAACTATTGTGTCTACAGATCTAATTTGATTTTACTTGCATTTAGTTTGCATCCACTGGATTGTACTATAATGTTTTCCCTGAGCTCAAACATTGTACAAGGGAATCCAGCCCCAGGTAAGTATCAAGTAAGAACTGAGTCATACAAGGCCAAGCTGTGACTCCTGAGGGATTCTGCTTCAGTAAAGGCTGACAAAGAACAACTTCATGTTGCACATACTGTTTCAATCCATACCTTGTATGTTTTTTGACTGAAATGTAATACTATGTGATACCAAGTGATATATTACAGAAGTCTTATACACTGTAACACTGATTTTGATCAAAATTATAATCTCCTTAAAACAAGTAGATTAAGTTATTTTGACAAGAACATATTAAATGATCCTCTTGACACTCTTTTGATTGTTTACTAAGCATTATTCAGCGCTGAGCATATTATTTACCTTATCAGATGTCCAGCTGCTTATTTAAGAATTAAGAAAATATACCCAGAATAAGATGGGTCTTCCCTTTCTCTTTTTAAAACTATCATCAGCAACAGTAATCTTATTGCAATTTCTGAAATTTTTCATGATTTCTCAGACTTACTAAAAAATATCAGAAGCAAATAATAGGTATGACTTTAAAATATATAAGATACAAATTGTTCATAACTCTTTAATTTACAGATAAAAAGCTAGAATAGGATCTGTTTAATAATGTATAAAGGTATACTCGGAAATTTAAAAAAAAAAGGTAATTATATGGAAGAAATATATAATCTGTCTTTTTTTTTCCAAATGCAGAAAAGGAGTATTTGTCAAACATATACTTTTCTGCTTATTGATTGCACAGTAAACAAAACAAAAAAAATATTCCTCTCCCTTATGAAGTGAACTTAGCCATTATAGTCTAGACGAAAATAATATCTCAGTATAGGTTAGCAATGGCAAAGTAGTATTATTCTCCCCCTGAAGGCCTATACATTATATATCTTCTAACTGCTTTCAATACTAAGCATAGCAAGATGAATAACTACTGATGGCAACTTTCAGTCCTGTTTTCCATCCTTAGTTTAATAGATAAACATAAGTAGCAATTTTTCTGGATTTATGATACAGAATTCAGAAATGCTAGAGATAGATAGAATTGCTGATTAGCTTTTAGCAGTAACTGAAGCTTGCAGAGGAAGGCACCTTTCCATAGGGTTATAATTTTCCATCAATAACTGGTACACAGTGGGTGGAAATACAAATTCAGACTCATGCACGGGGAAAAAAACCAAACCAAACTATCAGTTGTCTTCTTTGAAGATGTATTATTTCTTCCTCCTTCAGGTTCAGACAAGCCCTTACTAGCTTCAGACTTACTTTAAATTCCTTGGAAATTATGTAATAATAAGTTTAGTTCCCACAACTGCAGCACAGTTTTAACTAGGCAATCAGCTCAGTGGAACTGTTAAAATGATGGTACAAATTTTGTTGGATTTGCCCCTAAGTGACTGGACTTCACAGCTTTCTGAAAGTACTGTTATCAGATTGTGATGTGAAGTTCCCACAGTGACAAACACTGAAAGGCTTATACATGATCTTAAACAGTGTTTTAATGGTTTGGGTTTTTTTCTGAAGAAAGAATTGCCATTGGCTAGGCTTCAGCCTTCCTCTGTACCCCCAGCTGCTCAATATAGAAGTGTGAAAGGAGTTAAGTTACCTTATGAAGATTATCATGTAGGACATCAGTAAGGCAAGTAGGTTGCTTGAAAGGTCTCTCTTCAACTGGAATCATGCCTAAAATGGAAGACATCATCTGAGGATGCTTGGTAGAACTGCCAGTCACCCACAGTGTGAGTATCTGTGTGTAGGCACATGCAATACACAGACAGAAAAGGTGTCCTGGCATTCCAGAACACTCAAACTGATCATTTACCTGTTTGTTTTTTATGCTGCTACTTGATTTTCTTTTGATCTTGTGCATGCATGATTTGGTTTTTTGTTATTATCGTTATACTAGAAATACACAATTCTCTGAAAGGAAATTGTAGAGGGGTATAGTGCAGAATAAGGGTAAGCAACACTTGCTTCAAAGGAAGAACACAACTTCAAAGGAAGATACTAGCTGTCAACAGTCTATGTTTCCTGGTTTTTAAAAAGAAGGACAATGGGTACATTAGAAAAGAATGAGACTTTTCTTTACTATCTAATGAATGAGGAATAAACTGCTTGTGAAAAACCAATCAAAGTTTAGGCATTCTGGTCATTACAGACCCTTTGGGTCTTTAAGACCAAAGATGGAGTAACTCCATATGGTGTGACTCATTATCCCAGATGATGGGTTCACTTGGCTGCCATGCTAGAATACAAAAAGTTACCCATTCTCCATGTTGTAAATGCTTAATTAGCAGTGGGATATGTTTCAGAGTTTAAGTTGCATCCCTGATCACATTTGAATCATCTGTTGTTAATAAGAAGTGATCACTGAAGTAACCAGCCCTTCTTCTGGAGTAGCCTGGCCACAGTCTGCTCATTGCTCTAAAGCAGAGGAGTTTTGATTGCCAACATGATACTATGCTTTGCCTTATGAACAAATATAAAACAGCTAAGTCCTGCCAGCTTGTTGCCAGAAGATATGCTGTAGAAATAGATCAGGCCATCAATCCCAGCACTGGCCTGATTACAGAACAGAAAGAGAAGCTGTACTCACTGCGGCATTTTACTGCAGGGACAGCCATTCAACTTTGCACCACATGCTTTCTACTTTCTTCAAAACACTTTGATGGCAAGTTCTCTGTCTTCAGCCTCTCCCTGTCTGTCTTCAATTGTTCATAATTATCCCTTCCTTACTTCAGGAGGTTCCTGTACATCCATTCTTTCTAGCCCTGATTTTTATCCCACTCCAGTCAGGGAGAGCTAGGTTAACTGGAGCAGGTTATATAGTGACTTTTAGACAAAATCAATCATTTTGACAGAGGATATGGTGAGCACTGGGAACAGTAAACTGTGGAAAAGCACATGTGGTCCAGCCATATTAGTGTTGTCTCTGCCCTGTGCTGGTTCAGAGTTCCCAAAATGGAATTCAAAGCATGGCTTTTATAAGCGAGGACAAGCTTTTCAATCAACTCCCTCATGATCAATACACTGAGAGGGCAAAGAAGGGATAAAAGATGTGCGTGCAGTCAGAAAAATTATGGTTACAGCACCTCACATACAAAGGGGCAGGGGGTGTAAAAAAAATTAAAACAATAACAGACATTTAAGGAGCAAACAGTTGAGTTACGGATTCATAACTAAAAAAAAAAATAAGTGATACTCATGACAACAAAATGTCACATTCCGCTGTTGAAATTCCAATATTGTATTTATCTTAGTACATAATACAGGCCTTGTGAGCCATCTGAAACCTGGCATGAAATTAGTCATAATGGTAAAATCTCTTTTATCTTTTTATTCCCTTAACTAATACATATTTATTCGGGTTTTTTTCAAAGCAATTCAGTTAGTAGGTGGAACAGCCCACCTGTTTTTTCCAAGGAGAATTAGGTTTTCCCAAGTGATCCAAGCTCAAGGGTCTCAAGTTATGTACACAGCTAGTGAGAGCAGGTTTTTTAGGTTCAAATGAAGCAAAGTTCTTCAAGGTTGTTGTTGGGATTTCTTGGTTTGTTTTTTTTTTTTTGTTTGGGATTTTTTTTTTTGTCATTGGCTTGATAATGCTACAAAAAACAAAACAGAACAAAACACTTTTCTTTTGCTAAAATGATTATGTAAAATTCAAAGCTTCTTGTAGAAAAAAATATCTCTTTTGACAGTTGCACACATTCACCCAAAGGAAGAACATATCCCTCTGAGAAGGTATGTTTTCAGTAAGACAAATTTCTTCTGAAGAGAAAAAAAAAGAATAAAAGCAGCCAAATTCCTAAGTGACAACTTACTAGTGGGGAAAATTTGGTTAGAGTATATTTGCAATTCAAGATCCCTGGCCTGGTTACTACTATGTTGGCTTGACTTGAAAAGAAATGAAACTCATCTCTGAAGCACTGCTTACATTCCTTAAAAGAGAGGATTTGGGGAGAAGTACAAGCACACCAAAAAATTCAGGACATGCAGTAAACTGGACATGCAATTACATTGAGGAAGGCATCATTACCTTAGTAAAATGCTAGAAAAGGACATATCCTCTTCTGTTCTACCCAGAGGTTTGCATTTATGTTTTTAAGATATAAAACTGATGCCACAATAACAGAAGATGCTCAAAGAATATAAAGGACACAACCAGAAAAACAGAAAGTGAACTCAAAAGTAAGTTCCACTAATACTCTCACTGAGCTGTTCAACTTTTACTTTAGCTGCCAATGGGGAAAACTGATAACTCTAGGGATTTTTTAGGGGGTTGATTTTTTTTTTTCAAGTTTAAAGATATAAAGGGACAAATACATAAACTATCGTCTGGAAATTAGACTACAAGTTCCTCACAGGGGTTGCATCTTCATGCTTCTGTGAAGTGACTTGGCTACTGGCTAGTCCAGTGTCATAGCAATACTGATTATTAATAATCAGAATCAAAATATCATGCCAGCTATTCATCCTCTTATCTCAAACATCAACAAAATATTATTCCCTCATTTCAGAACCGTTTCATCTAATTGCCAGTTATGTTAATTAAGGCAAAGTGTGGTTACTTTCTTGTGCATAGAAATGTTTGAAATAGCTCCGACTTCCTTAAGTCTCATTCTTGGTTTACTTAATGGAAGAGCAGCACTTTTTAGTCCCAAAATTTTGAGTTATAAAATCAGCAGCAATGTGCTTAGAGGTAGACTTACATATGGATTTAGTAATTGAAAACTGTGAGGTGAGCATACATAATGGGATTTCCAATGCTAAATGCTTTTCCCATCAGCTTGCTCCAGCAAGCAGACACTAAAAAATGCACATAGGGGCATTTTATAGCCAGTGGAAAGAGAGATTTCTGTGGTCTTGCTAATACTCTCCATTGATCACATCATGAGCTTGGACACCTCACTCAATCTTGTTAGATTCCTACTTTTAAAAAAGGCCTGAACACATTTCAAGACCGTGTTTGAGGTAAATAGGCTGGGCAGTCTGGGCCCAAGTTAGTTCTGTATGTCTCTCTCAGTGGTTGTCTGCATCTTTAGATAGCTCAATACTTCTCCGTCTCAGCATGCTTCTTTGAATAGTTTGTAAACATATTTAGAAATGGATTACATAAAAGCGAATTTGGAAAACATTTTATATCGGTTAACAGGTCTTTTTTGTTTGTTTCCCCAGATCTTTTGCCAGCAGACCTTTTTTTTACTGAAATACCTAATACTGTGAGTATGTGGGTTCACAGCAAGCACTCCAAGGCACCTGCACCCTTGTACGTCTTGACACTCCCACTGCCAACCATCCTGGCATGACCAGGCACCAAATTAGCCTGTGGCTTCTATATGTTCCAGCACATTTTCAGGTGTGAGATATACTCGATGAGTTACTGACCTGGATGTTTTATCTTTCAATTCCAGCCTTTGTTGTTCTCTTGATGAGTTGCTCACTTAGTGTCTAGGGAAAATAAAGCCATCAATATCAATGATAGTGCCAATGAACTGTGACAAACTAAAGGATACAGCAGAATAATGATCATTGCATGTCAGAGGCTTATGATATGATGATTATGATTATTGGCATACATATTTACCTCTACAAAAAATAATATTGTAAACAATTAGAATAAAGGACAACTTTAAATTATGTATAGCCTGCTTTATTCTTAGCAAAGAATTAACAATAAAGTTATAGAGGAAAAAACAAGCTATTTTAATTGTTTATGTTACACAGATTCAAGGCAAAAACTAACTGAAACCTCACTGTGATATTCATAGGGAATATGTATTTTAAGTTAAAATATATTTCATGTATAATATTATAAGATTTAGATTCAATCCTGATTAAAACAAATTTCATCCAACTAATGTTTAAAAAATATCATGTTAAAGAGAATTCCATGTTTTTACCAGTAACACTATTCAGTTAATTCGGGAATTAGTTCTATCTGTACCCTGCCAGAAGGCTTTTAGAAGTAGACACGCAATACAGTCTTCTTAAAATCTAAAGAAATCAGCCCACTTGATGTGAAAAATACATTTTTACTTCTGCTGCTGATATGAAGAGGGAAGTTGTCTTTTTGCCAACTTTCACTTATTCAGTATACAAAGGATACTAAATGATTTAAAACTCTGTTCACACGGTTGTATAGCCACTTTCCAGTCAAATGAAACCAAAGTCTAAAGCATGTATTTAGCTCTTTCTTTTGCCACACAGTAATTGGTCTAACCTCCCAAATTAATTTAAATTTAAATTTCTTTTGATGACTCAAGTCTGAAAGGAAATAAGCATGCCCATATTTAAAGCTCCTATTTACCTTCCCCTTTGTCTTCTTAACAGAGATAATCTGGAGCTTTGTCCTAGCAATATAGATGCTAATTTTTATCTGAGAAAATCACCATTTGCGACTCTATCAGACCACATAGAAAACTCCACTCCTACTTTCTCATTGTTGGCATCTAAGATCGATTTTAGTGAATTATTTTCTTTTTTTCTATCTTTCTCTCTGACTTTTATGCGATTCTAGTAATAGTAGTAATATCTTTCCTTCTTAGCACAGAGTAGAGAAACATATATGAAGGCTGAAATAACAGTAGGAATCTGGAAAAGCTGCTTTATCTCTACAAAATAAACATGTATCAGGTGACCCCTAGTAAACATGCTAAAAGTTTGTATCAAGAAATCTGTAACCTGGAGGTTACAAACCCAAAAATACACCCTTAGAATTTACTCCAGGATGACACTTTCTTCTAAAATTGCTTAATATTAGTGAGATATAGTCTCATGTTAGCAATGACCTTGCTGGCACACAAAGCTGACATTGCACTTTCCCTCTGGCCAAAGTTAAGCCTGGTCATAATTTATAGGCAGTTATTGCTCATTTTACTGCAAGCTCCACCTCCTCTTCTCATTACCCCCTTCAGATCCACCAGGATAAAGTTCTAATGCAATTCATTTCTAACCCAGTTTGGTCACAATGATCCAAGTTATGTGCCATTTAATCTGTTGAAATGGATGTCTGTCTGACTGAACTGGGTTAAGGAGTAATTACACAAGCAGTTGTGGCAATGGATCTGGGCTGCAGCTCCTTAACTGGCTGACCTCTCGCTGCTGCAGTCCCAACACATCCCAACCCATCCCCATTGTTCTGTTGTCCCTTCCCCAGGCTTCTCTGGCCCTGACAGAACTTGTTGAAACTCCTAAATCTGCAGAAATTTGACCAGTGCAGGATCAGCCAAAGACCAGAACTGGTAAAAGGAACTTGATAAGAGAAAGTAACCAAGAAGGATCATGAGGGAGAGGAGGTGAGGTTTAAGGAGGAAGACAGGTTCTGGGAGCAGCAGAGGTTGCTGGGGATAGGGACCTCCTCGGCCCACCTGGAGGCAACCAGGACAGCAAAGGTGACTGACTGCAGAGCACCTGTCCCTGCATTCCCTAGTCTTGTTCCTGCCACATTTAGGGGCATCTTGGCAATCGTTTCAAAGAGGCCAGAACTGGACTCCAAGTGAGCAAGAAACAGGGCATACTTGGAGAAAGATGTAATGAGGTACTGGACTGGGAAAAAGGAGGATTTAGGTGCATCCAGAGCTTTTAAATTCATTTTGCCAGAGATTTCAGCATCAAATTCTGGAATAAAAGGAGGAACCTCTCACCTGAGGTATTTTTAGCTTTGAACTCCTTCCTAAAGTTAGGGCAGGAGAAGATGTTTTCTCTTCTTCCCAGATGGAGATTCCTGCCCCAGCCCATCTGTGACTGAGTCAGTCTGTGGGGCAACTCCCTACCTCACCCCAAGGAAATTCAGCCAGGATCATGCCAACAATCTGCACTGTTTGAGCTGATCTTCTTTGTTGTGCCTGAAGGGAACTAGGGTGTGCATGTGTTAACAGCCTGAAGAAGGGCAGGGATGAGCAGCTGCTATGAACCAGAACTAGCACCCCTGGACCCAGCAGAAAGCATTTGTCCTTGAATCAAGGTCCCTAAAACAACCCCTTTCTAACAAAGAAAAAAAGTAGGAGGAATTTATTATCCCCATCATAAGGATTACAAGCCCTCACCTCAGAGTGGGAAGACAGAGTTTTAATACTTTTCCTGCACAGAGGAATGTGTATCCACATGCTTTGGATGTCCGGTTTTCAGATTACTGAGCATTTCAGAGCAGAATACTTTGTCCTTCCTTCTGCAATGAAATCTAAAGCAGGGTATGGAAACCCTTACCATCTAGTGAAACTGTTGTCATCTAGAGCTTGACGTATTCACCCAAGATGGGAAAGATCAAGAGCCAAGGCTCTCTCCAGTGAGCACTCACTGTTTAACTGAAACACAAGTCTCTTCCTACCAACTATCCCAAAACATGCCCCTAGACAGCGGCTGCTTGACACAGGTCTGTCAGAACAAACACCTCATTCTCTGCTTGCTGAGATAAGCACTCAAGCAGAAAAGGAAATTAACTGCAGGATAATGTTGTAACCACAAAAGTAAAAGGGGTATTACATCGTCTTGTCTTACTCTAAATGAAGAGCAGAAATTAAGATTTGATCTGAGTCTGCTGACTGGATTAGGCCCTGCCAGCCAGCCAGCCAGAACAATGTCTGATTTATATACCTCAAATATGTTTGAAACGTAAGCTAAAGATGCTCATGTGATGATGTTTTGGCAAATCCAGGGTACGAACGCTTAGACATGGAAGAAATTTAAGTGATAGAAACTTCAGAGCTTATAATAATCAACCTCTGCAGAGTTAAGTAGGCATTTTGAGACTATGTATTTTAGACTTAGCAAACTTGAAAGGCATTCAGATACCTGAATCTATTTTGTATATCAAGGATAAAACCCCCCCAAAAAGTAGCCTCTGTCCTAAAGCATGGATTCAGGGAGGGCAGGGGTAAGGAGAGATCTGGGAGACCTCGCTGGTGCACTCCATCCCACAGAAGCACTGACTGCATAGCTCCTGTCTGCCTTTTCCCCTTCACGGCCAGCACTTGACATTACAGTGACCAACACTCACCCTTCGGAGCTGGGGTTGTGTGTGAGCAGCTTGTTTACTAAACCTCCAGTCCTGGCTTACTTTCTACTGCCAGGAGTTTGGGGCCTGTTTTCCACCAGCATTCATTAACTTTAAGTTACCATGCGGCATGCCAAGTTTCCATCAGCCCAGCAAAAACATTCTCAATTCCAAACCCTGTTTTCCCAGTGGCAGTGCAGTAGACTCTCTGAGCTATCTTGGCCAGAGAAATCTGTTTATGCAGTTAAATTTTCCTAAGAAGCTGATGGGAGCATGCACACTTTAATAAGGCAGAAGATTATAGCTGCCACTGGGGCAGCTTTCTATAATCGAAAAAAAAAGGTGGGGAGGGGGGCAGAAACTCCCAAACTTAAAAATACAGCTACATTAAAAACAAACTGTAAACATACACAGAATTTTGCACAGAGATGCCCAAGGCTTCCAGTCCTATAAATCCAAATCCAAATCCTAACACTGTGATCCTAAAATCAGTTTGCTTTTCATGAGAATCAGTGAACCAAACCTCTTCAGGTCTTACTCAGAGATGAAACAGGAATCAGTGGCAATAAACATAGCAAATGAAAATCTTGCCTGGCTGAAGACTGGGGATTTATTTTGGCAAACGTCAATCCTTCTCAGCATATTCTGTGAGTATTCAGGTATCCAACTCCTGGTACAATTAAGTGAGTCCTTAATTCCTGTCCACTGAAGTAAACAGAGGTGAAGTCATCAATTCAGCTGGGTTCTCAGCTTGCCTCGGTCTACAGATGGCAAAGATGTGACCCTAATGACTAACTGCATTACTAATACCTGGCTGTGTCATTTGTGAAGGAAAAACTGCTCAGTGGTTGTTCAGTGGGATAAGGTAACTTTTAAATAAAGCAGGATTTCATGATTGCTTTTGGTACTCCGAAGAGATCTAGAGTTACACAGCACACTTGAAGACACATCCATGCTTTTGCAAAGAGAGCTGGAATTCCTTTATCAAATGAGAGCAACTAACATTCGAAATGGCCTCAACAGCAGATAATTAGAAATAATCAATGTGACAAAGTTTTTTTAAAACCTTCCAAAAGGGATGTAAGGAACTGCAGACTAGGAAATCTTACGTTCATGTTAGGAAAACCAGTCGAAGTTTGTAATAAAAACATCACATAATCGATCAAAAGGTGATAAATATTTTATCATATGGAAGAGCGGACACTGCTTTTGCATAGGGACGTCATACCTTTTAAATTTACCAGAGGTTTTGAAAGGTGCTCAAGAGCAGGCAGATGTGGGAAATCCAGGTTATGTAGCGAGTGTAGATTTTCAAACAACTTTACAGCATTCATCTCCAAGAAACTAAGCTGGCATTGTAGCATGGAAGATCCTCTCAAAACTTCAAATCTGGTTAAAGTACAGAAACAAAGAGTAGAAATAATGAGCCAATTTTACAGGAAAAGGGGATCACTAGGATCTGTGCTGAGGCTTGTATTGTTCAGTATAATAACAAATGATCTAGAAAAGGGAGAAGATGGTAAGGCAATGACATTTGCTGGTAATTCAAGGTTTTAAAAATGAATATTCATGTTACTTACTGGCTGGGTAATGAACTGTCAGGGGAAATGTGATGCTTATAAATGAAGGATCATAAACAAAATCGGTCTTAACTAGATCTACACAACAGTGGGCTCTGAACTAAATATTACTACTATAGAAAGAGATTGTAGAGTCAGTGAATAAGTCTGTACAAATCTGCTCAATGCTCAGTACTGGTTACAAAGGTAAAAAAGTAAGCCTTACCATAGAGAAGAAAAGTGATTATGTGATTAGTATAAATCTATGGTAGGTCATCATTTTGATTATTAGTTGCTGTTCTGATGACATCAGTGTCAAAAGAATATAGTGGCATAAGAACAGGTACAGAGACAACAATTATAATCAAAATTGCACATTTCCTTCCATATCAGTAGAGTTTAAGTATACTAGAACTTGTAAGTTTGGAAGAGAGAAGACTCAAAGAATGACGCAGATGTCATAATTCTCCCTTTAGTATTTCTATCACACATACGTCCACAATGCTTTAAATAATACTGAACATTCTGAGAATGTGAAGCATTGTATACCTGTTTGCAGATAATGTAACAATAATGAAAATTGTAGCTATATGTCACACAAAAGCGAAGGTGGGAATTGCTTTTAATTGCAAATACTGAAATAGTCTTAGAAGAGGCTGACCTCTGAAATGGGTGGTCAAATATGAGTGGTCTTTGATAACAGTGTAAGAAAAAAAGACACACTGAGCTATAGGAAATACTGGCTATAATAAGGTCTCTTAAACCTTTTAAACACTGCTCTCAGAATCTCTTGGTGTTCATCAGATTTCTTGGACTGGGGGAGCCAGGTCGTACTGCCGAAAGGCTGGACATGCCTGAGAAGGCTCTCCTTGGGGCCCTTTACAAGTCAGTGACAAAATTCTCATAGATTGCTGTGGGACCAAATGTTCCTAACTCATTAGGAAGGGATGGGCTTTTTTTTATGATTGATTTAAAGACAGGGAACTGGAATATGCAGGTGTTTATACTTCACTGCTATTTCTGAGCAACTACTATCATAACATTTTACTACATTGCTCTCTTATTATCAAGTGTGGGCAGAACTACAGTGTGCCTCAAACAGCACAATGTTTCCCCACAAAAAAAAATTAGCATTGCTTTTTTTTGTTATCTGGGAGCATTGCCACTGGTTACCAAGCTGATTACTCTCACGAGAACATTCCATACATGGCTCTTACTAACCAAGGAGTAACATTTAAGCTAGGTGGTTTACAAGAATTATTGCTTCGGTCATACCACCAGGTTTATCAGATCTGTAAAGAGGCCACCCTATATGGATTCATTGTCACAAAGTCCGGACAGGTGAGGAGACTACAACATCATCTCAATTAGCTTTCTGTTACAAGAATCATAAATAACCTCTACTCCCTACCTAGCCAGACTCAATAGTAAAGAAAAATCACACAAAATTAAACTCCCTTTCCTATCATTTGAGTGACAACTGCTTACTTTCTGGGGCAAGCTAATACCTTTCACACTAACAGCTATGGAGAGAAACCTCAACCCAGTCTTGTATCCAAGCTCTGTGACTAAGCGCCCATTGCCCATTGACGACTACACTTTTCCTGGCACCTTATGAACCTACCACCACTGCATGAGGCTTCTTCATGATCTGGGAATCTCATGCCCCAACCACTGAAGCACTGCAGAGAGCAACATCTGAATCTGCTGAAATCATTAAGGGTAGTTAGTGTTTGTTCACCAGGGTGCTGTAAGGACTTCATGGGTGATGTTGAAGGAACTGATCCTTTAAGTTCACAGAGGAAACTTTGTAAGGATTTTGGAAAAGATTTGTGTCTTGTAAAGTCTTCTATGTCCCATTAAACAATAGACAACTCTCTGAAACTAATAGTCCCTGTGACTTCATTTATATTCTCATGATACAGAAGATTTAGTAATGGTGTACTATGCTGATCAGTGATTTTAGATTCAATAGACTTTACTTAGGTCTTTCACATGAAAGAGAGAATTATCCTATGCAAAATTGTGAAGGCCATATGAATTGGATGGAAGCTGCTAATATTACTGTATAGTGAATGTAGCCACTGCCTTATAACCTCACAATATTTCTTTACAGAGATACCAGTGCTTCAACTGAATGCATCGTAAGGAACAAAATGCATTCCAGAGTAGGCAGGAAAATACTTTATGATCCCAGAAAAGACACATAATTCTTCAAAAGTCCTTCTTTGTAGAATGTCATTCAACACACGGGGATAACCAAGTACTCAATCATGCATACTATACAAAGACATGGTGTTTTAGAAGACACTGGGAAATGCTCAGCTAAGACAATAATTCTAATTTGGCAAAAGTAATGGGTAATTCATATTAGGTTTTTTCAAACATTATTCCTTCAGACAGGCCAGACTGTGAATAGTATGTATCAGATAAGCTAGCAGATATCCAAAAGCCATATAATTGCAGAAAGCCAAGAAGAGAAAAAGTAGACTTGTATTAGGGGGCTGATCAACAGCTTGTAGCAGTTTTTGCTGCAGCTGGTTAAATTGTGGTTCCTAGCCATCTTCTCCACCCCCCTGACGTGTGTTAAAATGGCTGTTTCTGTTCAGACCAGGTTCTCACTCAACACTCTTGTAGATCTTTGTGTTTATAACCTATTAGGTCTGACTAAGTTCAGCAGAATTACTCCCGTTCTCTCCTGGAGACCTTGACGCAGTGGATTGGCCACCATGCAGCTTTCATGCTGGAGAGTCTCTCTTATTTCAGGACGAAGAGATACAGAGAAAATAAGCTGTAAGACAGTCAACAGTCAGCACACATCTTTAGGTTGCTGTTAGGTGTGCCAGTGGCTATAAACACAAATTCATTAAAACGTTCTAGTTTGTCTCTTTACCTGTCCTCTCTATTCCTCTCCAGGCTGGAGTCCTGTCTTCGCCCTGTCTCTTTAAAAAAATTCAGTCTTTATCTGGCTTTGTGAACTAGGGCAACTTTCCCAGAGGTTGGTGCTTTCCCAGACTTGTTTACCTGTCTGGGGAATTTGCATTACTCTCTCTCTAGCAAACTGAGAATATAATACATAGCACAGCATTGGAAAGACAACTATATTTTTTTTCTTTTATTTTAGCATTTACTGTTGTTCTAGAATCTAGGGCATCTCAGCATAATTATTTTTGAAGTTTACTGGCTTCCAAGGCCTCCCATCTGACACAAGTTTTTACTATTTAGTATCAATAGTATAGAACATTTAAAGGCTGAGGAGGACTGGACGAGAGTTCCTATATCCCTATCCACCAGTATCTGCTCTTTGGTAAGGAAGCAAGTGATGCAGCCAGTGGACTAAAACCATGCATGTATGAAGAACTAAAGCATAGGAGAAATCTGAAGAAGGAATAATATTAAAAGATATTATATTATTATAGCATACATTTGTAAATCTTGGGGAAAAAAAAAGATAATATTGTCAATTTTTCCACTGATTCTCTTAGTTAGATCCAGTCTGAATAAGTTCTGTCTAAAATGTGAAATGGATGCCCAAATTTTACCACAGTCTCAGAGAAAAATACAGTCTGTCCTACTTTGCAGGACTGTCTCGTGTATAGCAACATAAATTCATTGGGTGCCTCCCTTCTTAGCTTGAAAACTTCTGAGGTATTTACCTTTAGTCTCCCACATATACTCAGAAGTGGAAAAACGGATGCTTATCTCCTACCTACACCTCTCATCTAATGGGTTCACTGGATTGGTACTTGAACTCAGTTAAAAGTCCCTGCAGAAGACTGAAATGTTAATTGTGGCCAGGACTACAACTAACCACATCTGATGCTATAGTAGCACTGAGTGCATAATTGTTTAGTTGCTAGAATATTCACCTAGGAAGTGAGAGAACCAAAATTTATTTCTTAATTAGCCTAAGGGAGTAAATATGCATCTTCAGCACAGCAGTGGCTAGGTACCAAGCAAAAGGATAACTTGGAGATGTTCACATCCCCTGGGGAATTTAAGTTACTGGGCAGGCAGAAGCGCCAGGGCTAGAAGAACAGTAGTTCAGAGGTGTTCCCACAGCAGCCCATTCATTCACACCCTCAGTTTGGAGGGGTGGGGGTAGGCATATAGCCCCCAGTCTCAGCATTGCTTTTGTTCCCTAGGCAGGGAAAACACATACACTTTTGAATATAGAGCTGCATAACATCTATCCTGCCTGATCACTGTTTTAGCATCAACACAATCATTTCTCATCTGTTCTTTGTAATACGGAAGCAAGGAGACGAAATGACTGAAGGCCTAAGTTATCTCCATTGAATCCAGTGGCAGAGCTCCTATTCCAGTGAGATCAGCAATTAAGCTTACATGACAAACTCAAGCCCACAACATAAATTAGTGGCAAAAGGGAGATTAGAATAGAGGAACTACTGGCAGGATTTACACACAGACAAACCAGTCACGCTTCTGAGACATAACTCTGCTTAAGTAAAACTTTGATCAATTAAAATGACACAGAACAACTGGGACCATTGCAGCCATATTTCTAAAGTTTCTAAAAAAATACTCCCTGAATTTGGTAGAGGCCATAGGTTTGAAATATGGGTAGGATGCTTTCAAAATGCAAAAGATTACACTAATCCTGAAACACTAATGTAATCAGAATCCCATTTCTCTTGTTTTGCCTATCATGTCTGACTGCAGTCACCTTCTCCCACTAATGTAAGGTCTGTATTACATTTGACCACTTTAGATTTGTCCTCAGGCAGCGAGCAGCATAAACCTTATTTTTTTTACTGTGTCACAGGCACCTTCTGTACTATGTAAATGGCAAAAAAAAAAAATTGATGGAACTCTTACCTGATTTTATATTTATATTTTGTATTTTATATAGATATGAACAATTCTACACTTGTTATTAACACATTTCACAGAGAGTGTTTTTCAGACCTGGATCCAAGCACATTAAGAACTTATACACTTAAAGAAATATCAGGGAAGAACAGGGCATGTAAATCCAAAGCTCAGGATCCCAGAATCTACTGCAGCAGCATTCTCTATAGAAGTTGGGTGACCAATGTACTTGAGGGGGGGACATTCACAAGGTGAGCATCCTTGATCACAGGACAGGGGGAAAGTAGGACTATGCTGCTCTAGATGAAACTGGTTTGCATCTGGGCATCTTAGAGGATCCTTGAAGGTCCAGGAAAGCATAAGTTTAGCTGCAGTCACAGCTCCTGTCTGGATGCAGGACTCCATGCAACAAACACATACCTGCAGTGGAAATGAAGCTGCAGCCCTGGTGCTGGCACTGACCTGTGTACATTTCAGCCATCAGCACTGTGGCTGGGAAGTGGGGAGAGAGGGGTGGATGCACAAATCCTCAGGCAGACAGTCTAAATCTTGTTATTTAGTATAAAATAGAGGAGTCAAAACCCAGGTTGCCTCTTTTCCATATGAGTGACTAACCACCAGACTCTAAAGCCAGGTTTGCTGGGCTCACTGACTTGTGAAATTGCATGGTCCAGCTCCAACAGAAGGGTTGGTGAGCACTTTGTGTACCTCCTCCCTGCTGCCCTCATCATCCTCTGCCAGTATGTGGCTGGTGGGGCTCACATTTCCCTGGGAGGTGGCAGATATGCATGTGAATTCTTTCAGGCTGAGAAGGAGAATTAATTAAGTGCTTCCTTTGCAACTGCTATAATCCCCTGGCTGTTATGTAAAAAGATCCTTGTCCAGTCAATAACTTTCAGAAGAAAAGCGTGAACCCTGCTCTGTTAATTAAAGGAATGGTTTCAAGTTTCCACTGCAGGGGGAAGGGGAGCAAGTGGCAGATCTCAAATAGACAGAGGCGCTTTTTGGCAGATATGCACTGAGCACCTCAGAGTATGTCAACTTTATATATATACCTGACTTCTCTCATGATTCTGAGCAGGGCCCACAGCCTACAGGATTTGGGGTTCTGTGTGAAGTATCTCTTTCCCCCAGGCATGTACAGGAAGGACAAGAAATTAACTGAGACTTTTGGATTTCATTCTAAACTTTGGACTCAGAACAGTTAAGTGCTGTGGTGCCTCATTTATAATCAGCTACCTACTTTCTTCTACTGAGCTCTGTCCTCTTATAGTGGATATCAGTGTTTGAAACACTGGCTTTTTAGAGAATTAAGGCAGAGATAAGAATATAATTAATGGTAATTAACACGATGAAGTTTGCCTCATTTTCGCTTTCTGATAGAGGGAGAGAAGATAAAGCCAGATGACATGAAGTGGTGGTGCCATTTTCCATATAATGTCCTCTAACATAGAGGCCAGTTCAAGGAAGCAGGATGTGCCACAGTGATTCAGTAATTTGTAGATATAAAGTCATGCTTGGACATTATTTGTGAACGGCATATTTTAAAAGCAGGTAGCCTTAAACGATGCTGAATAACTAGTAGGCTGCTTTTTTAATCAGGAAGCCATGACCAGCAATTTTCTGCTCTTCCAGCTGACTCTTGAGAGCCACTAATCACAACAGAAAAACTGATAGGAGAATTGTGTTTTCCAAATGACTTTGCACTATTGACTCAGAATACATTGTCTCAACAACATTTCTTCTCATTAAACTCGGGCTGTTGTTTGATGATACAGTAAATCCAGATTAGGGATTTTAGTACCTTGTCCTAAAAATATCTTGGCCATGGAATTAAAACCCCCTCTAATATAGCCCAAACTCAAACCACTCCAAATTTGTTTAAAAAAAAAAATATCCCACAGCTCTTTTTGCACTGTCGGGCTTCAGGCAAAATCAGGTATTGTCTGTCACCCCACTCTAACTTTGTGCCAGATCAGGTAGCATCTTGCAGCACCTGCAGCTGCCAGAAAGCCAGCACAGAAGCAGAAAGCCAACATTATTTGTTTGTTGTGTGCTCTGAGCAATTCAGCATAGATGTGATCATTTGTCCGTACCTAATCTGTATCCTATTTGTACTGCTGGGTCACCTGGTAAAGCAGAGACTCTGTAAGAGTTATCATGAAAGCAAAACCTTATTTGCCCAGCAAGGGAATGGAAAGGAAACACAACAGAGTGTGAACAAAACAGATATTCATTATAAAACCTACAGGAGCTTAGGGATGCTAGAGACATCTTTATGAATATGTGCACTCAGTGGGATTGCACTTAATATACAACTGGTACACACACTCATAGCCACTACCTATAGGCAGAGAGGTCCAAAGAGTCAGTCTTGCCATGTGTGGATGCCATGACTGCCTGACACAGCATGTTTGGCACAGGACTGACCACATACTGACTCTGAGGATCTTCTCAGAATACGAGACCAGGCCTTTGCACTCAGGAGTTACCAGCTGGAGAGCACCATGTGAAACACCAGCATGATTTGCCCTTCACATATGTGTATGGGTGTGGAGGGATGTGCTATTTCACTAATTCCAACTTAGAAGAACAATACTCCCTTCCTCCCTTAAAAAAAAGGGGGGATAAATTGAGTTAAAAAAAAATAAACACATTTTCATAGTTAATTAATATTTTCATATTGACTGTGAAAGTGTTTTTCCTCATTCTATGTATCTGTTTGGTTTTTTTTTTTTTTAATGCTTTGGAGTCTTGGTCCATTTGTTCAGAAAATCTCCTTATTTTCTCAGCAGGCTTCTCATAGTCATAGGACAATTCTCATCTCCTTCATCTTTTTCATTCTCTCTCTCTACATAAACACATCCTAGGACCTTTCTCATTATTAGGGAAGCCAATGCCTTACCCCAGTGTTCCAGTGTAGTTTCTAATGTGCACAACTTGGAAACTGCCTTAGGGTGGCACGCTACGGGATCTGTTCTCTTCTAGAATCAAAAGTGAGACAAACTTCAGTGCCCTGCTGCTGTAGCTTCTGATCACTCCTGTAGTCACAGAAAAAAAATAAATCCACCAAAAGTTGCTTGTGGGTAAACTGAGCAGAGAATACATATTGAAGGGCATTAGTGAAGCCAGCAAAAGTAACCCACTCAAAGAAAAGTTAGATTTTTTTCCAGTGTGCTGTAGTCATTTGAGGTTAGTGGTTAAATACAGAAGATTTATATCAGAGTTTCCACTTAATAAAAGTATTTGTGTGGATGATCTCTGTTTAGTTATTGTTAGTAAGGAATTTGCAAAATGTAATTTTCAAAAATGCAGCAGGCTATCTTATAGAGACTATTATCAAAAGTTCATAAAATCTGGGGGTGGTTACTCTGATACAACATAAATGGCATTCTTGATTTCTTATGTTTTTCTAGGCTGGAAGAGGAATGTATTACTGGAGAAACTGATACATACACTATTCCAAGAGCACAAATTGAGTTTACGACCTGAATATGCTGTACATGTAGAAAATAAGCAATTGTATAATCCCATCACATGGTAGATGTGAGAACTTACAGAAAATATGAAACTTGAGAAATCTTACAGTTCTTCTGTAACACATTTATGGAGGAGGCCAGGCTGAACGCAGGAGAGAAAGGTGAGGAGTCATGCAGACATCTCTTTTAGATTCACAGGAATTACTCGGAGATACTAATGTCTACGGGTGTCCATCCCTGCCTGTCAGGTGGAGTTGCTGCCTCCGCACTTCTATCAGCACCACAGTGCTTCCTCTCTTGCATTCCGCAAGGGGCCAGGCTGCTAATTTGGACCCCTGTTTAAAGCATTCCTGTCAAAGCCCTTCATGGCCCACACTACCCTCAGTCAGATCCTCTGCTTTGTGTCCTTCCCAGGTTTCTGCCTTGTCACAGCTCCTGGCTGACATCTCTGTTTTCCCTCCTATCTACAGAAAAAAATGCCAAGAGCTAATTTGTCTGCAACGGCAATTAATTATTTAATAGCAAGTGAAATTATAGATTTGATAAAGGTAACAATGTAAATAAATCAAATATATTTTGGTAGGGCACCACACAATATTATGAACAATGAACTAGAATGCTGTAAAGTCAACAGGGCACACAGTAAATGAATTAGAAACCAGCAGGTCTTGAAATGCAACTATAAACGCGGAGCAATTGTTGAGGAAAGTCCCACAGGGATAATCTTTGACCCTAATTTTAATATAAATTTTAATTAATGAATTAAAGGAGGAAAAAAAAAGAAAAAAAAAGAAAAAAAAAAACCAACCAAACAACAGATCTTACCATAGCTTGCTTTTGGCAGAAATGTGAGAGGAGTGGTGGAAAAGACACTGGTTTACTGACACTGTTTTATTTGCTTAGGTAATGACATGACTTTTTTCATGATCAAAAATAAAGTCATGTACTTAATCACAGACTAGTTGTCCCAGGACTAGGGGAGGGGAATCAAGAGGAGAGGACTTCTACTGGATCTGAGAGTCCCTTGTGGATTAAACTTCCCAAAGTGACGGTGGTACCAAAAAGGATAATGGAGTTCATTGACGTATAAACAAGGGGATAAGGGTTTGAAGTGGGAAGATTTCTCAGTGGTATGCTGCAGTTGAATCAGAGCTATCTGACTTGAAGCAGGAATTAATATACAGCAAATCAGTTGCCTTTGTAATGTATGAGGTCAGATGAACAGTCCCTTCTGGTCTTAAAATATATTAATTTATGTATGGGGAAAAAAATTGCCCTCACTAAAGCTTTATACGTTCTGAGAGAAGCAGTGGAGCATGCAAGGAATAGTAATTAAGTTTCTAATTATTATTTTAACAAGAAAATTGGAAACAAATCTCAACAATTTTTCAGATAATTCAAGGGTTTCCAAATTGGAAATTTCCAAATGTCAACTGTTTAAAACCTTGCATTCCCATCTTTTCCTTTCCCCTCCTTCCCCCTCACCAGTGGATGAACGATGCTCAGGGGTTTCGCTCCATTTCCAGCACTTTCTTTTTTTTTTCTTCCCCCTTTCTCTCTCTGTTTTTCTCAGAAATTCCTCAGTTTTGAAAACATTACAGTGTAGTTCAAGGAAAACTGAAGGTCTCCACTCTGGCAGGCCCTGGCTGTTTTCCCCAAGCATCACCCTGAGCAGCCCCGTCTCTCGCCAGCTGCCAAGACCCACACAGGGCAATGGCAGGCAGGCAGCAGCCAGACACCCGCAGCCCCAGCAACACCTCCTCTGCTCTCCCCTCCGCACCCTCTCTGCTGGTGGCCAAGGAGGGGGATCTTAGCTTAAGAGCTACTCCGGCAACCCACCAACACCTGCACTTTTCCCCAAGGAAGAGAGATCTGGAAGTTTTATGGGGTGATTCAAAGTGGTCAGAGCAGTTTGGAAAATCTGGGCATTTGCATTGCTCTCCTGTTCCCTGTCTTCAGTGAAGTGTTACACGGCAAATGTAAATTGTCTTGAACAGAAAAAAAAAAAAATTAGGAACCTTGCACATGTCTGTAGAGTGAAATCCAGACTGCCTGATGAAAGGACCAAGGATTAATTAAATGATTGTTATAAACCAGGACTTAATCATGTTCTCACAGGTTACAGAAAAATCACAGTGTTGTCTTGAGACAGTTTATTGATATGCAATATGGAAAGTTGTCTTTAGAGTTGTTCCAGGGATGGGAGGAGGCGGGGGGAGAGAATGCAGAGCCTACCATTAGAGACATTGAGGAGCAGTTTTATCAACAGCTGGATTATGAATCTGTGACAGAAAAATCACTCCAAACCTTTCAAATTGCTATGTACTTAATAAAAGACCAAGCATTTAAAGGGAGAAAAGTTATCATAGAAAGAGTTTTCTTACACTAGTACAATCTGGAGTTGAGGAATTTGGAAGGTGTTTTATATGGATTTTTGTGGTTTTTAGCTGGGTGGCCAAAGTATACTACATTAATTTCAAGTCTGCACTTACAGACTGCAGCAGAGTGGAGAGTAAACAATTAGGTTTGTTTGCTCTCTGAATTGTGATATTCTGGGTCTTTCATTGATTTAAAGGTAGGTTCATCATATTTTATGCTTTGACAGCATCTGCAAATCCAAGATCTCAAATGCTTTACAGTAATTAATCAGTGAAATCCACAGACCCTTCCTCCCTCTTTAAGTCAGATACAATAATGCTGAAAATGCAAATAGTCGATAAATACTATTGAAAAAAATACATAATGATGAAAGAAATCTTACAAAATAAAAATATTTTGCTGTGATTGATAGGTAAGTGTTAGGAATCCTGTGTTGTATACAGAGAAATAAAATAGTAGAGAAGTTGATAGTCAGGGCCAGTTAGCAGCAATGTGACACATACATAAAAACTACAACTGCTCTAGCAGCAACCACAACTGGGACCCAAATCTTGAGAAGTGCCCACAACCAGTACTCCTGTGCTTCTGCAAGTAAATGCCCAAAGAAAAACTACCAGAGCTGTAGTTCACATGAAAAGCCATCTGCCAGTTCCCTTGTTTAGCTTCCAAACAAGGTTCCTCCCAGTCAGAGATTACAGGATATGAAAAGCTGGTTTCTGCTGTGATGGTAATCGGAAAATGTGGGAAGGAAAGGCTGAGAGAGAGGATATGCTGCTCCAGGCAATGCTAATGAAGGGGCCACTCATTAGCACAGTAGCCTTCCCTGTCATAAATCTGCCCCTGATTTGTTAATGTTTGCTAATATGTAGTTTACTGTAATAAATTAGAATAAATTGTACTAGCTAAATTGCCTGTGAAGTTGCAGTTTCCCTTTACAAGACTGGAGCTGCCTTTTTGGTTCATTTGCTTGTTCCGTTCAGTCCTGCTCCGCTCTGCGCGGCTCCCTGCATTGCCGGCCCCAGCTCCTGCTTACAGACCCACATGCACCCAGGAGTGCTAAGAAAAACAAAATCACAACCATTGAGTTTCACTTGGTTTCATACCGAAATCATGCAAAACCAGACACAATATTTGTAGAGAAGGTAATGAATGAAGTAACCCAAATGAGGTTTCTAAGAAGATTCCAGCCAACCTGGCCTGAGATTTGGAGTACGTAGGTCCAGACGGAGACATTAAGCCAAGACAGTACTGATCACAAGTACCTTATGGTGTTTTACCGGTAGGTACAGTAAAATGCTGCTACTTACTTGCTGGATCCATATGCTGCCACCAGCACTATTGAACACACAGAATCTAGTTGGATGCACAGAAAAATTACGCAGTTGCTCCTCAAGCTGTTCCTTTTCTTAGGGTGAAGTTTGACATTGCACACAATAGCAAAGGGAAGAGAACCACAACTTTCTGCGATTGGCCCTTACACTGCTGACACTGAAGTGATGCACATGAGCCACTTCAAGAAACTAAATAAGAAGAAAATTATCTTTTTTTTTTTTCTCCCACAGGTTTAAATGCTGCTAACCCAGAAAGCTGAACCAGTCCATTTAAGAGGCAAACAACTCACTCAAGAAAGCCAAAATAGCAGTGATTATGCAAAAGAAGCAGAAGCATAAGTTGAGGGATAACAGCACTTTCTGTAAAGCAAAATTGCACCTTCAAAATTTCTACATATTATTTAAATAGCCTGAAATTAGCAACGTCTTTATTTAAATATAATCAAAAGAATCCAGGTGTAGTATCATAGAATCACAGAATGGTTGAAGTTGGAAGAGACCTCTGGAGCTCACCTTGTCCAACCCTCCTGCTCAAGCAGGGCCATCTAGATCCGGTTGCACAGGATTATGTCTCCAAGGACAGAGACTCCACAACCTCTCTGGGCAACTTCTGTCAGTGCTCTGTCACCCTCACAGTAAAAAAGTGCTTCCTGATGTTCAGAAGGAACCTTCTGTGTTTCAGTTTCTGCCTCTTGTCCTGTCACTGGACTGAAAAGAGCCAGACTCCCTGTTCTTTCTACCCTCCCTTCAGATATTTGCACAAATTGATGAGATCTCCCTGAGCCTCCTTTTCTCCAAACTGCACAGTTCCAGCTCTCTCAGCCTTTACCCATGTGAGAAACACTAGTAAAATCCTTTATATTTTTTATTGTTGATATTCCTTCTCCTGTGAGGTCAGGTAATGGAAGAGAGGATACAATGTGCATTAAAATCTATCATTTGATCATACTGAGGTGTCTATGGACATCTATATGCTAAAGCTCCCTTGATAATAATTTGAAATCTTGTGGATATAATCAGTGGAGTCTGAAGAGTAAAGAGTGATTCATCCCATCTTAAATTAACTGTCTAAAACAGGTGAGATGAAGGAAACATAGTGTAGTTATTTACACTGAAGGAGACTAAACTTGGGCAAAATTAGTGTCTCCTGTAAGTTACACAGAACTCTAAAGTGGAATGTGTTAAAACTTATAAAATAAAAATACTACTGACGTGTGGCTATTCTGCACAAAAGGTACGCAAGGGGTATTCTAAGGTGCTAAATTAGTATTGTGGTCATTAAAAATAACTTTAAACCTTTTTTAAAAAAAATCTGTTCTCAACTGCAGAAATCTCATGTCTTTGGCATAACAAGATTTGAAGGTTTTGGTCTTTGAAAACAAGCCTCATAGAAATGACTTCTTTGGCAAAAAAAAAAAAATCACTACAAATGCACTATTATTTGGTTAATGGTATTAATATTACAAATGTTGGCCTAGACCATAGATATTTATATCAGCCGCTGTTTTTGGGGTCATTTATGAAGTAGAGCAGAACACAGCATAATTATCATTGCAAGGAAGATATTTACTATATCGGATAGTGATCACTTAGTAATGTACTGTAAAGATTTAGTTTTGGTAACTACTGTGTTCTTTTTCATTTAATGAATAGTATCTGGTTTGCCTGAAACTTTTGTTACTTTTTGCACATGAAAGAAGCATATATAGTAGGAGAAAGGAGAAATTATGGATGAGCTTCAGAGAGGCTTTGATAGGATACAGATTCAGCTTCCTTTTAATTATCTGGATATCATCTGGACAATCATCTGCTTCTTCACAAAAGAAAACAAACACCAGACATTTTTGGCACAAGATTTAAGTTGGCTGGTATTAAACAGCAGCTGTAGATCAAGTCCCTCCATAATAACCCTCTCCCTCAATAGAGATTCTAATTTTAAATATTTAGGTTTCCATGTAGATGAAACTGTGTATTTCTGGAGACACACTCATGCATTTGTTTACAGAAAAGGGATTGAGATGAAATTAGGTGTGTTTTATTATTTGAAGACTTGTTATACTTTGCCTGTCAGGAGAAGTTTAGCACTGTAATTAATGTTTCCATTAATTAAACACAGGAGTCTAGTACATACAGTGACAGTATTTTAAGTAAAATATATGGTTGTTCTATCATCTCTTTAACAGACTGCCAGTTCGTATTTCATGTTCATTTTGAATATTAGTGAATTTCTGGTTGTTCTTCCTTTAAAATATCATTGTTGCATTGCATGGGAAAGAAATGTAAATCTATATTACTATGAAGAACAAGAAAGTCTTTTCAATATTCTCTAAGTACTCAGAATGTATGACATAGAGTTTAGGCTCTGATACTGTTGTAGTTTGTTGTTGGCATCCACAACTTCTTCTCTCACAAGAAATTCTTCAGAATCGGCTCAGGCAGACACCTCTCAGGTCTTCACATCTCTTTTCTCTTCTGGCTGGGCTGGGCTGAGTCAGGCCCAGACAGCCGCCCGGCGGGAGGCCAGAGGGTGAGGGCCTCAAGGACCACAAGGCCCATACCTCCCCCTCTCTGCCCCCTACTTCTGCTTCTTGACTACTTCTTTTTTTTTTTTTTTTCTTTTTTTCCCTTTCTTAAATACGTTACCACAGAGGCATTATCGCTGTCACCAGTGAGCTTGGCTCTGGCCAGGAGCGGGTCTGCATTAGACCCCGCCGTTCTCCATTCCCACCAGACAAAGGTGAAAATTCTAACAGCTTCTCGCAGAAGCTGCCACTGTAGCTCCCCCTCTGCTGCACAAAACCAGCACAGATATGAATCTGAGGTTGTACCTCTAAGTATGCCTTTTGGTCCTGAAAATAATTCCAAACATTGAAAACATTGAGCTTTGAAACACTGCTTTACACATTCAATTTCCCTTCAAAATACTGCAAACAATATTCCAAATATTTTTGCCAGTTTACAAGGCTATAAGCCATATGGATGAATATGCTTTACTGGATGATCTGAATTCAGATTTTCAAAATCTTAAGCCTCTGAAAGGAAAATAAAATATTATCAAGATATAACTTAGTGACTACTTGATCTCGTTATTGTCAGTAAGGTCTTTGGGAAGTCTTTAAAAATCCAGGTACTTCTATACACATTGAAATGAGAAGCGGTAGATGTTGTGAAAATCCATCTGATACAGTGAATGATCTTTTGATCCAGTTTCTTACGTCAGTGCACGCTAATCAAAAGGATAAATCCAGCCTGGTTTACTCTCACTTGGCATTCCATTAACTGCCTGCAAATTGGATACTTGGGTCTTGAAGAGTTTGTGACTTAAGTCCTTCTCTGATATTGGATCTGGAGTAACTAGGAAATTCCATTTACTAAAATTTTTCCCTAAGTAAAGAGGGCTGGAATCAAACATTACCTTTCAATATTCAGTGCAGTAGCTGAAACCAAAAAGAATGCAAAGGAGACCACAAGCAGCACCTAGTACGAAATGCATACAGAGGATGTCTAATCACAATGTTATTTTCTTGATAAAAGGTAAGTAAAGAAGCATGGTAATGACAGGCAGGGAGATTGGGCCATGATGACAGAAGGAGATGGATTGTAGCAGAGACAAGATCAGGAGAGATATGGTAGATTACAGACTAGAAATTAAAAGGGAAAGATAATACAGAATATAGGGGCAATTATTTTATTTTACCTTTTCAACACATTTTGATGTTTTAAGTCCTTTATTCCAGTTCACAATGCAGAGAGTCCAGAAACACTTTCAATGACAGAGCTGACTCTATTGCATCACAACTGTACTGCCTCCTGAGATGGAGAATATAGGAACAACTTCACAGTAATTTTCTTAGGGTTGTACCAAACAGAGAATGTTCAGAGATTAAGATTAATTCTCTTTTATTTAGGCAGGAGGAACTACTATGTTTTGGGTATTTTTAAGACTTTAATTTTCAGAAAAAATTATGTGAGTGACAACAACAATTTCAGTTATGAGGCACTCCATGTTTCCAAAGCCAGTTTCCAAAAGTATTCATGGCTTCACATTAACCAGTTTTGCCACGTATATTTATCTCTTTTTTACTATTGAAGCTATTAACTGACTAAAACCACATTAAATTATAAAGCTATAAAAGATTAACACATCATTTATTTTGAAATGCAAGCTTATTTGACATATGTTTTGACCTAGAGAGGAGCTTGCTTGTTCACCTGTAACCACACAATGTGCATGTGGTGAGATTGCCACATAAATGGACTGGGCAAGTGAAGCAAACATTCTAAATTATTAATTTGGTCTTTGATATTTCTGTCCATCTTTTGTATCAATAAAAGCAATACAGGTTCACCAGAGGTATACATACAGTCAAGTGAATTTACTCCAGGAAATAAGTGAACTTATTCCAGGAAAAAAAAGTAGTAATGAAAACTGGAAAATAATAGAGAAATATATGAAGGTTTCAGAACAGATAATAGAAATAATTTCTTTTCATAATTTGCTCCCTAAATTCTTTTTGATTCTACATTTGAATTAGTTTTCAAGGCCAGTGATTTAACCCTCTCCATTTTAATCAGGAGAAACATAAAAGCTCTTAAAATGAAAAAAAAAAATTCCGTAGCTGTTTACCTCTTTGTCACTCCTACCAATGGATCTTCTATGTCGAAATAATGTGTTGCTTGAATTGCTGACTAGTTTTCCTTAACTACCGCACGGGGTATTTGGTATATGCAGAACATTACTCACACTGTGTGTAACTTAATCGTTAACGCAACAGACTTCTCCAAACAAGTTTGTAAACACGAGCCATTCTGTTATTACTCCAAGGGCAAAGAACTATATTTTGCTCTAAATTGCATTGGCAACCCTTTTCCCCTTTTGAATTGTATGGAATCATTATAAATTTGCACCAGAGAATCTGAAAGTAGGGCTTTTCCCACTGTAGAGCATAAATCAAGCTATAGTATGGACATGATCCATGAGTCACACATGTGGAAGCTGGTATACAACCAGGCACAAAGTGTGCAGAGCTGCCACTGCTACATGCAATATACCCTGACATCATGCTGCCAGTGGTTATAACTAACAAGAAAAGCTGTGGTGACCCACACTTGGATTGTACAAGACTTGTGGATCCATACACAGACAACTATGCATCTGCATCTCTTTCATAGAAAGAAGAGAAAGTTCAGGTCACCATTTTCTCGAGAGCCTAAACACTCAACTCTATGAAAATTTATTTGAGGACTTGGAAACTAGGGACTGAGTTAATCCATATTAAGCTGCGTGCAAGTGAACAGATTTTATGAGACAAACAGTCCTTCTCCATCATAAGTTCCTTGTATGAGACTGGAGTCTAATAGAAGTGATTTAAATAACTCTTTTAAGATATTATATTAACTGTAACAAATTTAGGCTTCTACTTTCAGTGTGTAGTTTTGAATCATACACAGGCTAGATACTTCAAAGAGTCAAAAATCAGCTCTGCAACACTCCCCCAATGTCTCTTTCTGAATGAAAAAGATAACAAATCTCAGACATCTCAGGGTGGAAAAATCTCCTCTACACTATAACCAAAGACTGTTGATGTTAGAATAATTTGTTTTTATTCTGTTACAATAATAATAGTGGAAGAGTTGTAATAAATGGACCTCATTTGTTACCATTAACTTCATTTAAGCACAATAATGTAGTTAAAATATTTTTAATGTGACAGCTTTAACATACCCTCTGTTGCTCTAGCAATTGCAGCAAAGCAAGGAAAAATCAGGAAATACCCCAATACTGAGAGATTAACTGTAAATTATTTGCCTGATGCTAGGTAGAATGAACACAGCAGAACACTGTTACACATTTGACATGGTCTAGCCACAAAGAGAGCACAAAAAGGATGCCTTCTTTTATTAAAGAAAAACTTGTTTTCTACATTCAGAGTTCATGAACAAGTAGTGTGGACCAGGAGATGCAAGCTGGTGCTGTCCATGTTTCAGAGGTGTTTATTTTGGATTCTTTTAGTCTGGTCCTGTGGACTGAATGTCCATTAAACAACTGGAGTCTTCTGAGCACATTCCTGGAATATGTCTGCAATATGAACTAAAGCAGGGAAAGTGGGGACAAAAGTGCACGATTAGTGGAGCTCTAGTCAATAAAATCAGTAGAGTCTAGCTTCATGAGCGCTTATTTTTTGCCTGTTGACTGTAGTGAGATTTTGACGTGAACATATTGTGACTTTCTAAACAGATGAAGACAAATGCCACGTTCTCCATCTCAGAAGACGAGGGTGCTGTCTAACAGTATCTAACAGCATTGCCCTGTGGGAGTTCTCCCATATCACTAGATGTAAACTACTCTCTCAACTTTTTTCTTTGTTACATTCAGAATGGTGTCTCTCCTCTTCTTCTTTCTGTTTTTTAGAAACTTAGTGACATATAACCTGCTGGTTCTCTGTCTCAGTTAAAACTGACGGTAGGTTCAAAAATGATAGGGAACGATTTGACAGACGAAAATGTAGAAGGACTGCTCAATCCTCTAAATTTAATTTCTTTGGGAAAATATAAGCTAAAGCATCAAAAATATTATCAAAATCACAGCAGAAGACTCAAAAAAGTAACTACTTTAAACACGAAATACCCAACACTTTATAAGCTTTGCAGTCAAACTCAGGCTGCTTCACCCAGTGTGAGAGAGCAATGGGACTGCAGATTTTTTTAGCTGGAGCCATTAGCTGTTAAGCAAATAACTTTCTTTCAAACCATTCACTTTCATTTTGGTTTTAAGTTACATGAGCAAACAGAGGTAAAAGAACAGAGCAGGCACTGAAATTCTGCAAAGGAATAGACCAGAAAAAAACCTTATTTCTTCATTTTCTCATATTAGCATAAATGGAAATCTGAAAAGTGAAAACACTAACGGTACTTCAGAAATATTAAGTATCTTGGGCAATTTAAATCCTTAAAGATTATTGCAGAGAGAAAAGTGTTTCCAGTTATTCTCTGCCAGTATCAGAAATTCTCCTTTATTAAACAAGTTCAAATAACAGCTCAGTGTTTCCAAACTTAAAGAAAATGTGAAGCATTATGTTTTCCACAGTGAAAAAGAGACCAGATTTTCTTTTCTGGAATAACTCATTTTACATTAAGAGAAACAACAAAACCAGAAAAATATAAAAAATTTAAAATTGCCAGTCCCATCTGAGAACTGCAGCTACCCCCAGAGAGAGAAAAGTCCTGGAAGCACATCCTGCATGGAAAATGGAATTGTTAGTGCTGTAAGTTGCAGTTTTATACACCAGAGTAAAGACACTTCTGCCACTTTGGAATTAGAAAATAGTTTATTGTGCGATTCAAAAGTTTCACTGTATTTGGTTTTCCTGAATTTCTGTCAGCAGCAGTTCATATGCTAGAAGATTATATAGAAAGTATCTCATAAATACATAATTTATGTAAGAATTATTATTATTGATCATTCTGGAAGCTATGATGTTAACAAATACTACTGTTATCGAATGAGATGATTTCTTGATCTATCCGTGAAAATAACACAAATGGTTTCAATCAAGAAGCAAACTTTCCTTCCTCGATTTCCAATTTGCAGTTATTCCTAGTGAAGAAGCAAGGATAAAGAAACACAAGACAGAGACAGTCTGACTGCAAATGTCTTGGCTAGGATGGTACCATTCCATACTGTGGAAAACAAAATAAAGACAGAAAAAAAAAAATGACCTATACTAAAACTATGAAAACCAGAACTCTATTATATCTTAATGCCACATTAAGAGTTCAGAAAGCAGCAATGCATCCAGTGATGAGGGCACTGATTGATTTAATCTGGGATTTTTAGATCTTTAGATTTTTACATGATTTTTCAGAAAATATCATATGGTTTCTGATCTTTTTTGAGAGAGAAAAGTTTTTAAAGGGGAGGTTTTCAGCATGGATCAAAACAAGCATAAAGAAGATAGCAGAGCAGTCAGTAGCTATGAGATGTATGGCATAAGAGCTCTGGATTTAAGTTCCTGAACTGCTTATACAAATTTGAGTAGCTGCACCATGAGAGGCTGAGAAGTGTGACTGAGTACTCTGTGATCCTGTGGTTAAGACATTCATGGGATCGCGCAAAGAACTATTTGTGCAAAGCATGGGTATGAATGATATTCTTCTACATCGCTGCATTCCTGGCTAGACTATTCTGTGGTGGGTCTTTGGCCTTCGGTTTTGACCAGACATGCCACCTGGTTGATACATACCAGTTTCTATATTTTCCAATAAAACAAGTTTCACTGGAAAATTCCCAAACAGCTTTCATCAAGAATGGGCTCTTGTTTATCAGGCCAGATGAGCCACCCCACCACCTGACAACCTTTCCCACACTTTTTGGCAGGTAGCATTTGGTATGAATGCCAACGGGCATCATCCCAACCCTGGAAGGTGTTCACTGTAAACTGAAGCAGGCATCAAGGGAACTCCCACGAATCGAGACAGCAGCTGGGAACATTCTCATTACTGGAGGAGAAAGGTCTGGAGAAAAGCAGGCCATGATCATGGCATCAAGCTTCAGTAGATGCCTGCACAGGTGCTAAGATAGAAATATTGGGCTGAAAGCAAAGTAGGGGAAGATTATGTTCTGATTCCAGACAGACAGTATTTGAGACCATATTTGTTAATGGAGACATAAGCAAAATATTAGTCCTGAGGTACACAATCCCTACAGGACAACTAGAACTGCACTGCCCGGAGAAGCATTAACACTGCGTGAAAACCTGAGGTCATGTTCTCTGGAAAGGGATGAGTTAATGGGATGCATGGTCTCCTCACCAGTAACTATCACAAAGAAAACGCTGCATACTGCAAGACTGAGCAGAATTCACGTTACTGAGATGGTAGCATTATGCTGCAAGGATAAGGAACAACTCACGAACAGCATTCCTAATGACAGAGATACACATCAAAGCATGCCTTCTGGAGACAAGTATTCTTCCAGCTCTATAAAACAAAAAATATGTGCAAAATGCAATATGTTTGTTTCTGTTCTGAGACTGTTCAGAATGGCAGACAGTAGAAAAGTTCGTACTCCGAAGCTAGCCATGTCTCAAGGAGCAAACACCTCAGGAAGTTAGTCCCTATTACAGACAAAGTTACAAGATGGAGTTTTGTTTAAAAAGGCAGGGATAAAGCAGTAGTTCCAAAGGACTTGGAAGTTGGCACAAATGCATTCATCACATATGGAGAAAGAGATGTCTGAGATGAGCTGCAGGAACAGCTACTTCACAAGCAGAAATGCTAAATCAGTAGCACATGTAGATCTATGAAAAAATATTCATAGTACAGCAATCAACAGCACCAGGAGATCAGTAATAGATCTTTTCCTTATTAAAAGTTACAGAAATCACGAAATAGCAACAGATTAGTACTTCCTTTTCTAGGAAGTGGGCTGAATGGAGGGCAAAACAAAAGTCACATGCAAAAATATCTGTGATGCTTATAAAGTCTGTCAACTGGTTGCTCTGATTGTGTTTAGACCACTAACAACATGCTGACCAAGAGTTTCTTATTGCTTCTTTGCACTTCCCTATCATCATTTCTACTTGTGCGCACTGATTCTCAGCTTACACAAATTCAGGCAGACTCCCTTTTTGATCTTTGAAAGATGTGTAGCAAATCTGACTTGTTGAGACAACAGGCCTCCATGCCCCGCGGTAGAACACAAATCCGTCAGTGTCAATTGGGAACTTAAGCACAAATTATCATCTAATAGGTGCTTTGAAAGCAAATGAAGACAGACTTGCAAGAAATCTTGGAGCGTCATGGGAGTTATCAAGCATACAAGAAGGGACCTCAGAAAAGGATGCATCAAAGAACAATGTTTTTCTTTGAGAATCTATGAGAAGAATGAATAACAGAACAAAAAAAAAAAGAGCAGTAAATAATAAGGAGAAGATAATGATCCAAAGATCCAAGGCCAATGTACTCAAGTCAGCATATTTGGGTACAGCCTTCAAGGAATGTGAGAATGCAAAGGCTGCACTGGAACAGAGAACATGGGAGACGTGGCAGATTGCCTTGCAGTAGGCAAGAGAAGCAATGAAGAGTTATCAGCGATCGGTCTTCTCATACATAGTTAGGCCAAGGCCAGGATCTGAAGTTAAAAAGAATCTTAATGATCAGGGACACCCAGTGCTTCTGATTTTTCTGCAAGACTTGCAAACAACATCAGATAATAGCAAACAACAGGAGCAAGCCGGAGGATGCATTAAATTGAACCCAAACAAGAATATAGGCAAGACTAGTAAAACCATGATGGTATGAAGGGAAAGGATGGCTTCCCAGAACATCTGCACACTGCTAATGTCTGCACCCAAGAAGTCAAGGAAGTATTTCATAAAGAGCACACAATAGCCACTAAAGGAACTCGTATGCACAACTCAAAGGGAGCCATACAACCTGGAACTGTTCATTAGCTGCCTCTTAAGCTGTGGAGAGAGTTTCCCTTATGGTAAAACTGTTCAAGAAGTACATGCTGAGCTCATACTAACTCAGTAGGAATAATTTATAAACAGTATGCAATGAGAACTGTTTAAATTTTTCGCTGGAAAAGGATTGGTATAATGATGTGCATTCTCCAAAAACAGTATCTTGGAAGCACCTCCAATCCAGACCTCACATTCCATGTTAGTGCTAGAAGAGGATTTTCTCTGTGTCCGTCCATGAAATTCTCGACACATTTCCGATGGTCATGTTGGAGGTAGCTAGCACTTTTCCTTCTTCATCCAGAGGTGAAAACAAATAGTTTGAGAGCATCCCTTATTAAAAGAGAGTAAACTATTTATATATGTACTAGGGTTCACATTACATTGGAGCAGATTTACAGCAACCAAATGAGAAAATCAATGAAAGGAGTGCTGACAGACACAGGGAAATGGTTAAGAAAGTCATCACAAGTTTTTCACATGTTGGCTGCAGATGTTTGTCTACAAGTAACTATATTCTTTAAGAATTTCTGAGTCCTTGCTTGGTGAATGAGCTGCTTGCAAAATAAGTGTGTAGCTCCAGGCAGTGTGCAATATGCACTAGCAGCAATCAAAACCTAGGCAGGATTTTGATAACAGTAGTCTTTGGGTTAGGAACTTAATTTTAATTTATGATACCTGACTGCTTCTGTGGGGCTAAGTCACTTATTCAAAGGTGTATTTGAAGTCAATGGCAGGGTTGGAAATTGAGTTTTGACTTATATACTAGAACTCTGTGCTGAGGCCATTCTTCTGTGACTGAATGGAAGCTGAATTTACCAGGTTCATAATCTAGAAAATGTAAGTAAGTGGAACAGTGTCCTTGTTGATCTTAAAGTAGAGATAAACTCTTTTTGCCTTTTTTCTGAGAGTGACTTTGTTCTATATATCACATTTGGGTACATGTTTTACTTTTTGAGGTTTGGGGAAGAGAGAGAGAGGGAGGGTGGGAGTGAGGGAGAGAGGAGGAGAGGAGGAGGACATCAGTAGTTCCCTTTCAAAATTATTTTTCAAATACAGATTTTACTTTTCTGTACATAAAATTTTGATCAACTTGTAACATCCATTTTGCCTGAGGCTAAGACAGTCTTTCCTGCTTATGTAAGGGAGAGAACTGAGACTTACTGGATCTGTCTACAGATATCTGTAGTCTTTCCGTGACTTACTGTCTCTTTACTCTGTGGAAGTTCCTGCCTTTGGATAACATAAAGTTTTAGAGATGGACAGCAGGAGAGTGAGCCCATCTGCTAGCCACAGGAGTTTCCCCTGCTGACTCCACATATTTCCATTTGGAAATCCAAGGAAGAGTCAATGCTTACTTCAAAGCCTGAGGCACAGATAACTTGGCTTCCACACTACCTGGCTGCAACACAGAGCTACCCTGGGTTTGAGCATGTGCCAGCCAGGTTGTGTGGCCATGTTGCAGGGACTACGCTGGCCATGATGAAGAACAGACCCTGGCTTTCCTCATTCCTGTGAATCAAAGAATCACAAAATACCTTCCTATGTCTAAACACAAACAAAGTACAACCTTCTGTTATTACTGATATTATTCCAGAAATGAACTTACACTTCCACAGGCTACGTGATTCCCAGAGAGCACCATCAGTCCCTGCACTGAAAAAGTATGAGGTAATTACTATATATTCATTACTTATTATTTTATTATGTGTTTATTTTGGAGAGGCAATAGGCTATTTCTAATTAGGTTTGCATCCTTTACAAAGCCTTTTTTTTTTTTCAAGCTTTTTTATACCTTTGACTTGCCTTGGCTTGAAAATTACCACATTTATTCTGCAGGCAATGGGGAATGAGTCTTGTTTAGTTTGAAAAAAATATGTCCTAGTGCTTCAGTTACTGGATTTCCTCTCAGAAACAGCAAAGGCAAAGAATATGTTTCATGGAGGAATTACACCTATTTTGTTCAGCTTTGACAAGTTTTCACTGATTCTAAAGCACATGAGCCTTAGTCCTGCTATGAGTTCCATCTTTTAAAAAGTCTGAGCATTCACAAAACCTGCATGAAGCAAGTAAGCATCTGCCTATTCACAATTCATCCTTCAGACTCAGAGATTTATGATCTGTTGTCCATTTCTTTCCCAGGCATCATTTTCTATCTGATCAATAGGATATTTGGTCACGAAATAAGAAAATAAACTAGTTTGAACTGAAACATTGCAAGTGCCTTACTGGTACCCACTGTTGCATTTGAATTAGTGTTTATTAGTGTAAATGATTCTATTACCAAAAGTTTATGTGTTCTTTTCTCTTTTATGTGTTCCAGTGTCTCACCACCCTCATTGTAAAAAATTTCTTCCTTAATATCTGGTCTAAAGTACCCTCTTTTAGTTTAAAACTGTTACCTCTTGTCCTATCACAGCAGAGTTTCTCCCCGTCTTTCCTGTAGGCCCCCTTTAGATACTGGAAGGCTGCTATAAGGTCTCCTCGGAGCCTTCTCTTCTCCAGGCTGAACAGCCCCAACTCTCTCAGCCTGCAAATGTAAACGTAAATGCAGTTGTTTTTATTCCATTTTGCTCCATTCCTTAAGGAGAAAAAAAGTTTTACACAAGTTTACAATTTTTAAAAATCATAACAGTAACATCCCATTGACTTCAAAATTTTTCTGGGTCTAATTTCCCCATTCTATTTCCTGTCAATATTTTGTAAAAATTCTAAATTACTTTGAAATTTAAATAACCTCTAAAGAGAAGTTTTTAAATTTTTTTTTTCTTTCTTAGGCAATAAACATCTTGAGACTTCACAACAGATGTCTCATTCGTTTAGTTGAAACATATCTTTATTAACTCTTTCAGCTGATGCAAAAGGGTGCGAACATTTCATCGTACTAAAAGTTTTTCAGTGTGCCAAGCTCAGAGGAAGAAACAGACTTAAAACTGCCAATGATGTTCTGAAAAAGTAATTACCAAGGGGCCTTCTAGAAGGATTGTGTCCTTTAATATGCTGATTAGTCAGTTTTTGAATAGTGAAGGTCCTTGAGTAAATCTGCCCAAGTAAGGGGAATGTCTTTACTTGCTGGTATATAATAATGGTATTTGAAAAATCAAAAGTGATTAATACTTTTAATTAATTATTTTCATATATATAATATAATGATATGTATTATATTTTATTGTAATTCTTTTCAGAAAGGAAAAAGTGCTTAATAACACATTTATTCTCCACGTGTACTGTCTGGCTGCATGCTTTATTTTGGGGTTTCCTTATTCTCCCAGGAGCAGGCAACAAATGTATGGTTGTGTCTGTGTCCCTATATGGCCAGAGCCCCTTTGTGCCTGCACCACGGTCCCTGCAGCACCACCTACACTGCAGTTGCCCTCAAAGGGCAATTTATCGAGGGTGCCCAGCCATCTCAAACGGCCTCACATTTCGCCAACGCAAGTGGTAACAGCCCTGCTCAGTCGAGCTCTAGTTAGCACTGTGGAAATGGCTGCTGAAAGCTGCTTGCGATCTCTCAGTCAAAGGCAACCTCAAAAAGCAAATAAATAGCAGATAAATAGCTTTTTACAAGCCCAGTTACAATTATTATTCAGTGTAAAATAGGAATACTTTGCCTCTTTCTTATAAGTAAACATAATTATTTGCAAAGGCTTCTTAACTTTTAAGTGGCTGGTCGTATCCACATCTTTATACAAATTTAATGAAAGAAAAATGTCAAATGTCCCATTGGGTGAAACAGGATTGAGTCTCCTATCTGTGCTGCGTGGTAAACTCAGAAGTGTGCTTCCGTTATCTTTAACTTGTAAACCTACTTTTGTGCTAATTTTCTTGCCTTCTAAGTATTCTCCTTTATTGCAACCTAAATTTCAGAGTACAATTCACTATATGTATTGATGTAACTTTTTGTATGATTAATCTCCTTCGGAAAACATACCCACAGCTCTCATATCTTTGTGTGACTTCAGATATGGGACCAGTCTGCTCCATTAAGAGGCCATGACACTCCTAAAATTAAGCATGCGTATAACTTTTTGCAGAACAGAGGCATATATTGCATATATTTTAATATCTCCAGGTTGCATGTGTTATTTACTATTCTGTGTTGTTTTTGTAGTGTTTACCAGTTATAAATATACCTAAAATGCTTTTTGCCAGTTCCTTAAGACTACAAATGTAAACAAGGAATACAAGCATTGACATCCTACAGGAAATTTATCTCCAGTATCTCTCCACAGCCTTTATTGGTCTTTCCTGAAGTTTCCAGCTGGTGTGACAGATCAATACGTAAACAAACAAATAAATAAATTAGGTTTCATTATTCAGTATATTGAGTGCTTTACTTCAGGTCATCGAATGGATCAAATACTTTCCGAGAATAATTCACCAAACCCATGGCAGTATTTAAGGTCACTGGCGGATACTACGAGATAACACTGTGCTATTAACTATGGGGCAAACCAGCATCTTCTGATGTGAAGAAATGCCCAGCCTTTTATTTCATGAGGAGAAATGCCAGCCTCTTCAAACCCATGTAATAAAACACCCACTAGCTTCAGTGTTATCCCTCTTACTTGATGCTTATTTACTGTATGTGTGGCAATAAGACATATCCCAAGTTTAGCATCAAAGAGACTCAAAATTGCAGTTGTGTAACAATTTGGTGAGTTTGAGAGAGTGAAGCAGAGGTTCCTT
Source organism: Tetrax tetrax (assembly GCA_009806455.1). Classification (NCBI taxonomy): domain Eukaryota; kingdom Metazoa; phylum Chordata; class Aves; order Otidiformes; family Otididae; genus Tetrax; species Tetrax tetrax. Next base: position 68,609 of record WHYT01016120.1, read on the forward strand.
ATTTGGGAACTTGTTAATGCCTCAGCAAAGAGGATGTTTCTATCAGCACTGGGAGTCACAGAAACCTGTGGGGTGCAACAGGATTTGCAGGTTTTCGTGCCAGGCTGTTGAGCCTGAGGCTGCCGTAGACATTCGCAATTGAAGACTGCACTAGCTACGGTTGGAACTTACTGTACTCCTCCTGAGAAAAATGCATGCAGTACGTGAAGTTAAATATCATGTGCACAGAAAGTTAAAGTACATATAAAATATATTTGTGTACATATGTGTATATATGTGTATGTATACATGAATTTACATGTATGATAAAAAATGAGGATCTGAGCATTAACTGCACATAATTCAAATCAAGAAAGCAGGATAAAAACAGGCATTAAATAACTGTAGCACACATGCAAACTCTGAGGCTTTAGACAAGCTTCTACAGCACTAGAAATGAAAGAAGACCTTAAAAGTACAAGCACTGATGCATGCTGTCTGGTTTGCCTTCAACTATTTTTCAATTTTTGAGCCCCTATACATTGTCTGGTTTGCCTTCAACTATTTTTCAATTTTTGAGCCCCTATACATTTTTTACTGGCAATATGAACGTCTGTCAGGCTCGTGAATATGAGCTTGTTTTTCTCGTACTGCAGGTTCCATGATTGTTAATACCAGGCCTGCACATTACTGGTGTAAAGGGAAGCACACATTGGAGTCAGATCAGGTGTGAATATGCAATTACAATCTGCCTAGACTGGACAGTACAGTGTTTAATGTTATCTTGAGGATCTAGTTTTGTTTGAGCTACTGATAGATTCATTCTGATCCAGCATAAAGGTAACCCAGTGGAAGGAGACAACCCTTGAGCCAGCAGAGTTTCAAGAACAAAGATACCTATGGAAAAAATATGAAATGCCTTTGAAGAAACAAAGTGAGGTTTTTTAACTTCAAGGGATTGTGCTCATGCTAATCTCAGACTCAGTGCCCAAAACCTGGATTTACCACCACATTAAATTAGATTCCTCTGGCCACAATTTATTTGATATGTTGTTTTCAGTGGTAACAATACCTTAATGTGCACCTAGGACCCCTAATGCCTTGCCAGTTATTCCCAGGTCCATATTATGGCACCTAGCATTATCTGTGGGGCCAAATGACAAACCAAGTGAATGAACAGAGCCAAGATAAAAATAACTCCAACAAAAAATAAATGATCTGGCTTCCTGTAAGGCACCACAAGCAGCTGTGCTCATGCCATGGAAAGGGTGGTAGGGGCAGGTTTGAGCAGGCAGCACGCTGGATGGGAAAATCTGAAGCCACCACTGCTTGAGAAAGTGGTATGAAGTACTGTTCACAGAAATACTCTGTTTGCACTGCACTCCCTCATCCTCCCCACTTGAAAAGCTGTCCATGAGTATAGAAAGCTACTCAGTCCACAGGCTAAGGCTATTCAGGCACACCTCATTTGCTGAAGGAGTAGTGCTAGAGACAGCTTTGGGCTCTTCATGGCTGCAGTTCATGAAGGGGTCCTTGTCAGGAAGGGTTCTCACCATCCACCCCACCAGGCTTTCCCTTTTCGTGTCCAAACCTTCCTCTTAAGTACATCCTGGAGTGCTCTTCTGAATCAGGGCTTTTCACAATAGTCTCTTACAGCTCTGGAGATCAGTGTACGCCACTTTGGTAGAATTATTCACTTGTGTGAGCTGCTCTAAGATACTTTATAATTAAATATATACTTAATTTAAAAATATCTGTTTAAGAAAATAAATTAGAGAATGAAGTATTTGGAAAGAATTAGAGTAAGTTTGAGAGATTTAAAATGCAAATGAAGTCATGTAGCTATACTTAATAATTAAAAAAATCCAACCATTTCATATTTAACTGTTGCCATTTTTTAGACAATGACAAGCATTCAAAAGCCATGTCAGAGATTATGGTTTTAGTTTTAACTCTGAATGCCCTTTTCTTGTTGATTTTATTTTAACATACTTTATGGTTTATTTTTTATGACACGCAGCCATATATATATATGTAAAAAGCACATTTATTTATAATCTAATATATTAATTTATATACGAACTGAAATACACACAAGGCTAAGTTTCTTGGCTAGATATCTTTTGATACTATTTTTGAATTATATTATTTTACTAATAAGATGCAAGTCCAAGGGTTTAACATTGCCCTGGGAGAATTACAGTCTCCGAGGAACACATTGCTCACAGCTGCGGTGAAATATCCATCACTGAAAATTTCAGCACTTTTAATTCCATCTCAGTGACATCAGTGGGATAACTGAAATATTACTCACATGTGGTATGCACTGAGTTTGTGTATGATTCTATCAAAATTTTAGGAAAGTAATTTTCTGTTTACCATTAGCAGGTATTTTCTTAGAAAAAATCAGAATTAAAAATATTTGTGTGGATAATGTGCTGTATTAGAGGTGGATTTTTTTTCATTATGATTAAAATGGGATGTGATTTTCTCAAAGTTTAAAATGAGCAGCAAGCCTCTTCCTGTTTACTTTTGTTTCTTAGCTCCCCCTCCCAAAATTGGGAAATTCATACCGTAGAAGTAGCTTAGGGAACCTTAAGGAGACTTTTCTGATTATAAATCACTCACAGGATAACTCGGTTACAGAGTGCCTGCAATTCAATGAAAGCCATGGTTTCTTAATCACCGCTGCTAGACTGATTGTGTATGTGGTAGTACCACTTCAATTTTGACATGCGGGCCAAGGGACCTAATAATATTGTGGCACTGTGTCTTCTTAACCACCTTGGATGTGGTAGGATGCTGACACTGTTGTTGGTTTCTCTCTGGAAGGTTGCTTTTTCTGCTGCTAAGGTCAGTACATTCTGAAGAGAACTGCCCATGGAGCTATTTGCCTTCTAGCACTGCTAAAGCATTGCACCCTTTTATCCTATTTATTTCCTCTCCATAAGCTGCAACAAGGGAACATAAATGCGAGGAGACTCCCTGAATCAGAAGTTTCTTGTTTGGAGATGACAGCACACAAACAGAAAAGTATTTCAAGATTCAACACGTGCAAAACTCTGTGCTGCAAAATGTTTCCTTTGATAGATCCGAGAGTAGAGAGGCGTGTGAGAGGGAGCAGTAACTGAGAGGAGGCTGAAAACCTGGGAGGGAAAACAACAAAGGGAAAACTCCACAACTGACAACATTCATGGAAATGTGTGCTGATGGTTCTCTTAGCTTCCCCTAACAGAAAACCCACTTGAGAAAGTCACTGAGGGCCAAGAGAAGTGCCATGGCCATTAGGAAACAGAGAAACCTCAGTCTTCTAGTGTTAGCTGGCAGCTAACAGGGCTATTTGCAAGGTGACATCTGCATTTCAGAGGCTTCCCAAACCACATGTCCTGAATGTGAGAGATGTAAAAGAGGCCGTAGAAAGTTTTGCTTGTGTAAGATTCCCCAAAAGTGTCAGAGCCATGAACAGAGTTCATAGCAGTATCCCTTGCAATTTCGCCCAATTCCATATTAACAACATCAATACAAAGCGCAGGTTGCAAACCATTGCCCACCCACCTGGCCAGCCCGTGCACAGTGCTGGTGTTTGCTGCAGCTCCTGCCGGGCTATCGCCCACCCAGATCAGCTGGCTGTTTGCTGCGCTCTGGTCCAACCTGCTATTTGATGCTCCGTCTCAGAAAGTCAGACTTTATTGGCAAACATGGCTATTGCAAGTAACCACCTGAGCAGCTGTGGAAGTGGTGCAACGTGTGTTTGTGCAACTTCTTACCGGGACGGCTTATTTTGTTTTATAGAATAATTGGGAAAGCAACAGGCAGCAGACAGCAGAAAGAGGGGAGCAAGTCCTGACGACACTACACTCTGCTATGACTCACTGGTTTCCCAGTGATGGCAATGGGATAGCTTTGTGCAAAATCCCAGGTGCTCGTGCTGCGCTGCAACACTGGGTATTCATTTTGCAAAAGCTGTAAACTGTGTCCTCCTGTGCCTGTTACCAGCTTCCTGTAGCCCTCTCCTCCCTGTTTCATTCCTCTCCACTCCTCTCCTTTTATATCTGGCCCCCAAATGGGATGCAGTACTTAATCTCAGCTGTCACCAGAGTATTATTTCTTTCTCTCACGCAGAAAACGCCAACTGGTATTTCCCAATATGTCTTCTTTGATGTTTCATTGTTGACAGATATTTAGTTTTGATGCACTACTACATCCTTCTCCACAGGGTCCCCATTTTGTATTTGCACGTGATACTTCACTGAGGCACATCACTTCCCCTTTGTTTCACTAAATCTTCTAAGATTTAATCTGTTAATAAATCCGTAATACAAGTTGTTACATCAGCAGACAACAAAGCAGACTATTACTACTATGATTCGTATTTGTGAGAAATTTTGCTTATTACTCTTACAATGACATTTAAGGTACCTATAACAGAAACAGTTTGAGAAATATGTTTATGTATTAGTCTATTTAGCTATTTAATGTGTACGTTTGAAGGCGCAGAGTGGGAATCATCTAAAAATCTAGGGTATAGTCTAAACTAGTCCTAAGACTCTTTCTAGTCAATGGAGAAGGAGAAAATCCTCCAGAGGCTGACTCATTCCAAATGTCTTGATTGCTTATTTTAGAAAGGTAGTAATCACTCTCTGGATGTGTCTTTCTCCACTGACTACAGAAGAACCCAAGACAACTACTTTAGAATAGATACCAAGCTTCCAAATTGCCAAAATTACACAAGATGAATCCCAGCTGCAGCTTGTTCCCCCCTGGAACAATCAGACCTGAATTCTTCAAAGATTTATGCCCTAACTCCCACTGATTTCTCACTGTGAGAATCTTTTAGCTGGTGACTTCACACCTAAATGTGGTTGAATACTTATCAACGGGGGCTCAAAACACTGACAAAAACCTTAGCAAATCTGCCCGTGAAGATTTAAGCAGATACAGCCTTCAAGCACACACACCCCTCCTCTGCAGAAATTTCCATTCCAGTTGCAGAAGGGAAGATGTGTTCTCGTTTCAGGTACAGTAACCCTCCACCTCTTCAGGAAAGAGAAGAAGACATTACTGTCTGGGAAAGCCACTGCTAGGTTTGACAAAGCATCTTTCAATTCCCTTTTTGGCCACTTCTTGATCTTTCTTACCACAAAACATTTACTTATTTTAAAAGATTATTTTAAAAACCCCAACAAACTAAAACAAGTAGAACAGACCTGGCAGGTGTTTTATTACAGTAGCACCATCCTGAAATTACATCTTCTTATTTTTATTCAAATTGACAACATTTCAACTTGAGTGTTCCTTAATGACATAAAACTAACTCTTCTTTTTCCCTCTTTGAAGTTACATCATTGTAGATGTTGATTGTTTAATTGTCCTTCCAATCATGCACTTAACTTCCCACTTAGCCCCATGCAGGACATGACTTGAAGACATTAACAATCGTCACTAATGTGGATTGCCTTAGGATGTTTAAGTTTATTTGTGATGGAGGCAAACACTCAAGTGTTTGGATGAATTCTATAAAAGCTGAACATTTTCTGCCCCAGGCAAAGTTTTCAGAAAGAGTTCCTATGGTTTTTCTGGTTGTAATCAGTGCATTCCAATTATGCACAATTTGGTTTTCATGGTTTCAATGTTGGATCACATAAAGTCAAGTATAATTACTACCAAAAATAAATTTCTGTATGTACCTTGGGATATTCATCGTGGACTTACGACACACTAGTAGGAGATACACAATTACATGCAAATTGTTTAAGAACATTTTATTGTTTTCCTCAAATGCAAGTGAAATTGCAGTGGTTAATCACAGAAATTGAAATAAATGGTCATGAAGTCTTAGTGCATTATAAACTAAAAGTACTATCAATTGCTATACCCAATGGGCAGAAAAAAAAGGAGGGTGGGAAACCTTTGCATTTGAGCCATTCCCATGAAAAATATTCCATGATGTTGGATGAGACTGTTTTTTACACACACAAAGGTAAGGGTTTTCTGCATCCAGTAGGGAGCTTTTGTGGGACTCTAGTACTTCCAGACAGGTGCCTGAGGCAAAATCTTCTATTGCCTATTGCAAGCTACTTTCTGTATGCAAGCAGCCCACACAAAAAACATGTCTTGCTCTGCTTTGTTTTTTTTTTTTTGTTTTGTTTTGGTTTGTTTTTTGTTTTGTTTGTTTGTTTGTTTTTAAGCAGAATGAGTCTCACTGGTTCAAATCTCTCTCTAGCTGTGGATTTAGAAAAAGTTTTGTTACTTTTTTTTTTTTAATGGATTAAATTGGGGAACCTGCAATAGGGACTGATGATCTTGAGAGGATAAACTCTTCATTTCTTTCTCCCAGATAGTCCTAAATGTCTTGTTTGGCTAGAAATAAAATGGAACTGGGAAGCTTTAGGAATAAATAGACAGGACTTTAATTCTGCCAATACTTCTATAAGGCCATTTGCTGAAAGGAAGGTGGATAGATGGGCCATATCTATCTCTATCAGAACTGAGATGTGTCAGAGTGTAAGCAATGTCTTTCTGCTTTGCTTCTTCTTTGCTGCTGAACACCACCTAAATCACTTTATTTACCCATGAAAAATAGAAAAACCAAAATGAATGCTTAGATACAGATTTGGATTACTTGGTGATCCAGGAGTACATGGGGAGACTCTTAATTCCCAGGGTGGCCTTAATGGACATAATAATTTAACAGATGTAACTGTTCACTCCTTTTGACCTTCTGACATAAATCCTGTAGATTTAACTATACACAACTACATACAACTATATGGAATTGCCTCTTGTAGTGGCTTGAAACCTTTAAAAACTGACTAAAAAACAATTTAGATTCATCAAACTGTTAAAGTTCCTAGTGTTAGAAAAGATGTTCTAATTTTAATTCAGAACAGAAAATGTATCTTAATTTGGCTTTGCTTAACTTAGCAATAGGTAAATTACTTTTAACAATCTGCTAAAACTAGCTTGATTTAAGGTTGACCATTTCTGGAGGTAGGTTACTTGAAAGTAGTTCCTGATTTTAATGTGTTAATGATATGTAAAAAAGTCATACCTAGCTTCTGGGCGTGTCTTTTGCCTGAAGTGAACACATATTTTAAACAACATACGTTTAGGCTTGAATCTGTAAACCCCGTGTTTATCTGATTTAAAATAATCAAGGGCTGATAAAACACCATTAGAGTCAACCCATAACATCCCAATGAAGGGTCTACAGTTCACTATGCAAACTACTTTCCTCCACTCTCAACTCACCCAGACTACTGTGTTCATTCGTCTCATGGAGGAAATTAATCTCATGAGCCAAAGAGAGAGCTTGAGGGTCTAGTTTTACAAGAATTTTTCTCTGCAGTGTGCTTCCCCCTCCTCCACATCAGCCCTTCAGGCTGACCTATATTCAGGCTGCCATGGAAAGGGCCTCTCTTTGCGTAACCGCCATGAATAAGTCCTCTTCCTTGTGCAGCTACATGGAAAACTGGATGGGGGAATTATTCCAATTCAGAACTGAAGGGCAGGGGAGAGGAGCGTTATTATTTTTGATGGGGTTTCAGCCAAATCAGTCCCTTAATCTTGTTGAATATGCATTTACACTAATGCTGATGCCAAACAAAGGTCGGCAGAAATGCCTTGCTACAAGTGGAGATAACAGCATAGAGGAACATGAGTCCTCTCATTTCAATATAATCTGACTTTTGGCAGATATAGTCCAGCCAAACTTGTGAAGGAGACATTTGTATTTGCTTATGTACAGTAATGGTGCACTCTCAACCTGAAACTAATGATGAAGAGACCCCTGGGCTTGGGGGCTGCCAGTGCTTGCAGTGTTCATATCAGGTGCATAACCGGTCCCCGAGACTTCCGAGGAGAGCAGATCTCCCTGTGGGAAGAAAGACTTTCTGTTATGGGCTCTGAAGTACAACATGTAAGCATTCTAGCATTCATAATATAATCAGTTTTAAAATGTTTTATTGAGTATTTGGACAACAGAAGCTGCAAAGACAAATGGATTCATTTTCTAAATTGATTTACCTTGCCTAACTTAAAACAGCTTCATGTATTATAAGCACTAAATATGCATTAGGTTTTTCTAAGGGCACAGTATTCCATGACTGCATGAATGGTTTTCAAAATTACAAAACCAGAAGTTCTTGCCCTTTTCAACATTTTCACCTCTTTTTTTCTGCCTTCTTTTTTCAGGTATTTCTTTTCTTGTTCCATAGTTCACATATGCACCATGTCTGTTATTGACTGCCATGATAAAATAAGTTCAAAATGCTATGTTTCTATTTTTCCTTCCCCTTGGACATTCAAACTGACAGCTTAATGACTCTTGCCATTTACCAGTGAATCACTGCCCTTGCCAACACTCAAGGTAAGACAAACTCTCTTTTCCCAAATCAGAGGCCCTTTGCTGTGCACTCTGGGAACTGTAGTACAAGGCTTAGGTATTTTAAATCCATTTGAATTTTAGGAAGGTGCTCAATTTGCTCTGAAGCAACACAAACATGAAGGTCGTATTCTTGAATTTTTGATTACTTTGCAAAAGTAGCAAGTATAGCATAGTTTACCTAAATGTGAACATAACACATCTAAGTGTCTCTGTATCTTAGTATCATGGTGTGAAACAACTGGGCAGCTTAACAAATGCTGGCACTTTTGAAACAGAAGGAAGCTTTCCCACTGACTTCAGTGGGAACAGGTACAGACTAATGATGGATAGCTTTGAAAATCTGAATTTGGCACACTCCTACTGGCTATTTAGAACAGCTCAGAGTTTCACAGGCTTTGTTGATCTAATGCCATCCTAACATTTTTGAAAGGAAGAAGGCAGCTGCAAAGAAACTGAATAACCATGACACGCCAGTGCTGCCAAGACAGTTTTCATTTACAACAAATAAATGAGTAACTTGTAAATATATACTAATTAGTTTTTATCCTGTATTTTGTTTCGCTTGCTTGCTTTTATGTGCAGAAAAAATGTGTGTTCCTGCAGTGTTTGTTTGTTTCCCCGCAGTAATTTCCTTAAGGAACACCACTGGTCAATGGAGCACAAGCTGACAAAACATTGCACAGCTCTGCACACCCTGTGCAGCTGAAACAGTCGTGTTGACTGTGGCACGTGGATGTTTGTTGTTATTCAGGACTTGCCTGCTTGGCTTGCAAAGTCACGATTCCTGACTTAAAATAAAACGTAGTTTCATTTCTTTAATTTAACCAGTGTACTGAGATACACATGGGAACAATAAAAACAGGGACAAAGTTCCAGCCTTGCAAATCTTGATCTTAAGAGAGTTTCAGCCTTACAAATCTTCAGAGCTGTTAGGCTTTTGAGGCTCCAGGTCCCCAGTGCCTAAGATGTCTAGAGTCTTTCAGGTGAAACGTATAGATATAAAGCTGGGAGAGAAAGTACAGCGTCCGTGAGCAGTCTGACGTCTGCTGCTGCGGAGCAGGGGTGTGCGAAGCCTACAGTAATTGAATCCATTGCAGGGTCTGGGCTTACATATGGAACTTGAACAATAGGTATTTACTTAAATTACATAGATTACCTCAGAGATGTGGAATCTGTATGCCCAGCCCACTTCCCCGAACCTATGGAGCTGGGATCCTGTGGGGAACATAATGGGCTTAATTACGGTGTCTGGACTAGCCGCGCAGGACCCGGAAGGCAAGAGTTAACCTCACCTCACCTTTTACATGCCAGTGACCCCGGGCTTGGCTGGGAACCTGTTGTTGGGGCCTCTGGAGGTGCTTCTGGATTGCCCCAACTCGCGCAAACCGGTGCGATGGCGAAGGGAAATCCCGCTCGGGCAGGGCCTGCGTGCCCTTGCCTTCACGCCTTGGCCTGCATAGTAGGCGACGCTCATGGCACCCAAGGCCTGGTGCTCATGGTACCCCAGGCCCGAAGCTCAGGACGCCCAGGGCCTGCTGCCTGCTCCCGCCCGCCCCCGGAGAAACCGGGGACGGCAGCAAGGCCCCGCACGTGCGCCCGCCGTGCTGCGAGGCTGCCCGTCGGCTGCCCCCCCCCCCCGGGGCGGGCAACAGGCCCGGGGTGCCACCGCTGCCGCGGGGCCTGGCAACAGCGAAGCGGG